>JAHLJT010002406.1:115004746-115604746 GCA_031308135.1 Acheta domesticus | reverse complement strand
TGAAGATGGTCTAAAAGTAGATTTGTTCTAAAATCTTAACTTTTTGAAAATCCAAATTACCGACGAAACCAACTAGTTAAGAATGTTGGTGCTCTACTCTAATAATTTGTAGAATTTGACTATCCAAACTTTGTACCGCAAACTTTCTCACTCATATTTTAATGAATAATGGAAATAATTACAACATTAATAATTCAATTAAATGTCATTATTATACAAGTTTGATAAAAAATATTTGTTTGACTGCTACAAAGTATACCAGAAAGTGTTAAATTAAGAGATAATAGATTGCAGAGGGGGCCAGAAGAAGATAAAATAATAATCATTGTGAGACTAGGGAAACGGAGGTCACAGATGTTCCAGTAATTAGATCTCTAGGGACCGTACCCAGGGACCTGACGAAACTTATGCATTATGGCCTTAATGGGTACCATCTACGAAAGTCTACGCTACTGGTCACTGACATCATCTTGAGTAGGTATCTCTGGGATTTTTTGGGTTCCCAGGGAGAACCCAAATCCAGTGGATATGAACTAGTCAGAGTTGCTGACCATCGGTCTTAGAAATATATCCGTAGAACAATTGGATCCCTGTTTTACTGATATTGCCCGTCACTATAACGTACTTCTCAGAGCATCAACTGATATAACTATGCCTAAGAGGTTCGAATCCCTATCGGTGGCAGAATTTTTGACACTAGCTAGATAGCTAGGCAGAAATCAATTCTGGATAGATAGCTAGGTCGAAGAGAATTCTTGTGGCCGACTACTTTGATAGGTAGTTATCAGTGGTTTCTCCGATCTACATCAGGCGAATGCCGGAGAGATACCCAAACAAACGGGTCAGGGAGCGCCTTCCTTTTCCTTCTCCTTTTCTCATCTCTTTCTTTCACACATGTACATGTACTACACTCCCATCTATCACATATGTCTGGAGTTCAGTCGGCAGCTAAGAGCTTGTCCCGGCTGGGGCGGTGCCATCCGTGGTGGATTAACTAATAGGCAATTGCCTGGGGCCCCTGTCAGATAAGGACTCCGAATAGAGACCCGGGATGGGGACCCCGAAAAGGGTGGATAGGGACGTGGAACGTTTTTAAAAAACATTTTAATAATTAGAATGAAACACTTTATTTTTATAACTAAGTATTAATTTTCGAGAAATTTTTAGCTCATCAATACATGGATAGATATCAAATTCAATGACAGCTTATAACGGAAGTAAAAAGTGGATACATTTTAAATCGAGAAAAATCTATATTTTTCATTATTGAACACAAATCACTTTTTGGTTTACACGTTTTCCGGGACTTCAAATATATATTAAAATAAAATATTGCATCAAACATTACTGAAGATATATTAAATATATTAAGATAATTAACAGTAATTAAGATATATAAATTTAGAATGCGTTCCCTAATCTCTCTCTCTCTCTCTCTCTCTCTATATATATATATATATATATATATATATATATAAAATTCTCGTGTCACAGTATATATATATATATATATATATATATATATATATATATATATATATATAAAATTCTCGTGTCACAGTTTTAGTTACCATACTCCCCCGAAACGGCTTGACAGATTTTGATGAAATTTTATATGTATATTCAGTAGGCCTGAGAATAGGTTGTTATCTATTTTTTATACCCCTTAGTGATAAGGGTGGTCCACCCCAATTTTTTAATTTTTCGCACTAAACGTTTTAGGCAACCCGCTACACACTGTAGGTATTTCACCCGCTGCACGGTGTTTCACAATATTACGGACCTGCTCAGAGATGTGCAGATTCTGCTATTAAATGTGAATAACACGGAGAGAGACGGTGAAAGAGAGAGAGACGGAGAAAGAGAGAGACGGAGAAAGAGAGAGAGACGGAGAAAGAGAGAGAGAGACGGAGAAAGAGAGAGAGAGAGACGGAGAAAGAGAGAGAGAGACGGAGAAAGAGAGAGAGAGAGACGGAGAAAGAGAGAGAGAGACGGAGAAAGAGAGAGAGAGAGAGACGGAGAAAGAGAGAGAGAGAAAAGGAGACGGGGAAAGAGAGACAAGGAAAGAGAAAAAGGGAAAGAGAAAGAGAGATATAGGGCAGAACAACGTCTGCCGGGCTCAGCTAGAAACATGTTTGTCTCCGCGATACATTGTTAGGTTAGGTTTGAGGAGTCTTAAGCATATTAGAGACTAATATATCATTAACACTATAATTAGCAGGAAAAAAAAGCACAGCAATTACTATTTGACTATAGGTAGATATGACTAGGAAATTTGTTTTAATAATTTGTGATGTTTGTTGCTGCGAATCGTTTAATTAGCCTTAATTAATGTTTAGTTAGTCTTCGGAAGTTGATATTAAATTCTCGAATGTACAAAATGGGAAACAGATTCATTGTTGAACAGTTAAAAATGTGTACATGCATTTTATAACAATTTTTTAAATGATTTTTCTTAAGAGAAAATTTATTTATTATCGTTAATTATTTTCTCCTGTCGTCTTTTAATATATAGATATTCGTTTTTACTGCCATTTAGTGCAACAATAGGTAAAGAAAACCCTGATTCATTTACATCATGTAATTATCACTTGATCAGTATCCCCGCAAGGCGTCTACCGGCGTCACTTCTTACCAAAGTTGCCAGATGTACTGCATTTTCGCATTTTGTACTGCATTATTAACACCTAATCCGCATTAAGCGATGAGGTTGCCTAAAAAATCTGCATTTCCATGATAGTGGATTAAAATCAATTTTTTCCATTTCCTCAGTTATTACAACGATTGTTAGATGTCCCGCTAACTAAGGTTGACAAAGTTTGAATGTTTAAAATGCTGCCTCTCTCTATTCGATTAAAGTATGAAGGCAATAAAACACCAATCATCTATCGATCATTAGGGTTTTATCCAATTGCCGTATTCGAAAATTGATGACCAAGCACCAAGGTGTTGTCGTGAACTCCGTCCTTTATTGTCTTACTGTTAGAGATTCAGAGGACAAATAGGTGACATGTTGGTTAGTCGTTTTCGAATACGCCAAATAAGAATACGGATCGTCGTTCAGATTCTCACTGCGTTTATTCAAGCCGACGAAATGATGCATTTCGCGGGATATTGAAATTAAAAATGTTGAAATTAAGTTACTCGGCTTCATATTAAATTGAGATTAAAAATAAATTGAAAGTATATTTATAACAAAAATACTGATATTTTATATTTTTAATTTCTTGGGTGAATCGAGAATATTATATATAGTGAGAACAAACATAGAAAAAATATAGCGAGACAATATCGCATTTATTTAATTAATAAAACGGAATTCTATGTCGATATATGAATTATTGATGTTTTCCCCTATTTTTATATTATATTATACGAAGTAAATCCGCATTCATTAGAAGAAATCCGCATTTTCGAACTTAAAACTTCGCAATGGGAAGTTTCACATCTGGCAACATTGCTTCTGACCCAGTAAGCAGCACGAAGAAGGGATGAGATCTCTCACACAATAAGCCGTTTCTCACTCACTACAGTTTACGGCCATTATTTTTATTGTGTGAGCGTTAATCGTAATTTTACAATTATCATTTTTCTTTTTTGGTGTAATTTTTAAATAATGTATGATTAATTTGCAGGGCTGTAATGAAAAACGTTATCGAAGCCATCATTTTAAATGTCAAATTTCGAAGTGAGAATATATTACTGCCACGGATCCCAATTATACCCAAAGATGTGCCAATTCAATTTAAACGTCTTCAATTTCCGTTAGGATTGGCATTTGCAATGACTATCAATACGTCTGAAGGCCAAACGATGTCTGTTTGTGGCTTATTTTTGAGCACACCATGTTTTTGACACGGTCAATTATACGTGGCATGCTCTCGAATGAGCGAATCATCTAGTTTATTTGTGTTAACTGAAGATGAGATAACAAAAAATATTGTACACTCTATTGCGTTGAGGAATTGACATGGTTTTTTAAGTAAAATTATTATAATTAGCTACGTATATCATTTCAAAAAATAAATTACAATAAATTAAAAATATAAATGTTTGGTATTGTGTTATTTTTATATTCCATTATCGTTCACAGCGCTCCATGCCTCATCAACACATATATACCACATCCTCAAACTCTGACAATAAGTTAGTCATTTTTTTCTACTAAAATAATCCTAGGAATAATTTATATGGCAAAACAACGTTTGCCGAGTCAGCTAGTATCGTGAGGGGAACGGTATCATTGAAAACGGTAGGGGGAAGGAAGGCTCCCATTTGCAATGGCATAAGTCCCCATTGAGTTCCACCACTGAGTGTCAGACTGATAGAGATACCTGTTTGGCGGGAATCCCATATGTCGACGTAGGTCGACACCGGATGTCGCCATTCAGCACCACTTCTGTTCCCTTTGCACAACACTAATGAGACATGACATTAGTTGACGCGCATGGAATCACTACTCAATCAATAAATCAATCAACTCATCAATATTTTATTGGGCCATATTGGGTATCATTTTTCGGAGCCCCTCATCTCGGAGGCACCGATGCTGTGTACTGGTTGCACCAGCCTAGCTGCGTCCGTGGAAAGGGTAAGACAGACCTGCACAGCATTTTGCACTTTCACTGACCTCAGGAGCTGCGTGCGGGCAACTCGGGTGCAAATGAGAAAATCGATGAAGGGTGGGGATGAGACCCAATCTACGAGTGGGGACCACCAATCAGAATGCGCAATTCGAAAGATAGCGCGTAAATTTAAAGAGCAATCGGCAAGAACATAACGGTCATATACATTTCAAGTAATATTGTCTTTTGTATTATATTGCAAATGTTTGTTCTCGGTATATGACAGGGTGAAATATAAAACTACAACGAATTATACATATTAGATTTCGACACCAAGTATTATAATTGCTTGTAGGGCTTATAATGTAATTCGCTTTGCTACCATGTAATCACAAATTTAATGTTGTGCTAAACACAAAATTTTGATACTGAATGGTTTTTGTTTGAGGACAGCAATAATCTATTTTATATTAACTATGTTTAATTGAATAAGACGGTTCTCTCAAAGCAAAAACATATTGTTCTTAAAAAAATCATGTTTATTTTCTGTTCTAATTTCTGACATGAGTGTAGAGTCGTTTACGAGATCGTATAAAAATATAAAGCCCTTTGCATTCTATTTAACCAATACCCATGATTATGATCTTATGATTGTCCGTAACATATCGTCACAGAAGTTTGCTTGTTGATCTCTTTTATTCAGTTTCATAGTGGGGGGAAAATGGTCACAAATGTGCTATTAAACATTGCCCTTCTTGGAATTGCCACATATTCTCTTTTTATGTCAATCTTGATGTGAGAGATGCTCTCATGATTTTGTTCATTTTTCAATGATTTGGAGATTATAACATTTCTGGTGAACAATCAATTATTAAATTGCAATTTTGTGTTAAATAGAATGAAATAATATTTTTTTCTTATATATAAGCATATATTTTAAAGCTATTGCTTTACAATATTGCTTAAGAGTCACAATGAGCATGTTATTTTCTTTAAAAAAATTAGAAAATGAAAATACATAGTGGTGGATACAAAGGTGGATATACAGTAGTGCACAGAACGTAAACAGTGAATTATGACCCTGATAACTTGAAATACTAGACATAATCTATTTAAACAAATGGGCATTTAATTTTTAAGCATGGATCATTATTAGACGCCCAGGCATTCAATCTACGCGCCGCGTCGTGCTACGTCAGACTTCTCCCCTCCCCGCAAAGCTTCCTGCTCCCCACTACTTGCACTTTCGGCGCTGCCACGGGCAGACGATCGGCTCTCAAGTGCAGAATGCCCGCGGGAGCAGGCGTTGTGCAGGTCTGGGGTAAAATAATGGGTAAGATATGGGAGATATAAGTAGCCTCAACAGCTAGGATAGGACAGGACAGCTGAAAGCATGGAGTGAGTGAGAGGATTGAAATTCATACTCAGGGGTAATTTAAAAGGAGGTTAAATATGAATTGGTTGCAGGGGGTTCGCGTATTTGATGGTTTAGTTATTTTATGTGAAGAGCGGAGGTTTCGAGGTTTGGGAGAAAGAAGAAAGACATTTTTCTAGACTTTTAAGATAGTATTTAAGAGAGTTCCGTCAATGTAGATGTTAGAAACGAAACAGGAAGCTGTAAATTTTTGGAGAAAGTGGGAGAAATATCATTAATGTATGGGGAGTTCTAGAAAGATAAGGAGGAATACTTACAACATGTTTCAAAGAGATAAAGCGAGAGAGTAGTAGGACTAGATGTATACGGGAGGAGAAAAGGAAGATGTTCTTTGTGTAAAGAGGAAATTTCTCATTAGGTATATATTTGTTAAGAGTCAGGCATAAATGTAAAAGAAGTTATTAAAGAACACAAATGTTATGGATGAATAAGAGTACAATGACTTCTATGAGGACATAGTAAATTGTAGTATTCCGAGATACCTTAAACAAGTAAGAATAAAAACAGATTTAGGATAACGAGGTTTATGTTTGGGAAAGAGACGAGAAGTAATTTTTTTGCAAATGCGACAAAAACCCTTTTTGATATCCCCGATTGATATCGTAAAATGACTTCCAGGAATGCTGTCATCCCTTTACAAGCCCTGGGAGAAGTGCGTAATTGCCGAACGGAGCTATTTTAAATGAAACTAAGAAAACCCTACAGACGTTGTTCTGCCCTTCATCTCCCTCTTTTCCCTCCCATCTCCCTTTCTCAGTGTTTCTCCCTCCTTTCCTCACCCTGTCCCTGTCTGTTTCTGTGTGTCTCTGTCTCTGCCACTCTCTGAACCTCTCATTCACAATTACTTGCAGATTTTGCACATCTCTGAGCAGATGAGTTAATATCGGGAAGCGCCGGACCAGCAAAAATGTAATGGAATGTTCAAGAAGAGCTCATTCTGTATTTTACGGTGTGAGAAATTATTCTTTGAGGCCTTGGGCCTCAAAATGTTAGTTTTTAAGGCCCTAGATTGCCTCGTTTAGGAGTTATTTAACACTTACATGGAAACGTGATTTTTATAACGCAAAGAGAAACAGCGGTCTCAGAGACCGCCATTTGTTACTGGACGTTGAATGTGGTATGTAAAGGTAATAGTTATTTATGTATCAAGGGCGTTAAGTAGATGTTTTTGCCCCGAGGGCGACTTCCAACCCCGAGGGCCTCTGGCCCGAGGGGTTGGAAGTCGCCTGAGGGGCAAAAACATCTAGTAACGCCCGTGGTGCATACAAAACTTTATGGTTTACTAGTTCGTTGCTGAATAAAACAAGAATTCGAAACATTTTATAATATTTCTTGCGTCTAAAGTGAAAAGACGCATTGTAACAGTCATTTGTCAATAGGACGTCAGATAAACAAAACAGAGTGTATATCTAATTTCTATTGCATAATCGTTATTGGACTGATTTGTTCGTACAAAATGAAAGAATATTGTGAAGTTCCTGTGGAAATTCTCGCAAAAGCTAACAAACCTACGGACAGTGGTTTCCATTAAAATCTTGAGAAATATATGAAACTGTTTATGGTGTATTTGAGATTTACCAGCGTGAATAACAGTGTAAATTGTGCTGATGAAACGGTACTTTTAGGTTATTAGCGCCTATTGTCAAACGTTATTTAGAATATGTCAAAACACCAAAAAATAACATTTCGAGGATGTTAGCCGATGTGCCTTATATATCGTATTACTATTACGAGTACCGCCACTAAAGAAGAATATAATTATGTCACTAAAAAAAATGGTACGTAACAGTGAAATGCGAGTGAATGATGGCAATTATAAGTTCACGGAAACATTTCAAAATTTCAATTTTCATATCAAATAAGCAAAATAAGGTTTATAACAATTTATTTTATTTATTTAAGCATTATGCCATTTATTTATTGTATTTGCTTGCATCTTAACTTTACAAAATCGAATTCATAACTAAGTTCTGTGTGTTGTGTTGGTATAAGAGCGGGCCATAAAGTATTCGAAAGGCCCTAGGGCATAAAGAAGCGAAAAGGCCCGCAAGGGTATTAAGTATACCGTTACGTGTTTTGTTTCAGGTCTGTAAACACACAGCAATGAACTAGTAAACCATAAAATAAATTATAGACTTGTTGCAATCGATTCTTAGAGTATCTATTTTAATTATCTAAAATATATTTTATATTATAAAAACAAAAATAATTGAAAAATATGGAAGTATGTGCAGTCTGTTTGTGGCAGACGAACACAAGTATTGCGTATATGACATTTAGAGGAGTATGGAAACTAAAACTGACACGAGAATAGATTTACTTCTTTAAATTACCTTTAGAATTATGAATTATTTTCATCAATACGTTTATTAGATGATGATGTGCTCAATCGCATATAAATATAATATTTGTAGTTGTAAAAGTGATTCAGAAAATGCACTTTTCAATAGGTATTTACAACAACTTAAATAAGAAATTTATTTAATAAGGTCACTTCAGTTTTAATCATCAAAGCGTATAAAACTTGATTAAACAGTAGTACTGTATTTATTTCAGGTATGTCTAAATATTAAAAGATTGAAAAATAATAAATGTGTTTAAATGAGACCCTAGTAGAGAAAAGCAGGGAGACCTATGTGAGCGGGGCGAGGGGTGGGTACCGAGAGCGCGGGACTCGAGGTGGGCGGTGAGGACGGGTGGAGGGGCGAATATAGGATGGGGGGATGAACTGGATGGGGAGTGGAGAGCAGCCGTGACGGGCGAGTTTTCCAACGATGGGCGAAGCCATGGATGAAATGGATTGGATGGATAGAGATGGTAGGTTTTAGCAGTTGCTAAGAATGCGAAATGTTACCAAACGCTGAAGAAAATTGTAATTGTATGTTTGACGGCTGCTTATTTCAGAAGGGTTTCATCTGCGATAAAATGAGAAATCGATTGCAAAATGCGAAATCATGAACAAGATGTAAAATGGTTGTGAATCTGCGAAATAATTGCTACATTACAGTTTATGGTTTTCTTCGTGTTCTCTCTCCAACTAGGGATGCGGCTGTGGTGAAGTGACGCTGCCGTGGACGCTTCCGCTTTCACTTCGCCCGGGTCGAGCCGGCATGGCTACCAGATGTGCGGGCTGACCGCCCGTCCCCCGCCTCCCTGTGAGTGACCCGAACGAGGGCAATGCCACTCCCGCTGCCGCAGGGATGGACTGATCCGGCAGTATATAAAGGCGGCGTACGGCCGCCGAGATGTCGCTTGTTTACCGCTCCTCGTGAGCATGGTACTGATCGCCGGCGTCCCGACTCCACGGTTGCCTTCGGGTTGACCAAGTCGGGAATCGACGCAAGGCTGAGCCAAGCGACCCACCGCCAGCCTATCTGCCTTTGTTACCGCCATTGCCGCCGCCGCCGCTGCCGTTGCCTACCACCTCTCCCCCACCCTCATGGCAACGACCGACTGAGTGCTGGACTGCGTAGCCTCTGTTAGGATGTGACTATGCACTTGAAACCAGGGCTTACAATAAACCGCTGTTAATAGCCAACCAAGAGTTCGTCTTTCTCCCGCCACATACTCCCTCTCATCCATGTCATCACGACACGACATCAACAACCGCTCATCGATGTTTAAACATAAATATTTAATTTGAGAGTGGCCGTGTGTATTAACTTATAATACAGATTTAACTGCCAAAGCAAAGTAAAAAATAGTTGATTATGAAACGATGATGTAATGAGGGGTATTAATACACGAGCGTGATATTACAATACGAGCGAGGAACGAGCGAGTATAAATATACCACGAAAAAATACTAATAATAAAAGAAATTAAAACTATTGAACATAATATAGGGCCGAATTCATAGTCGTCACTTATAGAATAAGAAAATACTTAAGCTATAAGAAGTTACTTTTGATAAGGAAATGCTTATGCACATTTGGTATTCATAGAGGATACTTAACATAAGTACGACGCTAGCAGCGTCTCGTGTGGCAACAGCGCATTGGGTGGTGCACAGCCACTTGAATCCTGCCTGAAACGTCCCATCAAGCTGGCCGTGAACTATTCTTATGCATGCGTCCGTAGGCATCCGTGTCGTAACCTAACCTACACAGTTACTTAAATAGTGGTAATAACTTAAACAATGTCTTAAATAGTGGGAAATCGGTAAACCTCAATTAATTGCAGCTGATTTTGCCACCAACGTTTACCAAAACATGTACTTTCGTCCGGGTAAAACGCTACCTTTTCTTAAATATTCTTGATCATTGTGCATTTCCGGAGGGTTGTACATATCAAGTAAATATAATTGCCTTGAGGAACAATGCAGTTATAAACATTTTTATAATGTTCAAAATCGTAGTCCATTTCCATTTCTTTCACATTACGACTATTTTCAACCCACCAAAAGACGATTCACTTATAAGCTTCACTTATTCGCTATAAGTGGAAGCTGGACCTTCCTTATAGCTATAAGACGTTTCTTATGCAAGCGGATAAGTTGCCACTATGAATTGAAAAATGTTATAAGGAACTTCTTAAGGTTTTCCTTATTATAAGTGACGACTATGAATACGGCCCATAATATCAAATATAATTTTAATGTACACAATCGAACGAAACATTTGCCAAAACGAATCTAAATGATTAATTAAGTGTTAATACTTGATTTGTAAACTTTTCTGGGATTGGTCAAGAATCCGTATCATAATGAAAACTGTATCGAATTGACCATCATTATGCAACTGGTTGCAGTCATCAAATGACAGCCTCATACAAAGGCAGTAGGAAAAGAACAATAAAAAATCTGATCCGGAAAGCCTGAGCGCTCAGAGTCATCTCAAGGGGTCTGTGCTTCCTCAAGTTCGCTGTACGAAGAAGATGATGGGAAGAAGAGGGAGGCCCTAGGTTTATGGCGCACGCCTTAGTTTTTACGCTTTTGTATTTGTAGAAGTTCCCAAATGGCGAAATATTAACTAGTTTCCCTTATTTCCTGATTGTAATGGGAAAATATAAAAAGCTTCAAAATAAACTATCTTGTAGAGTCCTCCCTTAATAATACTTTTCTTAACAAATGAAGACCTCAGTAGAACAAGAGGCTATCCCACATTGACATAGTTCTGAGATATTGAGAATTTTCCTGAACTTTCCCAATATAACTCAGTACATTTTTAGACTTTCAAACACAGTACATGTGCATATAAGTCCATACAGGATTTAAATAACAATTACGCTAAAAGTATAACATTTGTAATTTTATGTAACACTAATAATTCAATTTCACAAAAAATGAAGTGGAATAGCTTCTTGTTCTACGGAGCCCTTCAAAGGCTACAAAATGTTAAATCTTAATTTTTATAATCCTATAAAGTGCTGTGGTATTGTTTTAATTAAAAATACATATTAATAAGAAATAAAATAATTTATACAACAAATATCGAAATAATAACATTACGTTGTGATATATAAACTAAATAAAAATGAAATATGAAAAATATACTGTTGTTTAACTTGTAAAAGTAGTTTTATTCTCAAGTGAGCGCCGCGCTCATCCTCGACCTACGGCGTGACGCGAATGAGCTCGACCTATCGAGGGTTAAAAGTTAATTATCGAGGTTAAAAAAATTCAACGTGCTAAATTCTACCATCCCTATGGATGGACGAAGCGGGAGGTGGGAGCGAAGGGGGTGATTGGAGCGTGTTGTGCGCGTAAGGCTGCGGGGCTGGCCAAGCGGCAGGGCGGCATGTACTCGCAAATACCAGGGCATCAACAACACTTCTGTAAATAAGATACTCTACCACTGATCGTTTTGCGAGTAATTGATTATCTTCCTAGAACAGTACTAGTACGTGTTCGTGCGTTAGATAGCGAACAAATTTTTTGTAATTTTCAGCTTCAAAACTGGCAATTTCTAAAATAAGCATTGTTATTTAGATAATACCACAGATAAACCAGAAGTTTATGAATAGCCTTCCACGTTGTGTGTGTGTGTGTGTATCAGCGAGTCCTGGAGGTCAGTGTTTACCTCAACAACGTGGCGTCACGGGCACGGCAACCATATCGATTCAAAAGTGAGGCCGTGGGTGCCGGGTAAGTAATAGAGAATGGCGCGGAATGGACGTGTCTAAACGATTGATAAAATGAAATAACACATTCTGTCATAGCAGAAGGAACATTCTTTTCTGGGTTCTTCAAGAAAATTGCATTCTCCTTGAAAATTTGAAATGAAGAACCAATATTAGTTTTTAAGAGTTTCAAAGAATGAAATAAACAAACTAAAAATTAAAAGAAAAAGAAAAGCCTGCCTTAAAATCTTTTTTCTTTTTTAAGATAATATATAAGAAGTCCACGAAACAAAAATATAGTATTATTTGTAAATATATGTGAGGAAATGTAGTGTGAATTTGTACATTTAAAAAAATATAAATAAATGTAAAACCGACTTACAATGTAAAAAATACTTGAAATTAAAAAAATTGAATATACATCTTTCGATTCGGCAATAACTCATTGCAATTTCTTGCTTAACAAAATTGTTGTCGAATTGCATGTCATGTAAATGTGCATTCAAAATTATATTTTAATTTCATGAGACTTTTTTATACTTCGACGACATTTATACATTTTATAAACGTATTTTATTTTTTTTTAGTTTGTCAGTGGTTATGAAGGAAAAAGAAATACGTCGATTCCACCTTGAAACGTTTCACCGTCACATTTGAGATTATAGGTCATGTAATCTGTGAAATTAAAAAATTCAAAATTTTAATAAAAAAATGTGAAATATTATTCAGTAAAATGTTTTCAATCCATACAAAAATGTACAAAAGGGGAGCCATTGAAAAAACATGTTTATGTATTTTCAGAAACAACTCGATTTTATTCAGAATTACAATAAAATCACCTTTATTTAATAAAAGGTTCGATTGATCGAGATATACCCGTGATATTAATCGTGATATTAATTAATGTTAATATCAACTAGACGTTTGAGTGAAGAAAACATCTGCAACTTCAATTAAGAAAACGTAGGGGTCCGAAAATAGTTCAATATTTCCAATTTTCGAAAATTAAATTATAACCATGAAAACCGAACTTAAGTCATATTCATCGGCGTACTTTTTGTTATTCGAGCAAGGTTTTAAACAAATCAGAAGCAATTTCTGAGAAAATTTTGAATTTGTGTGTGTGCCTATAAATAGTATGAGCTGTACGTAAAGTAGCCTAAAAATTAAAATTAAAAGATCCGTTTCTTATTCGCGTGTCTTAAAGCCAGATCCATTGAAAAATGTCAAATTTAGAAAAAAAATTCAAGAACGGTTTAAGTGTTAGTGCTGTTTACTTGGTAAGAATATTTATTGTGATATCTTTAACATTTATTTTTAGAATATCACTGTATTACCGTGGTACCACCAGAAGAGCAGATACTTTAAGGCAAAAGCATCATTTAAATCGAGGTACATTTGTAAATTTTATGTCTTAAGAAACTTAAAAACACAAAGGGCAAATTGTATGACCTCTCTAACCTCCTTTTTTCAAAGTCGTCAAAAAAGTAAAAGTAAAATGTACCATTCGAACGCAAGAATATTGGATATTCAGTTTAAATTATAAATTATTTTAGTTTAAGATATTAATGCAAGAGAAAGCTACTGAATAAATCTGTTATCTTAAACTTCTCGGAATCGGATTACAAAAAATAAGTTTGAACACGGAGATTATCTCTGAAAGTTTTTATTGATATTTATACTACAGTCGGTAATTCATTTATAATCGACTTTAATTAATATACGTGCTGATCACAAGGAATGGAATGACAGAAGAAACAACCGTGACGTATTCAAACTGTCAGCCGAATTACTCATGATATTGCAACTAATGTCTTCTCAGTTGTCTATCGATTTGTGGAGTACAGTTGATGAGACAGGTGCAGTTCATTCGAAAGAACAAGTTAACTTACTAATGAACAAAGTCATAGTGCCTTTCTTCTGACATTATCGAGCTGAAGAGAATCGAAATAGGGAAGAGTTCTTGCAATGAGTAGCCTATACGAATAACAAATATAGGCGTCAGAATTTGTATGGCATGTATTTCAACGTGATGTTTTGATAAATAAGTACGAATGCTCAACAACTAAGACTCCGGTGTCAATTTTGTTCTTTGTATTTAACAAGGTGACGCGTGGCATTTCAATAAAAAAGGGGAAGGAAATTCAAATACGCCAATATCAAATATGGCATCTTTCCTCACAATGCTAGCCTTGAAGGTAACCAAGCATTCAAGATCTCGCGCTTGGATTCGCTAAATACTCTCATTAATTGCTCTCAGTGCTATGATGCAGTGCATGTAGTATACTGAACAAAAGAAAAAAAAACATTTCGAAAAAATTTCCAAAAGTAAATACTAATCATGAGAATGGTCATCACTGAATTATATATACTGTTTTATCATATTAAAGATACATTTTCAAGAACGTTTTATGTTTAGTTGATATCACTCCTTTAAGAGTTCTATTTTGTTTCAAATGTAGGGAAATATTTATTGTTCTGAGAACTTTCATTTAGAGCCTGCTGAATTTTTTTTGTAAAAATATTTTGACTTATGTTCTTGATTTAAACATTGAAAGTATAATACTCAAAAATTCAAAAAGATGTTTGATCTGAAATTATTTAATTTTTAGCATATTATTGAAAATAGTAGAGTGAGGTTTCATGGAAAGTTTTTATAGAAATAAATTCGAATTCTGAGAAGAAATGGGAAGTTGATTATGAACTTCATGGCCTCCATATTTCAATAGAGTTTGTTTTTAAACTTTTTTAATGTCTATGAAATTAGTGATTCCGTATTTCCGTCTAACACGGGAGAACACAGGCCAGGTATGGTCCATTATGACATGGTTTTGAAGATGAGTGTTGATAATCTTTTGTATGATGACGAATGTAAGATTTAGATTTTTAATGTTGATAAACAATATCTTAAATCCATACTAATGACTTGCGTATCATTTATTTCATAAGTGTATCTTGTGTATTGTTTATAAGAAGAATCTGAGTTACTAAGAAGCCACACTAGCCACAGGAAATCTCCCGCTGTTCGTAAATGTTAACACCTCGAATTGCGTCGAAGTGTGACTCTTTTCTCTATTATCCCAAGTCCTTTATAAATATGACCACAAGATAAGCCACACTTTCACTAAAGTCGATATATTAACATTTACTAATCGAAAGAAACTCGCTATAGCTTGTCTTGTTTCTGCCTCAAGTTCTTCATATACACAACGGTCAGTCGAGAGAAAGAACACAGGTGGGGTCCCGTGTATCAATATTGTTCGTGCAGCAAACCGTGGGTCAGGAAGGTCAAGACCACCCCGCAAAAAATACAGCCGGGTCGAATATCCGAGGTCGCTAAGGCTGCAGAGCCGTAGCTGCATGGATGTTTGTGGGTATGTTTGTAATTGTCCATTCATCCTTCATCATCATCATCATCATCAGTTCATACCTAATCTCCTAGGGATGGCAACCTTGGGGTGAAAACGTTGATTCAGCATAGAAATGCTGATTCCCCCCCCTCCAAAGAAAAAGTCACGTGCACTTCCCCGGGAAACTATGTCTAGGCCCTTGGTGGGTGCAGTTGCACGTTCGCGTGGTCCTAAGATGATCGATTCGCGTCCAAAAACAAACAACATCAGAGCTCTGCAGGTAAATGCTAAAACGGTTTGAACTGTAGAAAAATCATTACTTTTAAATTTCCTCCTGCAAAGCAGGCGGGCGGGGAGGCAGCGAGCGTGCGTGTGAGGGCGAGGCGGCCGCCACGTGCGTCGCGGGACACGCGCAATTAGTCTGTTCATATCGACAACGCCGCCGTGCGGTGGCGGGGACGAGGCCGAGGGCCGGGTCGGGTCGGGGCCGGGGCCGGGGTCGGGGACGCGGTGGCGGCGAGGACAGGGCCGGACAGAGGCGGCCGCAGGAGCGTCGCCGCCCATTGGTCGCGCCCGAGGTCACGTGGGGGTGCGCGGCGGCGAGGGCAGCGACGGTGGCGGTGGAGGCGGCGGCGGGGGCGCGCGCCCCGCCCCGCGCACAGTCGCTCTCGGCGCACCCCGCTGCTGCACCTCCGCCGCCGCCGCCCTCCGCTCGCTGCTGCGTCGCCCACCGCTCGCGTCCGCACGGCGGAGCGCCTAAGGTGAGATGCAGGACACGCCCGCCGTCTCTCGATGCCGCTGGCCGATGTAGTCGAATAATTTGGGGGGGGGGCCATCGCGTAGATTTTTGTTACATAATAAACATTTGTATGGTATCATATGCACACTACAAAAATAATCACAATCTTATTTTTTAAATAACTACATAATTCCAACATAAATTAATATTTAAATCCTAAAGATATTTAAAACAAAATGATTTACATTTTTGCCAAATAAATAAAGGTAACAAACGAAAACTCTGGGACTTTGGGGAGAGCATGGCGTCCATGCCCCTCCCCCTGGGTCCATCACTGTCTTGAAGTACTACACATTTTGGCACTTAATCCTCAAGGCACCAGATGCAGCTGAGGCTTAAGATATTTTGATGATTATTTTTTAAATTTCGTGTTTTGCATCAAAGAATTGCATACATAGACCCACATTACCATCTTCACTGAGTAGCTCTCTCTAATATGAAACTTACAATTACTAAATGTTTGGAAATTATCAATCTCTACACAAACATTGAATTGATATTTTCGAGCACTCAACTTTTTCCAAAAATGTCAATATCGTCTGCATAAACTGTAAGATCACAATCAACATCTGCCATTGTGGAGGAAGATAGTAAGAAATATCACAACTAAATGTGTTGTTCCTCCTGATTCCATTACAAATTATCATTCTCTTATTTCTAAAATACACTTTAGTCAGCTGAGAAATGTGTTCAATTTTGAATACTTTTTCCGCGTATTTGCAAATTGTGATTAAAATATCTAGTTTTCTATTAGTTTTCTTGGAAAGTGTGCATTCTTAATTAAAATGTTTGCAAATCAATTTTAGAAAATATATTTAATTATTTTTCGCTGGCTAGATTTTTCCTCGACGCTGGTCAGTGTCGTTATGTTCGGCAGACGCGCGCCGTTCTCCAGACTTTGATACGCTCTGTGCGTCGTCGTTCATGACACGATGCCTAGTCATGAGTTGCACAGACTCAAAGTTGTTTTTAGTTAGTTTCAAAGGAAGAAGGTCAACCAGGGGTCTAAATGTATTACAAAAACAAAAGAAACCTACTTTTTACCTTAGAAGGCGCCATTTTGTTTTCTCGGTGTAGCCAGTCGAATCATACTCTTGAGACACGAGTATGATAGATTAAGAGCTTAATATTTTTATCGTTTAAAAACAATGTAATTCACACTTACACGTCAGATATTCTATCCCTAGCAAGTACATAGTTCTCTACGATGATAATAACCTGCTCATAACAATATATTCCTTACGGCAATATACAAAATGCGATATATTAAATTTGAAATTGGACACAAAATGAAGAATAAATATTTTCATTGCAAAACTAGATTTTCACACATTTTATGAACATTAAATTTTGATAAATACTTCTTTGAAATTATTTAAAAGACGATTAGAGTAAAAATAGCCAGCAACATTGAAAATGCCGCTCGACAAAATCACACAAAATGGGTTTTAAAAAGTTGCACGCATACTGCTCAAGAAAAACAAATAATATACTCTCGTACAACGCTAAAATAAATCAAACATTTCAACAAAAGGAGTCTTCACGAAGATTGCAATAAAATATTAGTCTACAGTATATCCGGATACAAAGTACATCAGTTCTTTACGTAACAGGATTATCAAAAAAAGGTACCATGCTATAACACAACACATGAAACTATGTGTAAATAAAAGGAAATATGCGTGTATAGTTATACAGACGTAAAGCTACTCCACCGATTTCGCTGGAATTTCCATGCTTTGTTCTTATTAGTTTCGGGAGTATTTAAAGAGTGGTTTGAGTTCGTTAGGCTACCCGCCACACCTTTAAGTATAAAGCGCATTACTGACTGCATATTCTGTCCCTGGGATTGTACAGAATAGACCAAAATTTTAACATCCGGTATTATTTAAACGTTTCTTATTCAAATTAGGACGTAGAAAAATTAGTTCTCGTGAGAAAGTCTTTCGTCTGTTAGAATTTTTGCAGAGCATAGCGTGAAAACGTGTTCAACACTTTACATCACCAGTAGCATATGAAGTGTAATACACTGCAATAGCGAAGCATTGCCGGGCCCACTAGTAGCTTATATTTAAAGGCAGGTGAACTTTTCCTTGCGACCTTGCTATCGCATGTCGCCAGCGGGTCGTAAGCAATTTCTGACTTCATACGAGAATTTAGTCCGTATCTGCGCTATGAGAATAAGAGAAATAACATAACCAAGTTTTTGAATTTTGCAGTCAAAATTGATATTGTTTTTATTTTTGTATTTTTACAGATTTTGTAGGTATCTAACAAACTCATAAAACACTTTGCATGCAGCCGGCGCGGAGGCTGCATAGTTTTCTTTCAATTTCGGCGCGCATAGGAAATTAGTAATGTATATAATTAGAAGAAATACTTTTCCAAATTATTTACAACAATTAATTGATTTAAAATTACAAGTAAATAAAAAAAATATATTTAACATTTAATTTGAAAATTTTTTTCGTGAAACATGTGAAAATTTACGTAAAAAACGCATAAATATTACATTAATTCAACTTGTATATAAAATACATTATAAAAATTGTTCTCAAATCTTACCTTTTTAAGCAATCTCAAGAATCAATTTAGTACTCTGTGGATTTTGAAACAAATCATTTTTGAGAGCCGGCAGCTAGCATTTTTATTGTGGGAATTAATTTTACTAAGAAGTTTCATTACAAAGAGGTATCAAGCAAACTTTCAAACGCACAATTATCTTAAAGATCTACATTCGGCACCCAAAAATGTAGGTTCCCAAAAAAATCGCATAGAAATAAAATTGTTTGTAAAACTCGGACATTTTATTCATTGGCCAGCTCTTAATTTTGGCTGGAATTGCTGTGACTTTTTTTGGCATCTTGTAAGCGATAAAATTAAAATATTTAGAGTTACAAATTCGAGTAAAATATTACTCCTTTTGCGTGTTACCTTATAATGTGCAACAATAACAGTCTCTGTAATATTTATCCGTTTCTAAGAACTTTCCCTAAATAAGAAAATATTGGATACGATTAGGATGAAAAATGAAGGATTTAATTTTGCCGAACATTCATCCAGGGCACAAGAACCGCATAACCACACTGGATTTTCCACCCTTCGAAATTCTACTCCACTCACTCAGTGGGGATGGAAGGGGGTTGAGAGACCAGTAATTTACCGAGGGTCTCTCTTTAGATAATCCAACAGATTCAAAGAGATACAGTGATGGTGCACAGTAAACTAGAAATATTAATTAAAAAATATGGGCACAATATTTTGTAAAACTAATATTTTATATAACTAATATTTTGTAAAACTAATATTTTGTATTTTTGTTCGCAGGAACCAATCGCCTTTGGGGGGTGCGTCGGGGGATCTTGTGTTTCTCTGCTGCCTGCTTGAAGAAGCCCACCTTTCTAGTTGTCGCGTCCTACCACATCGCGACCATGGTCGCAGGGTCATTGTTAAGCATTGCCCTCATGGCGGTATGTGCTAACTACCCGCTCCAGCCGGACGCCCAAGGAAAAAGTAAGACAAAACATCTATTTTCACTTTTCAACCTTTTGCTACTGATGAATTTTTGTAATTAACTAATTTAATGATATGTTAGTTTGTAACGTTTGGTAAAATGCAGTAATCTCATAAAAGCTACGATCACATTTTGCGAATAGTTACATCTTTTGAAAATGCCTGAAACATTACAATATTTTATCACATTCGGCCAACTCGTGTATGGACTCAGAAACGAATAAGAAATATATAATGCGTATTTGATTTAAATGAGTTGTTTTCAAAACAATCGGAAAAACTACCGGTTCAAAAACTATAAAAAAATCATTATTCCCATGGCAAATTCTGTAGTTGTTTCCTACGATTTCTGTAGTTGTTTCCTAACTCCTACAAAGTTTTAATGGTCGCATACAGTTTCTATTTCATTACCTGTAAAACATCAAAGGAGAGCACCGGTGTTCCCTAGAATAAATTGTAATATAACTGAAGGAAAATTTTACATATTGAAGAATTAATTATACACGTGTTTAGTAATATATAACAACAATTTTTGGCAAGTTTGTGTTAAAGTATTTTAAGTTTTTAAGGTATGGCAATGTCATATATTTTGAACATTACCTGTACTTGGGGTCCTATACTCGGGACCATAGATGGCCGCATCTTATTTTCAAGAACTACTTCAACATTCACTCTATTTGCTGGAAAGCCTCATTTAATTTATCATATTTACTTTTATACATTTTTATTTATTCACTGATTTAACCTTAATTATGAAATCTAAATATTTCTGTTAAAATAGTGTTTAACGTCCTCATTTTCCCATTTTATCGTAGTGACAATGTGCCGTTTTTATGATGTCAATATATGGTCATCTTATCGATGTCTTTAGTATTTACATACGCACTCCCAGAGTGCGCCGAGAAAAGCTGATATTTGCAGAATAATATGTCCGCCATCTCATTGAAATCGTAGACATAAAATAATCAATTGCGTTTTTGCTAGTGTTGTGGGCACTGACAATCAATGTCTTGGCCTTGTTTAGTTTTATTTTGAAATGTATTTTAAATTCGATACTTAATATTTCTTGTTTGGCACTTCTGTGTGAATATATCGGATTCAAAGAAGTTTATAAAATATGGTTTCCTATTACATAAACATAACATCTAATTTTTATTTCATTCCTTTTAATCTCATAATTACTTAAAAATATTTTCGCATTCTTGAACATTTTTTTGCGAAGTCTTGATGTTAGTTACCCGAAAATTCAAAACACATAACGCTGAAATAAATCTTTGCCCATGACACTTATAAATTTAATTTGTTCCTAAAGAATTTATTCGAATTTCTCTTTTTGAAGCAAAACATTACGTAAATCTACATATGCCCATCACAAGCAAAACGCAAAAAAATAAATTATCCCTTCCACGCCCTCACAGAAAAGTAAATGTTTTAATTTATAGAGCACACAATAATATTTTGTTTTCTATTTCAGCGCCACCTCCTGAATGTAAAATTCGGGAACCAAAACTCTTGGAAGGGCGCACTATAAACATAGTAACTTTAGATGTAAGTATTAACTTTTTATTAGAAGTGAAATGTCAATATTAAATGTTCCTGTGAGAATTTTGTGAAAGAATCCAGCTGCTTAATTTCCTCCTAGTTCAACAAATTATGAATATTTTATTTAGCTTGTAATGATGAAAGAACAATGTAGAGTGAGGGTGTTCGGAAGAACTTTTCTGTGCACTCGTTCTTTGCATTTAACTCTGCGCTCTCATTCCATTTTCCATTAGCGAGCCTCATTTCGTTACAATCCACTGATAATGACATTCATTGCCGTATAGATTCTAATATTAATTTTTAAAATATGCTTGCCCAAATACTATATTCGATGTCATTTAAGGTTAAGAAATGCAATTTATTGACTGTGAAAACATTTTTCTCAAAATGATGTTCTCCACACTTCCAGAATAATCATGCTCGTTTTTAATTGATCACTTTTACTTACTAAGGAGAGAAAATATTGTAATCGTGCGCCGGAAAACGGCAAATTTTCGACAGAAGAACTATTGTCGGGTACTATCGAAAAGGTGAATAAATCTTGTTGCTACGTAGAGTAAATTACTTCTTCTAACACGTTGTGTAGTCAGAATTCTTGTTTTGTGGTTATTTGATACCAAAAAAGTATGGTCGTCAAAAAAAAAAAGTCAGCCTACATGTCTCTACGTTACATAGTAAACTAGTGGTGCTACAGAATGGCATAGACTTTCCCGTATTAGTCTTCCATTTCCTTTGGTCTTGGCTAGCTATTCGGACTTGCCACATTCTCTTGCCTGATGCAATCTATCGCCACCCAAAGAACATTTTTTTGACATTTTCGTAATTTTTCGGTTTCTTAATAGAACGGAAATATTGTGTTAAGTATATTAAATAACAGTAAAATTTCGCCCTAAATAGTAATTTTCTTTGAAAAATTTGGAGTTCTTTTTAAGAAAATGGCGTTTCAGCTCTACTATAAATCAAAATTTGAAGCCTTTTTGACAGAAATCTTTTGAATTTTCGAAAACCTTCAATAGAAGTCATTTGAAACATTTTAACTCACAAATATAGTGAAAACTAGATCAAAATCAAGCATTTTCAGAAACGCTCAAATGCCACTTTCTCATAAATGGGACCATTTTTTTGGAAATTTTTCGAAAGGATAACGCTAAATGAATTGTTTAATATGACGTAAAGATCATTTTGATGTTTTTTTTAAATTACACAAATGTATTTTTTTTAATATCTCACATCGTTAATATGCACATTTCCAGCACTTTGTACACACTGTTTTATTTGTGAGTTATAGTTCTTGAAAAGGCTTCAAATGGAGGTTTTCGAAAACACAACAGATTCCTGAGAAAAAGACTTTCAAATTTCGCATTTACAATAGCGCTAAAACGCCCTTTTTTTAAAAACGGCTCCAAATTTTTCAAAGAAAAATGGCATTTAGGATAACATTTTTACTGTTCTTTAATATTCTTAAAATAATATTTCCATTCTACTATTAGGAAACCGGAAAATGAAGAAGACGTCAAAAAAATGTACTTCGGGCGGCGATATATGGTAGCTGGCAAGTGCATGTTTGCGAGACCGAATAGCTAGCCGAGACCAAAAGAAATAGAAAACTAATACAGGAAAGTCTGTGCCATTCTGTAGCATCGCTAATTTCCCATTATTTATCCTTGAAATTGATGCAATATACAAAAACCCTTGTGTCAAATCTGCTCCAAAATTTTTACTTTCTTGCTATGGCTTAAGCAGTAGAGAGAACGTTATGAAATGCTACGGGAAAAACGGGGAATTTTTGGCGGCATATTTAAAAAAATGTGGCTCCAATGTTTTTGATGAAATTTTGTTGTTGGATAATGTGAAGAACGTTGAAAACTATTGTGCAGATCTCATGTACGTTAAAAGCACTAAATTTTCGAAAATTGCAAAAGTTAAAAATTTCTTTTTCCTACAACTAAAATATTAAAGAGAGAGATTTTTCCATTAATAAAATCTGTTCCTTACAGACAGATTTTGAAATAAGGTCGTGTAGAATTTTACCAAAATTTGAGAACTTTTCGGGTAATTTTGCGTAAAATTAGGCAATTTTTAATTCTGTTTAAACATTTTTTTCTAAAAAATGGCACCAACACTTTTGATTAAATTTTGTCCTCGAGTAGCGTAGGGCTTAAGAGAATGGTGCAGATCTCATGTTCGTTGAAAATTCTGAATTTTTTTTCTGTCTTTCAACATAGATTTCATTGAAGAATAAATGTCTATATTCAACACGGGCCTTGAATTCTTTGAAAACTATCCAAGAATATCAATTTTGGAGAAAATCGGCTGGACGATGACCGCAGACGGATAGACAGAGACGACCGCAGACTGACCATTTTGATTTTTCGATATCAAGGACCTAAAATGCATGGATTATGTCTACTCAACGTGTTAGAAGTAGTTTACTATATACAGGAAGAAGATTTATCTCCTTTTCCGTTACCAGGTCCCGGCAATAAAAGATTTTCTGCCGAAAGTTGACCGCTTTCCTGCTCACGATTACAATGCTTGCTCTTGTTACTACGTAAGCGAGTAAAAATGTCTATCTACAATATTGCAGTTATAGGAAGTCACCGAGAAAATTTTGAAATTTTGTTATTACGCAAAGTTTGGAGATTGCAAGGAAAGTACAATGTATGCCATTTCTGAGAGCGTCTTTTGCTATATCAAAGGAAAACAAAGGGCAAATTTTCACTAATTTTTGAGAAAAATTTGAAACTTGAGATTTCATGAAAGGTGCGTACCTATCTGCAAAAATAACTAAATTCTGTGGCACTACAGAATGGCACAGACTTTCCCGAATGAGTTTTCTATTTCCTTGGGTCTGGGCTAGCTATTTGGAATTGCCACATACTCGTGCCAGCTGCCTTCTATCACTGCCCAAAGTACATTTTTTGACATTTTCTTAAATTTTCGGTTTCCTAATTGTAGAACAGAAATATTAATTTTACAATATTACAGAACAGTAAAACCTTGTCATAAATGGCAATTTTCTTTGAAAAATTTAGAAACGTTTTTTTTTTTAAAAAATGACGTTTAAATGCTACTAAAAGTGCAAAATTTAAAGCTCTTTTTTACAAAAAAAATTTTAGTTTTCAAAATACTTCATTTGAAGTCATTTAAAGCACTTACACTCACGAATACAATAGTGTTGACAAATTGCTGGAAATGTGCATATTAAAGGTGTGAGAGGTCTTTCAAAAAATTACATTTAAGTAATTTTCGCAAAACAAAAAAAGTCCTAAATTGAACTTAATGTGATATAAAATAATGCAATTAGCTCTATCCGTTCTAAATGTTTGAAGAAAACATTTGGAGCCGTTTATGAGAAAATGCCGTTTGAAAGTTTCTGAAAATGCAGAATTTTCAGCTAGTTTTGACAGAAATCGGTTGCGTTCTCGAAAAACTTTACTTGACATTATTTAAAGCACATGTACTCGTAAATATAATAATCTGAACAAATTGCCGCTGACAAATATTACTGACGTGGGAGACAAGTCAAAAAGTTAAATTTTTGTAATTTTTAAAAAAAACAACAAAAGAATAAAGTAGTAGGGCAATTATGTCTTTTCATAGAGTGCGTTTATCACCATGCCTACCAAAAGTTTGAAGAAACAATTTTGGAGCCTTTTGGAGAAATTTTTTGTTTTTTTAAAATTGCAAATATTGCATGCAAAATTGCGCGAAAACTACTAAAACTTTCACAACAGTACGCTTGACCTTAAACAAAGAACTTTTTTCGAGAACAAATTTCATTTGAAGGAAAAATCTCTATCTTCAATTTTATACTAGGAGAAAGACGCCGGAAACAATTCAAACTTTCACAATTTTCGAAAATTCAGAATTATCCGTGAAAATCGGACCTATGCCACCTTTATTAGTGTATTTTACTCTATTCTTAAAAGAAATGTACAGAAAAAATTTAGAACCACTTTTTGAGAAAATTTTGAAAATGTCTGGGGGGCTTCATGTAATGTACCTCCAAATTTTACAGAATCTTTTTCAAATCTCAAAGCTTCGACTAAATTCACATCGACCGGGGAATATCCATTTTGGAAGAAATCGCACCTATGGTTTAGACGCTAGTAGTGTTCACAGACGGACGAACAGTCAGACATTTTCCGTTTAATTGGTTTTTCGGTATGAAGGACCTATAAAAGAGGGATTCTGGCTACACCACGTGTTATGGGATTTTTTTCTTAATTTGGCAACTGGTTTTATCCACTTTTTTGTTGTGAGTGTTCCTGGCAATGTATTTTTTCTGCCGAAAATCCGCAGTTTTTCGCTCAGCATTCCATAAGTTTCTCTGTACTACGTATATTACACCGTATATTACTCCGTGTATACGTACGTATACGGGAAAAATAAAAATATCCGTGTCAAGTTCAAATCCAAGTTTTTCGTTACCAGGGTCGGGCAATAAGAGATTTTCTGTCGAGAAACCGCCGTTTTTCTGTCAACAAATCGCCATTTTCCTCGCAGCATTAGAATTTTTCTCTATACTGTGTAAATAGTACGCAAAAAACTCATATACTGGAGAAGCAGTACGGAAGAAAATAAAATAGTGGAGTTACATTAGCATTATAACTATAGAAAAAGTTTTGTTTTTCCTCCAGCATTAAAATGCTTTCTCTATCCAACGTAAGCAGTTTTCAGAAAGTAAAATCTGTGTATTCCAATTTTATTTGCAAATATCGGCAAAAAGATGGGTAACAGGTCCAAAATTTTAGCCTGTAAATATTTGAAAATTAAAAATTATTATTAAACACTGAATATAAACCAATCATACACAAGTAGAAAGTAACAAACCTACCACTTGATTTCTCGTACATTATGAATCGGAAAACGAAATGAGTAATCGCGCTACCCACGCCATTTTCTTGGGTACCATCTGTTCTACCTGGCCGTAGGTTAGCTCTTGCCGCACCATCTCTAGCATGTGTACTCAGTTGGACACAATTGCATTCATGTAAAGTACTCGTACACCCAAAATTCAAAGAAATATTTTTAAAATCTCGGGGCTCGGAGTAGGGCCAGATAGTTCGGGGAATATTAATTTTAGCGAGATTCCTACAAATAGTTTAAGCGCTAGCGTTGTTTACATACGAACGAACGGATTGACGGACGAAAGGACGGAGTTACGAACGGAGGGACGTACTGATGAGTATACAAAAGACAGAGGGACAGGTGATTAAAAGAAAACTTGTTCGGTAGCAGGGGACCCCAAACGTGTATTTTCTTTGGAATCTCGAAATTGATTTTCCGAAGTATTTCTACTCTTTCTGTAAGTATATTACTTCGGATATATGTAGTACGTATAGGAGAAAGTAACACAACCAATAATGTGCAAACCATTCCACTACTTCTGTTTAATTGAAAGAGGTATTGAGATAAAGCTTTGATGTTCTAGCTAATGAGAAGTCGACTGCATCAAATCAGTTTAGGAATAGATATCATTGAAATATGTTTTTGTGCCACACAGTATGTTCCACTAAAAACCTGGGTCGTTCCCTCTCCCTTATATCACAGCGACGATTCCGCTTATGCCAAACACTCCCACGGTTTGATGCTTCAGAATGAACTAGTGGGGATACAGAATGGCACAGACTTTCCCGTATTAGTTTTCTATTTCCTTGGGTCTTCGGCCTATATGGAATTGCCACATACTCTTTCTTGCCAGCTGCCATCTATCACCGCCCAAAGTATATTTTTTGTACACCAGCATTATAAACAATCCTTTTCTGTTAACAAAATCGTTTATAATCGTCTCCTGTATTATTTCAGTAGTATACCTTTGGGTTCCGGCTCTCACACGCAACCAATCTTTATAAATGAGGCATCTACAGAAAGAGAATTTCACGGAGACTTGACGAATTCCACTTTGACTTTAAAAATATGGATGATTCTTTCATGTAAATCTTTTCTCATGTTTCTCACGTCGATAATATTTACATTAGCGGCAATTTTTCCTCATTATTATATTTACGAGAACATGTGCTTTAAATAATGTCAAGTAAAGTTTCTCGAAAACCCAACCGTTTTCTGTGAAAAGTAGTAGTTAAAAATTTCGCATTTTCAGAAACGCTCAAACGCCATTTTCTCATAAATGGCTGCAAATTTTTTCTTGAAAATTTGTAACGGATGGTGCTAATTGCACTCTTTAGTGTAGCGTAAAGTATACTTTAAGTTATTTTTTTTGTTTTTTCAAAAATTACATAATTGTAATTTTTTTGAAAGATGTCTCACATCTTTAATACGCACATTACCAGCAATTTGTAAAGATCATTATATTTTTGAGTGTACGTGCTTCAAATAACCTCAAATAAAGTATTTTGAAAACACAACTTTTCTGTGAAAATGAGCTGCAAATTTCGCATTTTTAGTAGCGCTAAAACTCCATTTTCTCTTAAACGGCACATAATTTTTAAAAGAAAATTGCCATTTACGACTAGGTTTTTGTGTTCTTTAATATTATAAAATGAATGCTTCCGTTCTACCAATAGGAAACCGAAAAATTAAGAAAAGGATAAAAAAATGTACTTTTGGAGGTGATAGATGTCAGCTTGCAAGAAAGAGTTTGTGGTAATTCCTAATGGGTAGCGAAGACAAGGAAGTAGAAAAATAATACGGGAATATCTGTGCCATTCTGTAGCACCACTAGTTTCTAACTTTCCCTATACTACATACATCATTCCGTGTATACGTACGTATACGGAAAAGTAAAAAGAAAGCACGTGCGAAACAAAAAGAAAGTATTTCCAAAGAGAAATGGTTATTGTTGTCATATATATTTGATGATTTGATGGAGTATTTTTTTTCTAGTCCCGTTGTATAATGCTGTCATTGGATGGCTGCATCCAGTTGCATAATGATAGCCATTTCGATACAGTTTTCATTGTGATACAGGTTCTTGATTAATCACAGAGACGCTTACACACCAAATATTAGCACTTCATTAATCATTGAGAATCGTTTCGTTCGCAGTAAATGTTTCGTTCGAGTGTGTATATTAAAGTTGCATTTAATATTATATTATCCTTTTCAATTTTAATTTCTTTTATTAGTAGTAATTTGTACGTGAAATAATATTTAAAATAAATTGGATCGTAATTTCACTTTGATCCTATTTGACTAGCGCAGTGGTATTTATTATAGAGAACAATTGAGTGACGTTAAGATCTGAACGCAAGTCATTTTGTGTTATTTGCTGCTGCCGTGTGGTTGTCTTTAAAAAAACGCTCAATTCTTTAGTTTAAAATATTTAGTGAATGGTAGTTCTTTCTGGTGGTGTTGACGTTTCCAGAAATGAGAGAAAATGCGAAAATGGTGACGTCGGAATATTATTGCCGCAACTTTGTAGTCCCTCGCAGGCGCTCTGGTAAAACAAAGCCAGCTGCAGATGTATTGCCATTGACTGATGTTAATGTAACAAAATTTTTAGGTCTATCAATTCAGTCAAACCTCAAATGGAATGCCCACTTAAATGAATTGAACACAAAATTAAGCTCATTATGCTACGCGTTCAGAATTCTTTCAAATTCCGTCAGCCTTCATACAGCTCTTTGTGTATATTTTGCCAATGTTCACTCCCGCCTGAGATATGGCATAATATTTTGGGGAAACACACCTTATAGTTCACAGACTTTCAGATTACAAAAAAGAATTGTACGAATAATAAGCAAATCCAACCCATGTGATTCTTGTAAGTCACTCTTTATTAATCTAGGAATTTTACCATTACCTTGTCTCCTGATTTACGAATCAGTAGTTTTTGTCAAAAATGACTTACTTAAGGACGGGAATATATTTTCAGCAAACGCCGATGTCTATAAGTATAACACACGACGTAGTAATCATATTCACCAGGTGGCAGTATCAACAGCTCACTACAAAAAATTCACATACAATTCATGTACATTACTCTACAACACTTTGCCAGAAGACATTAAACGATTAAATTCAATAGAAAAGTTTAAGTCATAAGTAAAATCTTTTCTGCTGCATAACTGTTTCTATACAATTCGAGACTATACCAAGCATCAAAAAGGAAAGTAGAATTAATTTTAACAATGATAGTTAATGTAATTATTTATCATTTGGACTGTATAATTCTAAAGAACCTGTAACAAGTATTGTACCACAGTTTCTGGGTTGATGGCCCCCATCTCGATCAGGTTTTTCGTCCAGTTTCCCTGATCCTTGAGCAAATGCTGAGATGGACCCTTGTTTTGCTTCTGGACATAAATGTAACTTCATTATTTGTGCACGTCTTCTGAATATCAGTGGGAAATATAGTTATTCAAATGATCGTTTTTCGTATTATCGCGGCAAAAAGTATTATTCTTTCATGAAGAACATGAGGGTTCAGGGCAGGAATTTATAGCTAATTTACCTTTGAAAATATATTTTATTATATAGGAGCGAATATTTTGTCAACAAAACTCGAAAAAAACCTCTCTTTTCTGTATTCAAAATTCGACTAGAATATGGTTTAGGATAGAGACCACAGAATTATGAAAACGTGCACAAAATTCACTTCTCCCCATAGCTCGTCATACGCAGTTTTAACTGTTTTTGACGTAAATAAATAAATAAATAAATAAAATAGGGAAGAGAGGTGTCCGCTAGGTGGCCTTAGCTGAATCTTGCATGTCGACTGCCACGAAATGATTCAGTGGAGAAGTTTAACTTATAAAAGTTACCATACGTCGTAGAAAAAGTACCGTATGAAACTCAATGTAATGGGTATTAATACACTCGTGTGAAGTTTACGATACTCTCTCGTTCCTCACTCGTATCGTAATTTCACACTCGTGTATTAATACCCATCATTACATCATCGTTTCATAATGTACTATTGTCAATGTTATGTGCATGTATTTCAGGATCTATTGATGTGTGTTATTTATGTGTGCTGTGTATTAAGTGATGGGCTGGTTTGGATGCAGATCCAAATAAGTGGATTCGCAAGGAAATATTTTTTTTCTGTTCATAAATTAAATGTAGGAAGGCGAGACTGCCGACCGAGTTTTTGCTTTCTCATACGAACGTGTTATTTTTTCAGTAGTTAGGAATCTGGTTTCACTGCAAATTTGAGCCACAGTTTATGGTCTAATCCGTACGGAACCGGTCACGACTCAACTTGGAAACAAATTTCTGTAATTGCAAGTATTTTTTGAGAAAATCGGGCACAAATTTACGAGAGTAAAGTAAATAAGTTATGTGTGTGTGTGCCGGAATAGAAAGTTGGGCAACCGCACTTTCATGTGTTATGTTGATGAGTTGATTGGTGAATAAATAAGTTAGCCGGTGCCAAGGGGTGGACGTACGTACTGTAACTTGCGCGCGCACGCACACGCATGACATTGCGATAGGGAGGGGACCGGATTACAATACATCTGAAAACATTATTTATTCAAATAAAAATGCTTTATATGTTATAAAATAATAAAATAATAGATCGGGAGCAAATTGGTCAATTCTCTTTTTCAGAAGAACTTTTGTTTACGTTTATTGGATTAAACTGGAGTTTGAAAACGTTCGTACAACAGGTAATAGTTTATTATCCAGCTAATGGTGTAATAATTTAAACTATTTCCCCTTCTAGTCTAGTTTTATAATGAGTTGAGATTCGTTTGATTCTTCTCCAGTCAACTGATTTCATTTATCTTTAATGCCGGTATAAGTACAAATAAACCATTGTCAAATAACATTTTCTGTATGTCCCTAAAAACCCGTTCGAGTATAAAAACGTCGCCTTTATTCAAACTTTTGCGTATACTCTTAGGAATAGACAACATATGCTTGAGTACATAAGCATAATTTTGAGTTCCTTTAATATGGACCACCGATTTCTACGACATACCCGTCAATAGTGCAAATTGTAAACGGTTTGCATAAGGGAACTTTTTTCTGCCCGGAGAACGATTTTCTGACGTAATTATTATTTGCGCTAATTTCATGTCTTATGTATGTACCGTCCATTATACGCACTAATCGATCTTCCAAATTATGTAAACTTTTTACATAAGGTGACCTGTGAATAGCAATAAGTTCTTCTCTGTTACAAGCTTCGACGCCAAACTCATATGGTAAAACATTTTTCTGAAATGAGTTCATAATAGATTCGCAGAAATGCGATACAATTTAACAGCTTTTTAAACCCAAAATTGATGCTGAGACTTTATTCGAATTTCCAGTTTTAGTTTAAATTTAAAAAACGATGAAGGTCTGCAAAGAAGATGTTTCTTTGTGTTTCTCACAGAAGTTAACTTTTGTTGCCATTCTGGAATTTGTTTCTAGTTTAATCCAATAAATGTAAACAAACGTTCTTCTGACAAAGAGAATTGATCAATTTCCTCCCGATTTATTATTTTATTATTTTATGACATATAAAGCACTTTTATTTGAGTAACAATTTTATTCGATGTTTAATAAAGATTTCCAACAATACAAAAACATTTTCAATTATTTTATCAATTTTGACAATATTACATATTTTATAAACATATTAAAACATATATTATTTAAGGCACGTAAATCGTAAAAAGGCATGGTTACAAAATCGGCCCGTGAATGCGAAGTGAATATTTTGTGTGTTTAGTGTGAGAGTTGGTGTATGAGGGGAACTAATTTGTAGAGTTGAGAGGATGGTTTGCAGATGATCTAAATCTAGTACAAAAAAGGGAGCTGAGAGAAATTTATTTGGGCGTTAGAAATTGGAATATCTAAAATTTCTGAGTGATTATTATGGTCTGTGAGGGAGTGGATGGGTTCTGGTGATATATTTAACTAAAGTTTGGAGTCGCTAATTATTTTGCTGAGTTGGTATCCTGCAGTATTGGTATATCTGCAACCCCAGATGTTTTTTTAACATTGAGATCTACAATAATATGAGTGGGCGAATTCTGGAATAGCGAAGAAATATCAGTACCAAAAATTTTAATTTTTGGAGGCTTGTATGCAGCTATTAGGATTATTAATCTATTGTTTAAAGGGAATTTAATGGCTAAGATTCGATACCTGGGGTGTGTAGAAGATTGATTTGAACATATGGTATGGATTTTTCTATTAGTATTAGTACACCACCTCCGTTTACATTTGATCTGTCGGTTCTGACTACACTATAACCTGCGTTAAAAGTAATATCTGATTTTAAGTGCATTTCCATTATGCAGGTTAGATTTATTTTTTTTATCTTTTAGAAACTAGTTTAGTTCTAACTTCTTATTGTTGATGACGTTGGCATTTCTATTAAGCAGATTTATATTATTTGTATGATAATGTTGCGTTATGGTTGTTAAAATAAGCTGAGGGAGATGCTTGTAAATTTCCTTCTATTGTTAGTTAATATTATTAATAATAATTATAATCCCAAGATGTAGATTATTGAGAGAGGAATGAGCAGTTATTAAAACGAATGAGGAATGAATGAAATAGTTATTAAAATGATTCATAATAGGACGTTGTCTGGAATGGTTATTATTGGAAAGGTAGTTTTGATTTGCGTTTTGGGGAGGGTTTGCAGAAAAAAATGAAGTTTGGAATGTTGTTGACAGTGGGCAGATCAGGGAAGTTTTGTGAGGAGAGTCTTGGAAGGGTATTGAATCTAATTCTATTATTACTTTCCCGTATACGTAGTATACACGGAGTGATATACGTAGTATAGGAAAGGTTATGTAATGCTGCGCGAAAAAATGGCAAATTTTCGGCGGAAAAAAATTTATTTCTGGGCCGTGAAAACGAATAAGTGGATAAAACCAGTTGCTAAATTAAGAAAAAAATCCCCTAACACGTGGTGTAGCCAGAAGCCGTGTTTTCTAGGTCCTTGATACCGAAAATCCAATTGAAAGGAAAACGGTCGTCTGTCCGTCTGTCTGTCTGTCCGTCTGTCTGTGAACACTACTAGCGCCTAAACCATACGTACGATTTCTTCCAAAATGGATATTCCCCGGTCGATCTGATTATAGTCGAAGCTTTGAGATTTTGAAAAAGATTCTGTAAAATTTGGGGGTACTTTATATGAGGCCCCCCGGGGATTTTCAAAATTTTCTCAAAACGGCTCCAAATTTTTTCTTTAAATTTCTTGTATAAATAGAGTAAAATACACTTTTTAACATGACATAGGTCCGATTTTCACGGATAACTCTGAATTTTCGAAAATTTTGAAAGTTTGAATTTTTTTCGGGGTCTTTCTCCAGCTACAAAATTGAAGATAGATTTTTTCTTCAAATAAAATTTATTCTGCATATTGAGTTCTTTCATAAAGGTCAGGTAAATATTTCTCAAAATTTTAGTAGTTTTCGTGCAATATTGCGTGCAATATTTGCAACATTAAAAATTACAAAAATAAAGATTTTCTCAAAAACGGCTCCAATTTTTTCCCTTAAACTTATGGTAGGAGAACTGGTAAATTTACTCTATCAGATGACATAAAAGCCATATTGCTCTATAGGTTGTTTTTTTTCAAAAATTACCAAAATGTAAATTTTTTTACTTGTCTCTCACGTCGTTGATATTTACACTATCAGCGATTTTTTCACATTTGTATATTTACGAGTATATATGCTTTAAATAATGTCAAGTAAAGTTTCTGGAATACACAACCGTTTTCTGTGAAAAGTATCTCAAAATTTCGTATTTTCGGAAACGCTCAAACGCCATTTTCTCATATATGGCTGCAAATTTTTTCTTCAAACTTTTGTAACGGATAGTGCAAATTACACTCTTTAGTATAGCGTAAAGTTTATTTTGAGTAATTTTTTTGTTTTTTCAAAAATTACATAATTGTAATTTTTTTGAAAGATCTCTCATATCTTTAATATTCACATTACCTAAATTTGTAAAGGTGATTATATTTGTGAGTGTAAGTGCTTCAAATAACTTCAAATAAAGTATTTTGAAAACTCAAAACTTTTCTGTGAAAATGTGCTTTAAATTTCGCATTTTTAGTAGTGCTAAAACGCCATTTTCGCTTAAACGGCACACAATTTTTAAAAGATAATTGCCGTTTACGACTGGGTTTTTGTGTTCTTTAATATTCTAAAATTAATATTTTCGTTCTACCAATACAAACCGAACAATTCAGAAAATGACAAAAAAATGTACTTTGGTCGTGATAGATGGTAGCTGGCTAGAAAGAATATGTGGCAATTCCGAATAGCTAGCGAAGAGCCAAGAAAATAGAAAACTAATACGGGAAAGTCTGTGCCATTCTGTAGCACCACTAGTTATTATTATTATTATTATTATTATTATTATTGGTTGAGTTTACATTGTGTGAGGAAGAGTCTATTTGTTTTTTATAAAATGAACATTCTGCAGATCTTAGGTCGGCTTTGTATGCCCCTTGGCAATTTTTACAAATTGGGGGTAAGTTTCTCGGGGCGCAATTAACTGAATAGTGATATTTTGAGCAGAACATGCATGCAATTGAGTTGATACAACTATTTTTCATGTGACCAATGTACAAGCAGCGCATACACTGAACTGGTCCTTTAGGCCGTGTTCTTTATGTTTTATCACTAATGTTGCGGATCTGATTAATTTGTAATACTTGTTCGATACTTTGGTTCCCATTAAATACTGCAGCGATTACTGGTATAGCTACATTATTTTTATTAAATCTCACCACACTGATGATTGATGGGTTGTAAGTCTTCAATTATTTCCTTTTGTGTAATTGTTGGATGAATGTTTTTGAATATCACAAAAGTTTTTATTAGCTGGGTCTTTGTACGTGTGGAACTATACCTTGGTTTCTGAGAGGTATTTGATGGCTTTGTCTACTACTAATTTGAACATTAATTTAATTTTGTTGGCATTATAATCTTTTCTAAATTGATTGGTAAGTTTGCTTTTTATCTCTATATTAAATTCGGAGATATTGTGAATAATATTTACATAGATTGGAGGAATTCTCAGGTTTTAGTCTTCCTGGAGCGAAATAACATTGACAAACTCGAATCTTTTATCTTGAAATGAAAATTTTCTTAGCTCGGCAATTCTGTTGTACACTGGTATTGAATACTGATTTGTCTCTGAAGTGGTTGTTTTTTATTTGGAGGAAAGTCTGATTCTTCTGAATTATGGGATATTTTAGTACTGTTATCATTTTGTAACGACTCACAGTTCTTGTCGGCAATGTTGTCTGCTTGGGCGTTAGCTGCGTCATTTGCTGAGGTGAGGTCACCAGCCCGAAGCTTTCCGGTCCCGATGAGATGGTGCGAGCTGATATCGGCTCTTTGCTGGACATTTGAAAAGTGCCCATTCTGGATATTTGATAAGAATAGTGTATTTTGGCAGCTCGTGAGTGTATTCAATTCTTAATGATATTGCTGAATCACTGGATAGCTGGCGGTAGTGTCCATGGAATTCTCACTTCCGTAAGGAGTTGCCATGGTTCGGGCAAAGCTTTGACCTAGGTCACAGCCAGCTGAGGGGGACTCACTGTTACATATAACTGATGCGTAAATGTACGGCGCACTGTATATTCGGTAATAACACGTCACTACTTCATTGTTACACACCTTGGATGTTCGGTAAGTTACTGCACTGACGAGACAGGCGAGCGAGCAATGTTGTCACCACGACTGTTCGGTGCGGAATGTATACGTATGTGTGTGTGTGTTTCAGAGTCCTCCTCTAAGTAACATTGGAGAAAAGGGTAAAGACGGAAATATGAAAGGAGATGGAATTGTATTTGAGTTCATCAACATCCTGAGGTACAAGTACGGCTTCAAGTATAATGTGTCGTTACCTAAGACTAATGTGCTTGGGGGCAACACTTCTGGCATCATAGGAGAGGTGGCGCAAGGGGTAAGTAATATTTTGGATCTCGTACATTTAGATAGACTAATCCAATCATTATCTTAATACAAATAGTTTTTAATAAAATATCTGATAAACTTCAATCAGGGCGGTGCCTCTAAATATGTTGGTTTTTCTGTCCGATGTTTCTTACCGCTTCTCTCTCCTGGCCAGAGCCGGATTAACCAATAGGCACATTAGGCACAGTGTCTAGGAACTACGAAAATAAGGGGCCTATGATAGGGTTAAAAGTTTATTTCAGGACTAAAAATAAATAAATCACATATATAGAAATTATCAAGTTTTTAATCTTCAAAAAATAACTTCAATAATTTCTATATTACAATATACACCACATTGCATTACAAACGTAAGTTTACAAAAGAGCGCGAAGAACCAAAAATAAAAAAAAGATAAATCTTTCAGTCATATAAGACGAGATAAATTTTGATTGAATTTTTTCATCTGTATTAATCTAAATTGCGGATTTTTAATTCCAAAAGTATAATAATTGCAGTTTTATACTGTCCTATAATTGTTTCGTTTGCCTACAGCCTACGTCAAGCTTAATCCGGCCCTGATAGCCAGTCATAAGCACCGATACATTAGTCGTAGGAGGCGGTGTGCACTTAGCTCCCAGGATTTATTCATATAATTTATATTTGGCGCACTCTGCAACTCGAATGGAAATAATTTAATCCATGGAATAGTATTATTAAATACTGCTCGTTTTTTTAAATTTTCAATGTACTCGTTGTATTGCCAATGATAAATGTTATTTTTCTGTTAAAATGAGACTGACAGAAGAATGAATGAATAGGTAATTCTTTTTTTAAATAAAAGTTATTGGTAAAGGAAACAATGTAGACAATTATAATTTTTGTACAATTCATTGCAATATTGTTTGGTGAATTTTTCAAACAGATGTTATCTGAACGGAAGAGGTCCATTTTAGAAGTCCAGCATTCACAATTGGAAGATTGGGAATTCCTTGCCATTTTAGATTGTTAGAAACCTGTGTATAATGGTCAATGATCCACTCATTTCAATGTAACCAGAAACGGAACACTTGATCATGAACAATGTGATTAATCAACGACATCAATGATCACGATCATTGATAATGACAATCTTCAATTATCAAGCAACATTATTTAATTTCCTAACGAATACGCAAGGATATGGCTATGTTGAGACATTATTTATAGATAGGTACTTTACAAGCCGATTTTATTATTTTCCATTGAATTTTTCAATTTAATTATTTAATTGCAGTATTAAAAAAGTCTCAATACTTGAACAGTTTTTATTGCTTCAAGTAGCTGTAAAGGAATTAATCTCTAAAAGATATTCCCTTTTTGATAATATTTCTATCTTTCGCTGCTTTCAACCTTCGTAGTCAACTGCATCATTATATCCACCGCTTTGCCTTAGTATGCTCCAGGAAAGGCAGTGCCACATATTTTATTCACCTGTCTATTTGCTCACTGGAAACGAAGCAAAGGGAATTCTGGGCAAAATACTGCCATTGAACCATAATAAAACGTAAACGGGAGTGTTGTGATTGAAATTGCATTTCACAGGGTCCTTTGATGCTATACTATATAGCAGAGAAATATGCCCTAGACTTACCAAGGAAGACTCGGTAAATTACTACTTGAGTAGTATTCCTCAACCTTATTACGAAAGATTGTTTTATCACACTTCATATAAATTAACAATGTTTATTTTGGTATATATTATAAAAAATGCCATTAATTTTAAAATTTGTTGATTTTAAACATTTCCTTCATAGAAATTACTGACAATCACTTCTCGAAAAATGCATATCAAATAATAAATCATGAGTAATTTTCTTCAAAGAGGAGTAATGTTATGAAAACTTTGGATTTCGTGTTAGAATTCGTAATAGATATTCATTGTTGACAATGGTTCTAGTCACTTTCGACCAAACATGTGGATAAGTAAATTAAATTCACATAAAAATTATTCACATAAAAAACAAAAAATCATGTAAGAACATCTTTTTAGTTCTTCAATAATACATGAATATTGTAAAACAATGCAAAGCGAAATAAAGTTAACCTGAAATTATAAAAGACTGAGCGTAAAGATAACAACGCTTTTAATACAAATATGGTCTGAAACCGTGTCAACATTCCCATTCCTTTGTTTGATATTATTTAATTCGAAAACACAAAATTAATCCTGAGACAATTGTTTTAGTTCAGTTCATTTATAATGCCATATAATACGACGATTATATGTAAATTGAATGCTGGAAGTATGTTGAATGAAATGCTTCATATTCATTTAAAATAATGCAACTTTCTTAAGAAAAATAATCCGTTCAAATATTATCTACGGCCTAAACAGTCTCAACCAATACAGTCATTAACATTCATAAGAAAAACAGACTGGTAAAAACTGTAGGCGTAATCGGACACTAATTATTACTTGTCGCCAACTATTTCTCAACTTTGTTGGTCAGCAGACCCAAACAGATAGTTGTATCGATCCGCCCTCTGTTTCGATTCGTCGCGCTCGTATTCATGCAAGTCGTGCGTTTTCTGAGAAGACGCGGAGGCTTCGAAGTTCCCCGGCGGTTGCGAGAGGTCTCGCGTGGCAAACAAAGCTATGTAATGTTTGCTCGATACGGGACTCGTTTGGTCTCCCGGCGTTTGAGGTCGCGACCGCGACCGAGCGTCGCTGCAGGAGCACGGGAGGACACGTGGGGGAGTCAATGCAGTTCGCGTCGTGAATAATGGAGCGAGCACACAATGGGACACGGGTCAGGGATGTCACATTGGGCGGAATGTCGCCAATCGGACGCAAAAGATATTGTCAGGTCGCGGGAAGAAAATGTATCTTGCGGAATTTCGTCCTACGGGGGGTGGGGAGAATCTGCCGGCTTTTCCACGCAATTTAGGATTTCTTCATCACTTCTATCATTCGGGGAGGGAGATAGTTTTAGGATTCTCTAGCGGCGGAGTTGGGATGTAGGCAAAGGATGGGGACGTGTTTTAAATTTATTGAAAACTAGTTGGTACGCGGCGCGTTGCTGCCGCAGAAAAAGTAATTGTGGAAATATTCCTCTACCTTTTTCTCTTTTCCCCTCCCTCTTACCTTTCATTTCTTCCTCAACTCTCTCTTTCCCTCTCTTTATCGGTATCTCTGTTTTCTCTCTTTTTCTCTCCGTTCTCTCTCTTTCTCTCCCTTCTCTCTCTTTCTCTCCCTTCTCTCTCTTTCTCTCCCTTCTCTCTCTTTCTCTCCCTTCTCTCTCTTTCTCTCTCTTTCTCTCCCTTCTCTCTCTTTCTCTCCCTTCTCTCTCTTTCTCTCCCTTCTCTCTCTTTCTCTCCCTTCACTCTCTTTCTCTCCCTTCTCTCTCTTTCTCTCCCTTCTCTCTCTTTCTCTCCCTTCTCTCTCTTTCTCTCCCTTCTCTCTCTTTCTCTCCCTTCTCTCTCTTTCTCTCCCTTCTCTCTCTTTCTCTCCCTTCTCTCTCCCTTCTCTCTCTCTTCTCTCTCCCTTCTCTCTCTCTTCTCTCTCCCTTCTCTCTGTATCTCTCTCCCTTCTCTCTGTATCTCTCTCCCTTCTCTCTGTATCTCTCTCCCTTCTCTCTGTATCTCTCTCCCTTCTCTCTGTATCTCTCTCCCTTCTCTCTGTATCTCTCTCCCTTCTCTCTGTATCTCTCTCCCTTCTCTCTGTATCTCTCTCCCTTCTCTCTGTATCTCTCTCCCTTCTCTCTGTATCTCTCTCCCTTCTGTCTGTATCTCTCTCCCTTCTCTCTGTATCTCTCTCCCTTCTCTCTGTATCTCTCCCTTCTCTCTGTATCTCTCCATTCTCTCTGTATCTCTCCCTTCTCTCTTTTTCTCTCCCTTCTCTCTTTTTCTCTCCCTTCTCTCTTTTTCTCTCCCTTCTCTCTTTTTTCCCTGTCTGTTTTCTCTGTCTCTTTTTTCCGTCTCTTTTTCACCCCTCTTTATTTTCCTTGTCTCTCCTTTACCTCCGTTTCTTTCCCCCTTTCTATTCCCTCTCTCTCTTTTTCCTTCTCTGTATCTCTTTCTCTCTTTCTTTTTTCCTTTATCTTTTTACCTCTCCTCCCCTTTCAAATGATATTGTTATATTACATCGATATTCAATTAAGACTGATAAAGTGTGTAAAATTTATGAATCAAAACTGTAGGAAATCTTTAGTATTTAAAAGAGAAATTCTTCAATATTAGATGTAAAAAATTGAAGAGGAATTTTTGTAGGACTCCAAAGCAATAACGAATGGTTCACATCATGTAGAAAAGTTTTAAATTTAGTAGGTTTTTGAATAAAGTTAGCATATTTCGTCAGGTAGCTACTTAAAAACATTTTAATAACAAATAACTTAACAACAGGGATTATTTATATCAGTTGTTAAGGGTTGAAGGTAATTTACGCTGAAATTATTCACTCAGAGTCATTCCCTTTACTCTCATTTCGATACGTGTTTTTCTCACAACCGAGGATCTGCGAGTAACGCACATTGGAAGTTTTCAGAATATTTCATTAGTATTTCAGAAACTTAAGTCGCTGAGGCAGAAACTAAAGGAACTTGTCAGTATACGTTTCCTATATGTTGAACTCTTATTCATTTTTAATGTAAAAGCTATATTCTTTATCATCTGAAAACACTTTTGACATACATCTGAATTTTACAAGATCAAAGATGATTTATGGTTGCCTGGTCCTCAAATATAAAACGTGTTAATTATTCATTAATTTTACTAACGGGATCTAACCAAGAAAGCGTTAAGCTAATTTGAGACTAAGATCCTGAGCGATATATTTGTATAACATACGTACATATGAGAGTGTTGTTAAATTGATTATGAGAATGACTTATCCGATTTGTTTTAAACTTTACTATCTAAACTGTTTGTACGACCTTGGCACGCTACCAAACACGCAGGTCCACAAGGCTAGATCAGACCATGCCGAAAACGTTCCTACAAATTCGACCTAGATTACCCATCACATCATGTCGCTTCTACGTGAAATGATAAAATCAAAGTAAAATACCAATTACATTCTTGAAATATTTTAATTTAAGCACTTTAAATAAATTGATATACAATATTAATTGAAATGTAAATTCAGGTGAATCAATTGAGCCCAATTATTCTTCCTTCTTATCAATTAAAGACATCCTTGCTATCAGCCTGAGAAATACCTCCAATAAACTGAAACAATATAGTTTCATCGAGCATTTTCGCATCAAGATAGTTATTATGTGCTTACATGTGTTAATATAAACACACTTGTACAGATCGTACTCTGTATACTAGGTTTTTGGTTTGGCATTGAATGTGTAGGGACATCCATTTCAATGAATTAATCAGGGATTGTCAAGAAAATGTGTGAACAACATTGATAACATCTGTGGAAATTTTTGATTAAATTCACTCGTGATTATTTCATACTTTATTTACGAAATCTGCCGATAACTTCAAAAGTTTCCTACATGTGACAAATTCTGACGTTTACATAATATATTTAATGTTTATTCGTTTTACAAAAAATCTTACAAAGATTCAAAGATAACAAATTCCACAACGGTTGGCGATGATCAAAACAGAGTTGTTTAATGAACATAAATATATAACTGCAGTATTTTTGCTGACCGGTTTATGGGTTCTTTAACGAAGTTGCAGGAAACAGTTTATTTTGTTTTTTTATTAACACGTAACATTATGCAAGTTACCCAAAGTTGTTCAGGCGATCTGCATAACTCCTGAGAGCATCTGTGCAACGTATGACTTGTGTTGTAGAACACAATGCTGACGCAAGATAACTTAGCTCTCGCCGTATTGAAAGTAACCTTACACATTATTTCAGTGGTGATAATAAATGTCTTGGGAATCATATTTGTTTCCAGAAACATTTTTCCAGAGGCATTTTCAGAAACACGCGAAGTTTGCATGGACTATAAACTGTAATGATAACCAACTGCCTTCAAAATTATAGCTAATGCAACAGATGTTAAGTACAAAAACCCTATGCCAGTAAACGTCATTTCCAATCAGGGATCAGATCAGCGATGAAAGAATCATCAGTAGCGGATTGTAGCTACCTTACCTATCGTGTTTTTCAGCCAGTATATTTGGAAATGTGTTTAGACGCGTGGAACCCTGAAATAGATGAGAAAATTTGTGTTAATATTACAAATCACACAAATGCAGTTTCTCTAGGATGTAATAAGCGACTGAAAGCATCGCGCAAAGCCCCAGGAGCTACTGCAGAGCTCCGCTGGAGCAGCGGAGGCCCGTCGGACGGTAAAGATTTTTATGACGCCCTGCCACTTCGTGAATGTCAACCTGTATTGCGAATATCTATTGCTTTGTTTCTACTACTAATCTCACGTCTTCTTTTTTACTCATAAATGCCTCAGTAAATGTTTATTTGAAGTGATACGGATTATTAATGCTTTCCTTAGAGCGACATTATTTTGGATAGATAAATAGAAATAAAATAGTTCACAAATTTATTGAGGAAGATTTCTTATATTTATCTATCCTTATGGATTTACACAAGTCTTCTGCGGTAATGACCGACGATATTATTTTGTTTACAGGTGTCGGGTACATTGTGTCATATTGATTTTTAGTGAAAAAGAGTGTGAGGAAGATCATTCCAAAAGTTTGTAGTGGTTTGATTGATTAATGATTTCGGAGTGTCAATGGCTAAGAACATTAGTTTCATAAGTGTAGTGCATGTTTTATCACGGGAGGTAGCTGCGATCTTCCTTTTCTGGATGGAGCGATCAGGCGCCGACCTACCGTCGACTAGCGGGGTTTTCCGTCAACTAAGTATCTACCACTAGAGAGGCACCGCTCCAGCCTGGACAAGTTCTTAGCTCTTCCGGCATATGTGGTAATGTAGTGCATGCGAGTGTACGTGTGCATAAGTAAGGGGTAGGAAAGGACAAGGAAGAGGAAGGAATGATCTCGCGCGGTCCATGGCCCGTTTGTTAAGATACTGGTCCGGAATTCGCCTGGTGGTGTTTGGAGAATTCGCAGAAAACAAACGATCAGAACCGCCGGCCACTAGCAGTCCTTAGCAGCCGACCGCTAGAATTCTTCTCCAGACAGCGATTGAATCCGACCTAGCTGTACAGCTAGTGTCGACTGCGACTGTTGTGTTTCAACCGTTAAGACCTCCCGAACAGAAGCACTGCAGTGAAATCAGTTGAAGCCCTGAACTACCTCTGTTGTGGTGGACAACAGGGGTTTGTGGTAGGTTTTCTTCAGGTTCTCTCGCTCCTGGATTTGTATCTCAATATATCTCGTATCTCCTTCATGATGGGTGAGTTTAGCTCACAGCCGACATTGCTTGTCTTTCTAAAGCGATTGTGACCGGGAGGTTCTATGGTCGAGTCCCGATGGCGATGGATTTTTATACTGGCTAGAGGACTTGGTCGAATTCAACCATAGGATAATTCCAGCAGCCGGCTGCTCTGATTGTTTGTTTCCGATTCTCCGACCAATACTAGAAGAAACCAAAACTAAAGGGTCAAAGACCCCGCGCGATCTTTCGTTCCTTTTCTTTGCACTCTCTTCTCTTACATCATACAAAATTACATTTCGAAGCACCCAAGCATTCAAAATTACTTCATGTGGGAAACTTAGCACTTGACTTGGATGGAGCGGTATTTCACTGGCGGAGATAACTGGGGGGACACCGGTAGCCAACGTGAATCTCAGCGTCTGATTTCAGGTTTAAGAGGAAGGAATACCGCCATCTCGCGGGATATAACGTGCTCTACACTTACGAGACTAATGAACGACAGCGCATAGCAATCGACGCGCCCGGAGACAAAAATCATTCATTCGGAATTTATTTACACTCCGGAAATAACCCATAACAGCATGGAAAGAACACTTAAAAAAACAGTTAATAAGCAGATAGCTTATAGCACACACCCAACAGGACCAAAGTGCCAAGGAGACGAAATCGACTTGTCAGAAATAACATTTGAAGAATTACAAAATACAATAAGAAGGACGGAAAACAAGAAAGCCTCAGGCCACGATAACATATACAATGAACACTTAAAAACCGAACAAAAGATCCTACTTCCACTCTGGACTGAGACGTTTAACAAATGGTAAGTGAGGTAGTACTACCAGACAGTTGGAGAACAGCGAAGATAAAAATACTATATAAAGGAAAAGGAGACACGACAAATCCAAACTCGTACAGAGGCCGAGCGCTAGAAACCTTCATAGTCGGAACTTACTGCTCAATGTATGGAGTCATTTTCTTTCATCTCCCCGAGTGGTTTCTTCGAACTACGCAGCGGTCTATCGTCGGCATTCAATTTGTGTCCTTTAATGAGGGGGCTCTCAATGATTGGCGCTCTTCGCTTCATCGGCTGCGCCATGATGGAAAGATATGAGTGCGCTATTGCACATCGTATCCGACTTCAGCCAATGAGCTTCAGGCACCAGTTTTCGTCACAATTTTGCGGGAATTTTAAATGCCAAAATGATCACCTTGATACAAGTCATTGGAACATATATACGAATAATTTTTTAAAAAAAATATTGGTTCTTTTATTTCAATTACACCTTCATGGTCTTACTTTTCTTTGAAAATTGTCACTTTATGCCACTTTTAAAAGGGGTTTTTCAACCCTTCTCGCTCTCCATGCAACATGGCGACCAGCTTCCGGTCTGGCTTTTCAAACGAAGTGCCTGTGTTGTGGGCACGTGGTTCGGGATGTAAACTGGTGCTGCACAAAACGAGCAAAAAATCAGTGCGGTGGAGTAGCTCACCCATCCCTTTCTACCATGGATTCCGTGACTGAGCTATTGATGCCTTTTCCACCAGAGCTTGTTGAAGTTTTAGAATGACATTAACAGTTTTGGCCTTGAAGTTACTTCAGGACGCAGTAAACTACTCTTCGGTGAAATCATTACAATGAGAGATGTACAGATCCTGAATGGCTTTTCTGTTCGTGTGGCCAAAATCCTTACCTACAACTTGACGCAACTGAATTAAATTATTTTATTATTTTGTTTTTCTATTAATGTGAATTGACATTCCAACATTGACATTTTTACAGAAAGTGATACTTCAAGCGCCAGTGTCTCTCGAGTTCAGTTCCTATACGACGCTGATAAAGGAAGTGAAATTTGCTCGCTTAAAAAGAAGTTGTACGACTAAAAGACGCATTCGTGAATGTTGTAGTCGCGAATGTTAAAACTGGTAGCATTTCTCTAATCGCGAATGTTTTGAACTCGCGAATAGCGACTTCGGGATGTCGAGGGATTACTGTAATTATTTAACTGGTATTTTTGGCGACTCCAAATCGCAGCTCAAATCACATTTCGGGATACCGGTCGGGTGCTTAGAGCTTCTCCTGGATAGGGTGAAGCCTCACTAAAGGGAGATACCTCCTTAGGAAAACTCCTATCCGACAGGTCGGCGCCGGGTCTCACTTTCCAAAAGAAGAAAATCGCTACCATCTCCCTAGGAAATCATGCACTATACTTATAGGACTAATGACTTAAGCAGCTGACGCGCCCAGAATAACTAATCAATCGATCAATCAATGGAGCAAATGCTTTTAGTTGAACAATCTCTTCAATCAATTTTTTTCATTTTTGATTCTATGTTCGTCATTTAAAAATGCGTCATATGTCCGAACTAGTACTTTCCTGTACCATAAAAGAAAACAAAACAATAAAACCCAGAGACCCTCACAGAGGTTTCATCGTCTGATAGTTAATCTATCTCTTAATACATAATCTATCTCTTAATACATCTCTTAATACAATAAACATGAGTGAGTGAGCAAACTGAAAAAATAATAAAATTGACCTTAATAAAGTGTAATGGGGATTACAATTTAAGTAGTTCCAATTCCCTTCAAACACAAGACAATATTGCCAACTATCTGCCGGCTGCTTAAATAATTTTACACTCAATGCGAGCGCGCAGACACGCCTTCTCGCGGCGCGGTTCTCGGTGCTAGACCCATTCACTTCCTCCGTTATTTGATTTGAAAACCCGAGCTTCAGGGTGAATCGTATTCATTTCTGTACTCGAATATCAGGGCCAATTCATCTTTGAACCTGTGAACAGTTGAACAGGTTATAAGAAAAAGTTCACCAGTGCCACTTTTATAACTTAACAAGCTCATTGCAACTGGCCATGTTCATTCTATAAAAAGAGAATAAACTTTGGGAAAGCTAGTTGTGTAGAATGCACAGTGTAAACCTTCCACCAATAACACCTCGCTGTAAATTGGATGTACCCACTATTCTCTTCTTTTTCATTGATAATTCTTCTTCTTCTTTGTACAACTTCGGTGGAAAGGAATGCGGGGAATGCGTTCAATCTAAGTGCATCTTTTACAATTATCACTCTGCCAATGGTTATCAGCCGGCCTGCTCATCCACCCACCCACCCCCACCGTGCAGTTTAATTGCGACAGTTTAATTAAATTCAGCATAAAGCAAATAAACCCTAATAACGAATAAATTCCCCCCTCTCCAGGGCAACTGGAGGGGGAGAAATTGTAAAAAAATTGTAACGGTCTGTAGAGATGAAACTCAATCAGACCAAACGATTCTGTAGTGTGCGCTGCAGCTAAAAGCGCCGACAAATGGGGAGGGGATGTGATTGATTATTTTTTTCCCTGCGCATCAACTGCTAAGGTCATTACTGTAAGTATAGTGCATGTCATATCCGGAGAAAGGCGGTGTTTCTGCTCCTGGCGAACGTGATATCTGGCTCCGTCCACACGTCGCCTTGCGATATTTCCACCCTCTAGGTACCGTCAAACGCGGCACGTCTGTGCCACATGGAGTGAGAATATGCCAGGCCCCATTTCTTGAGATATTCGCATCCTATTAACAGGTACAAGAACTTTGCTGTCTCTTTCATAAACATAAACGTGATGGTGTTGGAAAATTTTGCAAAAGTGATACATTTTCGCGCCAAGTGTCGTGCTGAATGTCTGTGAATAATTGGCGTGGGATTGTTTTATTGAGTTGTTTTTATCTTGTTTGTGCAATTTAGAAACAGCGAAGTTCCGAAACCTGTGAATAGGATGCGAATATCTCTAGAAATAGAGCCTGGTGAATCCTCACCCCATGTGGCATTCTCGCCCGGTTTGACGGGTACCTCTGGCAGCGGAGCTCCGCCCCAGCCGGGACAAGCTCCCAGGGGAGGAACGTGAGAACAGAAGCCTGCTGCCCCTCAGCCCACCTGTCGCTGCCCCGTCGCGTGCATCTCGGGGCACGCGAGGCCCGCACGCCGCGCCGCGCCGCGCCGCGCCGCGCTAGGCCACGCCGCGCCGGCGCCGATATTTTTCCAATTTATGACGACCATTACTCGCACGGTTAGTTACTGACAAAAAACGCGGTCGAACGCGCTCGCGTTATTGATGGGAAAACAAGACGCCCAAGTACGTGGAAGCTTTAACCTTGAATGAGGTATTGAATCAAAATACTGGGCGTTAAAACGAAGACCTGAGGGGGGCAAACTCTTGCTATACACAAGTTTACTTGAAAATAAATTGGTTATTTCACTAAAGGCTGTTTTATAAAATTATGTAAACACATACGTAGATATTGTTCTGTAAAAGGATTTAACCAAATAATTATTAAATTCATTATACTCATATTTAAAAGGTTGTTTTTAAAAGGTCATATTTAAAAATTTGTTCAGAGGTGAAGTTATAACTAAATCATAACTAGGTATTGAAATACTAGTCCAGTGATTGCCAACTGAACAAGAAATAATGTTTGAGAACTGCTTCCTCTTTGAGATAAGGAAAGGTGGTGCGACCAAAAAAAGGGGGAGGGAGGAAGGGGCAGACGGCAGTCGCCGGTACCAAAAACTTTGGCAGTGCGCCTGTTGGCCATATCCCGATTAGTGGAGTCGGGTTGATTATCACCGAATATTAAGTACTCGTCTTATTCACAGCACGTCGATCTTTCAAACCCATGGAAGGAATGGAAATGAGAGCTTCGGCAGGGATTTGTGTAAGTCATCGCTCGTAATTCGTAATTATTTGTGAGAGTCTGTACTAGAGATCCGATATCGGTGTCAATGTTATCAAACAACAATGTTTTTATAAAGCCGTCGAGGGATTTAACATCGATTTTTGAAGCCGATGTTTTCTTAACATCTATTTCTTGTGTTAGATGTATTTATATGGTTGAATTTCATTTTCGAACGAAAAAGTACCTTTTTAATAAAAAACATGTAATAATTTTCAGATATACTACATGAATAGAACATTCTTCAGACCAAAGTGACCAAGGGTGAACCATTATTAAAATCGAACTTATGTCGATGAATAAAGTCCATATAATTTCTTAATTATCCAATCAGATATTAAAAGTTTTGGTAACTGAACTGATAATATTTGACTGTTTTTGTGAGTCAAATCTCAATTAAAAATTAATAAACGCGTACATTGTCAAATTATGGTTGAAATAGTTGGGGTAACGTTTTATTAACATTGATGTTTCAAATGAAACATCGATGTTTAGAAACAACGATGCTTCCTTGGCGACGTGGTCGTAGTCTGTACCCAGTCAGTACGCAGGAAACAGTTGAGCGCGGGAGTCAGGTGGGAACGCCAAGCAAGGGGTGGAACGTACCACTGAGTGCCTGGCCGTGGGGTACTTAAAGGACTATTTCACTCGTGTCTGCCGTGTCGTAAGTGACCAAAGCGAAGCAAGAAAATATTCAAATGCAACCAATCCCAGAAGTCTATCGCCATGCGATTATCACTCTGTTTACATTTTCACTCCGCTGTAATCACTTTATCTTTTTGTTGTTATCGATAGCAATAGTTTCATGTCCATAATAACTTTAGTATCAATACAATATTAAAATGTGTCGTTTTGGTAATGTTTGAAACTCTGAAATAAATTATATTATTAAAGATTTAGTTCCAAAAACGGAAAGAGAGAAAGTGTGAGGAAGCAATTTCAAGAATTTTGTGAAGAAAGAAAATAGGAATGGACAGCATAAACTATAAATGAAGAAAATAACTCATATTTTATGCAATTGAAATTCTAAGATTAGATGGTGAACAGTACAAAGAAAATGCTATCAAAACTATGTGGATCGTTACAACCATGATTACAAACTTCTGTGAAAACAATGATCACAAACTTCTTTTCAATCTATTCAAAATTGACGAATCCCACCGGTAATTCCTGTGATTTTAATTATACATTCGATTCATGTAATGTGTTCATTCGTGAAACACTCACACTAAATATCACAGCATTTCTCGTGACATCACTCATGACTATTCAACTCAAGGATTATAGACCAACTAGCGGAAACCGCCGAACGTTCTCCTACCCTCCACCTTTCTCCTTCCCTTAGAATTTCTCTCTACGTCTCCTTATATCCGTCTCTCTCGTTCTCTCTTTTAGTCTCTCCATCTCTCCCTTTCTCTCTCTCTCCGTCTCCCTCTTTCTCTTTCCGTCACTACCTGTCTCTTTCTCCGCTTCTCTCTCTCATCTCTCTCCGTCTCTCTGTCCGCCTCTCTCTGTCCCTGTACCTCTCTGTTTAATAAAATACTATAATTTTCTTCCATTTTATTTTACAGTACTTTGCTACTAAATTAAAATGTTTTATCTTACGCAGTGCTACTCTAGCGAATCTATTTGGTACTGTCCTCTGGCGGAATATATTAAGAACCAATCTGCTCTTACCGACAGGCGAAAAATAATTATCGTGGTGAATCCACCAACATGTTATTTAAATTACTTATTTTCCGAATTTGTGTTGTATTAATCTTTGCCAAACTTTGCAAGGACACTTTCGACAATCCTGAAGAAGACCCGACGAAAGTTTCGTATCTACTCATACATTACTTTTTGTGGTATGGATGTCGGTTACATGTCGTTGAATTCACTTGTATTAGTATATATAGCCTTTTAGAATTTGTCAGGTATTAGCCAATCATAACTGTCACATAACGAAGAATCTTATCACTTTTTTCATTCGCTTCCTCCTTACTCGACCTTGATAATCTTACCCACACTTCTGCCCATGCACGATCCCCTCTAATTACATTGAATAATGTAAAAAGTTGTGATTTCTCTCTGCGATTTTTAAAGGTTTATTTATTTTTATTTATGTACGTCAAAAACAGTTTAAAACTATGGATAGAACTGAAATTTTCATAATTCTGTGATCTCCACGAACGGGTTCCCACGACATCAATCCAGAATTAAGGCGTCCTCTCTTAACAAACTTTGTAGCGTATTTTTGTTTTTTTTCTAGTGATTTTATTTGTTCTAAACAATATGATTTCCAACATATACCCTTCGTGAACTAGTGTCAGTAAATGCTACTCGTTGTGTGGATATTATCAGATACATTTACTCGTCAATTTCGCGACTCGTCAATATATCTCGGTAATTTCCTCATGTTAATGTGACCGGTCGCGCTGCCGCCAGTGCTCGCCACGTCTTCCATGCGCTCGATACACGTGTGAGCACGTGTGTGGGCGGTTATCGATCGGCGTTGCGCCAGACCCCACCAACGATTCACGAGATATTTTAATTTTTTCTAAGTAAAAAGCATAGGCACTAAGGCCTTTATTATCTGACGAAATGGGACAAAATTTCGTGTACAATCCAATAATAAATATTTTTATTTAGCTCCCAGATCTCCCGGGTGATTCCAATTTAAAGATTAACTTTGAAGTGAGATCTCAACCGCCTCTCACCTGGATGTTTGGCCATCGTGCCAAAACTTAGGAGCTTAGTTGTATATTTACGTCCCCGGCGAACGTTACCGATTTTCTTCGTGATTCTGGAAGAAAAAATTTTGCTGCTTCCATCAGCAGTGAATGCATGCAAATGGAAACTTATGAAGACCAAGAAAACGAATGACATTTTTGAAATTTATTTCGAAATTATGTTGTCAAGTTTATTTTTGTGTCGTTTCCGTGCAAACTTTGTTACAATGCCATATTAGCCAAATTCAGGACGTCTTAGAATAAATATAACACTTCTTAGACCAATCATTGGGGACGAAAGTGTGGTGTCGGTTTTCGGCTTGTGTGCTACGAAACTAAGACAAAAGTGCCGCCGCCTACTTAGACACCAAGGTGATTTAAGTACAACAGATTTTCTGATTTCTCTACATCGCGTTGATGCGAACATTTATATTCATAGATCCCCATTTTTTTTACATTGAATTTTTCTAAAGCTGTTCCAAACTACTTTTTTAATATAATATATATTTTATTTTTTTAAAACTGTCCATGCGTTGCGCCATCGCTCCTAGAGGCCTTACAACATACCTTTGCTCTTTTTGCTATTTTTTTAAAATGAAGATCACTTTGAATTTTGTTTGAGCATTTTGGCAAGTATGAAGCAAGAAGAGGCAATGATTTTGCAGTCAGATTAGCGTTTCTTGAACAGCGAGATGAATACAAGAATAATGAGAGATAGTGAGAGGGATCATATGCAATATGATGATGCATGATGATGGATATGAAAAGTAAAATACAAATAAGAAACTATAGAAACCCAAGAAAACCTAATAAAAAATAGAAACAATATAATTTAGGACATATTTCTTTATGGAATACCATCGGCTTTACTGAGCCCAATCCACAGCTCTATAATACATTTTCCCTCTGCTTTCTTTTCGGTGAACGAGTCAGCCACTTGCAGACAATGGAGGTGTAACGGGGGGCCCCTGACAAAGCTCTAAAGCAGTGGTGTGAAGATCGTCTACTAGTGGCAGTGGCTCCCGTCGTGGTAGTATAACATGCCACGAGCTTCTCTGCGCAACTAGCGTCGGAAGAGGGAACTATTAGTAGTAACCCCGCCGTTTAACAATACGGATGGATTTGTCTCTGGTGGCGGGGTAATGAACTGCGTGAAGAGGCGATTTGGTCGTGGCACTCATATCACGGACTCCCGCTCGTGGCATCAACCTAGACAACACTGCTCTAAAGTAAAACTTTTCTATTGCGCGTCAGGGCGCGTTTTCCGCAGCGGCCGATAGCGATTTCCCAACCCACACGGCGACCTCTGGCGGCGTTGCGCCATCGCTCGCGCCGCCAGGTGACACACGGACGTGAATCGATATCATGTACAACGGTTGCAACGGAGAACGTAACGATACGCCTGGTTTTCTTGTAACATGGAGCGTCAGTGAAAACAGATAAATATAATTTTTACCAAGTGGTTGGGAATAAATGAGACAAACTTCTAGGGGATGCAGGGATTTAAGATGATCCTTTTGCAAATGAACATGTGGTGGGAAATTTCATATAACTACGAATAATTACAGGCTGCCATGTGACTTTAGGCTGATTTGTAGACAACTCTTCAGGTATTAATATTTGGCAAGTCACATTCTGACTCAGTCAACGAAATTTCATGTACCCGCCATATATCAGTCCAAGATGAATTGTTTAACAATCAGGAACAAGTACTACTTGTATTTTTTTCTTAATATATGAAATTTATCTTCAAATGTTCATTGGCAAGATGCGATTATCTTAGGACCCCCACCCTACAGGCTTTAAAAATCTGTTGCATTTAGTATTATTGTGTAATTGTATTGGGCATTTAGAATCTGTGTAACGATTATGCGCTTACAAAATTTGCCTTTAACTGACATTTGCCAGAAATTGGTAGGCAACTAAACCTTCTTTAATGATTAGCAGATAAAAGACTGAGAGGTGTGAGGGACACTGTGCGGCGTGAGATACATTTAGCACTATCCCTATCAAAAGGGTAAAGAAAAAATTTGGAGCCGTTTTTGAGAAGATCTAGTTTTTGTAACTTTTTTAAAATTGCACAGATTGCACGCAATATTGCACGAAAACTACTAAAATTTTCAAAACAATGTAAATGACCTTAAACAAAGAACTCACTTTGGAGAACACATTTTATTTGAAGAAAAAATCTCTATCTTTAATTTTGTAGTTGGAGAATCACGCCGAAAAAAATTCAAACGTTCAAAATTTCCAAAAATTCAGAGTTATCCCTGAAAATAGGACCTATGCCATGTTAATAAATGTATTTTACTCTATTCATACAAGAAATTTAAAGAAATAATTTGGAGCCGTTTTTGAGAAAGTTTTGAAAATGTCCGGGGGGCTTCATGTAAAGTACCCCCAAATTTTGATGAATCTTCTCCAAAATCTCAAAGCTTTGACGAGAATCAGATCGACCGGAGAATATCCATTTTCGAAGAAATCGTACGTATGGTTTAGGCGGTAGCAAGTGTTCACAGACGGACAGACAGGCGGACGGACAGACAGACAGACGGACGTTTTCCTTTCAATTGGTTTTTCGGTATCAAGGACCTGAAAAACAGGGTTTCTGGCTACACCACGTGTTAGAGGATTTTTTTTCTTAATTTAGCAACTGGTTTTATCCACTTCTTCGCTTTCACGCAATGAAGTTTTTTCCGCCGAAAATTGGCCATTTTTTCGCGCAGAATTACATAACCTTCCCTATACTACATATATCACTTCGTGTATACGTACGTATATGGGAAAGTAACTAGTGGTGCTGCAGAATAGCACAGAATTTCCCGTATTAGTTTCCTATTTCCTTGGGTCTTCGCTGGCTGTTCCGATTTGCCACATACTCTTTCTTGCCAGCTACCATCTATCACCGCCAAAAGTACATTTTTTGTTATTTTTTAATTTTTTCGGTTTCCTATTGGTAGAACGAAAATTTTAATTATAGAATATAAAAGAACACAAAAACGTAGCCCTAAATAGCAATTTTCTTTTAAAAATTATGTGCCGTTTCAAAGAAAATTCCGTTTTAGCCCTTCTAAAAATACGAAATTTGAAGCTCATTTTCACAAACATTTTTGAGTTTTCAAAATACTTTATTTAAAGTTATTTGAAGCACTAACACTCACAAATATAATAATTTTACAAATTGCTGGTAATGTGAATATTAAAGATGTGAGAGATCCTTTAAAAAAATTACATATGTGTAATTTTTGGAAAAACAAAAAAAATCCTCAAAATAAACTTTACATGATATTAAAGAGTGCAATTATCACTATCCGTTCGAAACGTTTGAAGAAAAAATTTGTAGCCATTTATGAGAAAATGGCGTTTGAGCGTTTCTGAAAAATGCGGAAATTTGAGGTACTTTTCACAGAAATGGTTGTGTTTTCGATAAACTTTGCTTGACATTATTTAAAGCACATGTACTCATAAATATAATAATGTGAACAATTCGCGGTTAGTGAAAATATTAGCGACGTGAGAGACAAGTGAAAAACATGACATTTTTGCAGTTTGTGAAAAAACAAAAGGATACTTCAATATGACGTTTATGTCATCTCATAGGGTACATTTATCACTATCCCTACCAAAAGTTTGAAGAACAAAATTTGTAGCCGTTTTTGAGAAAATTTAGTATTTGTAATTTTTTAAAATTTCACACATTGCACGCAATATTGCGCGAACAATACTAAAATTTTCGGAACAATGTACTGAAATGTACCGACAACGTCTCGTCATAGACTCTTACGAGATCGTTGGCATCATTCATCTAAGATGGTTATAATCGTGACCCGTTCCGAATTTATATTAAAATTTTGGGCGCCAGGAACAGGTTACGTTAATTAAAAATAACCAATGCTTCCACAGCTAATTTCAACAAATGTATAAACGTCCGGCTAGCTGGGTCAATGTGTCCCGTTATGGATAATCGCTATCGCCTAGATAGCCGATTACTTGATCTGCCAACTGTACAGTATGGCGAGGAATCTGAAAGGGAATAATTATCGATTTCTAACTATTTAACAATTTTGATTGACTAAATAAAAATCTTTTCATTTCCAAAAGAAAAAAAATTCAACAATTTATTTAACAATATTTACAATTGTTTAGTCCTTAGGTCATGACCTCGTTTTAAAATATATATATATCTTTTGTGCTGCTGTCTTATTTACCGTCTTGGTCGCCGACGTCCCGCAGTCTCTTCACACTTGAATGTAGGCGATCCCAAGTTCCGCTTCTCTCTTCTAATCTTGCGACGTTGCCGACGCATCCAGCCCTCACTGACTAGAATATCTACCGGTTCTTAATTGGTATTCCCCAAGTAGTGGTAAAATATTAAAGTCCAAAACCGCAATATAAGAAAAAACTTTCAAAGTCCTAATCGAACTTCCCGTTGCACATCAACTTCCAGATTCCGAAAAAACTATTGAGTCTCACTCGAAACTTACAAGTCCTACTTCACTAACATTGATCTCGTGAGCGATCTTTACTACTCGACGACCAGTATCCGAATGTCCAGTTCTCCCTGTTCTTTCGCCCTCAACGCTTCGGTATCCGTCCCTCGTTCCTCTTTTTTAAAACAAAACTACAAAATTTGACAGTCTATTCCCCCTTAGCCAATCCATTCATCTCTTATCAAACCAAGTAGCCACGCCCGCGACAGTCATTCCTTTTCAGACCAATCACACATTATTTTATTTGTCTATCTAGCCAGCGCCCCCATCTCTTCAAGGCCTGAATGCAGTTTGTTGACCTTGCCAACCACTGCGCCGGCGTTGCTAAGGCTGTATATCGCCTTAGTAACGCCATAAGTACATGACCTTAAACAAAGATCTCACTTTTGAAAGTATATTTTATTTGAAGGAAAAATCTCTATCTTCAATTTTTTAGTTGGAGAAACAAGCCGAAAAAAATTCAAACTTTCACAATTTTCGAAAATTTAGAGTTATCCGTGAAAATCGGACCTATGCCATGTTAATAAGTGTATTTTACTATATTCATACAAGAAATTTAAGACAAATTTCGAGCCGTTTTTGAGAAAGTTTTGAATATGTCCGGGGTCTTCATGTAAAGTACCCCCAAATTTCGACGAATCTTTTTCAAAATCTCAAAGCTTCGACTAGAATCAGAGCGACCGGGGAATATCCATTTTGGAAGAAATCGTACGTATGATTTAGGCGCTAGCAGTGTTCACTCAGTTGACTCCCATTTAGGTGCCAGCGACCTAAACATCGATGAGCTCAAGACTACCAAGCTGATGTTTTCCAAAAACTTGGAATGAAGTAGAAACTTATATATAGTTGTGTACCATCAATTATCTTGTATCTCACGCAACAATACAATATTAACAGAGTGATGTATTTGAAAACCTTAAGATGACACCCAACAGTTGTCGAAACGTAAACAAGTTTGACAATAAAATGCATTTCAACTAATGCATTGTTTTTAATAACTAAAATTTCTGTCTTTAAAAATGGGACGAATCCTGGAATAAAAAAATACACACAGTATCGAAGAAAAAAATCAAATGACACTTTTACAAGTCTACTGCTGTCTAAAGATCACCGGCACCGTTTTCGGCAAGTATGAGCCAAGATGAGCAAGAACCTTGAGCATATTATGATGTTGCTGGTGCGTTCCTGCAAATTTATTTCACGTGTTTAACCCGGTGTGTTTGCGGCTCGTGTTGGAATTTAATCCTTAGGACGATTGCTCTAATCAACGGTTTCCGTGGTTTTCCTGATCTCTTCCAAGTGAATATAAGAGCTGCACTCAATGCGATGGATGGCGCGTGATCTTTCTTTCCCATTCGTGTGCCATAATCATTTCATCTACAGCAGAATAAGCTCATCTGCCTCAATCCACACTTGAGTGCCGTAGTGTAGAACGTCCCATATTATTATTATTATTATTATTATTATTATTATTATTATTATTATTACCATTACTATTATTATTATTATTATTATTACCTACAACATTCCATAAAGGGCAAAGGCCTCCTGTTTTAGCAGGCTTACAGTAGGTTGATATTTGTAACATCAAACACTAACTGTGTCGGGGAGCATCATCTTTTTTTTGTTGTTTGTATCCCAGTTGTCTCCATGTTGTCCTCACTTGTGCCAGTCTCGTCCAGGTGGGATCAGCTACATTTCTTAGCTCGTCTGCCCATCTTCTCCTCTGTCTGCCTTGGTTCCTCCAGCCAAAACGAGATTCCCAGGTTGTAATGTATGCTCATCCCCTTTGGTCTGGTCTAATGATGTGTTCTCCCCAATGCCATTTATTTACTTTGGCTTGCTATGCAGAATCTTTAATTTTGTTTTATTCCTTAATTTTCATAAATGGTATATTGTCTAAGAGCAAAATGTTTAATATTTTTCGTTCCATTTTTCTCTGGCATCGTTTTAGCCATTTTATTTGCACTACTGTTAAGGATCATGTTTGTGATCCATAAAGTAATACTGGCAAGACGCACACGTCCATTATTATCTTCTTGATTTTGAGATTTATCTTTTTATTTAGCAGTACGAAGGAGAGGGAGAGGCTCCAAAATTGTCTCCATGTTAATTTAATTCTTCTTCTAACGTCTTCATCTCCTCTATTTGTAAATGATACTAGCTGGCCCAGGTAAAGATAAGTTCATTTGTAAAACCGACCTCAGTGCATCTTGCGTTTACATCGTATGGCATTTCTTTTAGTTTCAGGCGATGTAGCAAGTAGAGTAACATCTTCTGCAAAATAGGGAGATTTGTCCGTATTGTTAAGGAACACCAAATCGGTGACGACGAACGTAACTCTCGAGTGCACCGTGATATCGGCAGAGTGGAGGAAATTCATTTCATGCGTTTCTACATCTGTGAGTTGTTGTGTCTGCTGGAATTTAATTCGTGGGACGACTATTCTGATCAATGGTTTCTGTGTCTTTCCTCATCACTTCCAGGCGAATGCCGGAGCAGCATCCAATGCGAATGTCTATAGTCTGCGCGCGATCGTTCTTTCTGATTCACTTATCACTATCTCCCACAATGCGAGCTCGGACGCCATGGGGGAGTACGTCCCTTCCTAACCCACCTCGTTGATTGATTGATTGGTAGAGATTCCGGGCACGTCAACTGCTAAAATCATTAGTCCTGTAAGAGTAGTGCATATTTTTTCTCAGGAGGTGGCAGTATTCTTTCCCCGCTGGACGGCATAATCCGGATCCGACCCACCATCGCCTAGCGGGGTTTTCACTAAACAGGTATCTCCCACCAACCGGCCCCGCTCCATTGGGACAAGCTCTAAGTTCCCGAGTGGTCTCGCGGCATGTGTAGTAGTGTAGTGCATGTTAGTGTAACTCTGTGTATGTAAGGGGTGAGGATAGGACAACAAAGAGGAAAGAAATATCGCGCGCAGTTTGTGGTTCGCTTGGTAGGGTACTGCTGTGACATTCGTACGGTGTTGGTAGGACAACCCTCGGAGAACTACCGATCAGAGCAACCGGTCGCTCGAATTCTCCTCCAAACAGCGACTCAATTCGACTTAGCTAACAAGTTAATATCGATAATCCAGCGATCATTTGGATTCGAAACTAGGACCTTCTGGAAAGAGGCTCTAAAGTGACATTAGTTGATACCCTGATCCACCTTTCCCACTTCCACCTCGTCATATATGCCATACGCCACCAGATAGGTCCTGTGCGGGACCAACGCAAGAAAAAAAAAGGCTTTGAAAGGCGACTCGTAGCATCTGGCGAGGCCAGCAGCCCCGGGCAAATCGCTGGGAGTGGGCGCTGGTCGATGGGAGCACAATTCGCGAGCGCCCCCAAGGCCCCCATTGAAAGGGCGGGCGGAGCGTCGCTGCAGTGTAAGCAATCGCTCTTAGAGCGCGCTCCGTGTTTGCCCAATCGACGCGCTCGATTTGTTTGCGCAGGGGAGATTGAAGTGAGTGGCGGCGAAGCGAACACGTCAGGCTCCATTCTAAACATTTCAAGCTCACGAGTTTACGTTGCTTAGCTTGACGCGATTCATTATTTTTAAATTACATAACAGGTCGAGAGTGCAAACTAGAAACACTGCATGTTTGAGAACGATCGTTAAACACCGTTTGATAACAATATAGAACTGTTTTTATTAACGTATAACTCGACTGCGAACATAATTTTATAACAAGTTTTCGAATCATTTAATGGGACATTTTCTTAGAGATGAAGTGACTAACTTCAACTGACGTAAGTATTAACCTAAGAAGAAAGTTAAGAAGAATAATTGAACGGTTATACTGTGGTTAAAAATGTTCTCCGTCTCACTTTCCTCCGTAATGTATATTTTGAAAATTGAATAACCACACGACACTTGAACATTTTGAAGTTTCATCTTGTACTGAGAACGTTTATTGTAGTTACGTAATTATAACAAATAACTATTTTTTCAATAACAATGAATATAAAGCATGTCAACTTTTAACTCACAGTGAATTGAAACCAGCTCTACACGAATGGATGAAGTCTTTTATTCACTGCAGTAATTGATAGCTACATCAAAATAACACAAAAGAGGACTGCTGTGCTAATAATACTGAAAAGTTACAAGCACAACCGCTCCTTAAGAATTATTCACAAATTGATATATTTCAACAATTTTGTCAGCAATATTTTCCAATCTTGTAGAGTTCATTATACATCTATTTCTAAGCCCAGAAAAGTTTAGAAAAATTCCGGGAACGGGGGCGGAGGAAGGAGCTGCATCGATGACGTGGCAAGTGTCGGGGCGGAAGTGAGGACAGGGAAATGTGCAGACGGAACCGTATATGGAAGCGGAGGCGGAACGAGGGGCAGCGGCGAGTGCATAGGATGGGACGATGTCGAAGTAGGAGGTGGGGATGAATCCCATTAGGGGGTAAATGAGATCATTATTGGGACAAATCGGAATCTGTGTGTGATAAGTGAATGCAATGATGAGGACGCGGTCCATCTTTTGTGGCGCTGTTTCATTTTTGGTGCTGAGGAGACCAAAGGCTGAAGAGATAATACGTGACGTACCCACCAGGAAATAATAGTAAAAAAGTTTGATGGATTACCATGTATTCGTCTTCTGACGGCAGGATTTCTCCCTTCAGGTTTTTTCCCCTGAGCAGCATCATTTGATCTCTTTTCTGCGGTCTTGATACGATAAAGAGGCCATCTGGAATGAATACTAGAATAACGAAAGGTTATAATGCTGTAGGATATAGGTTTTGTAATGACTTAAAAACTTTCGTCCTAAGAAGATAATACGCGTCGTATCAGGTAATGCAATTGATGCCTTTTAAATAAAATAAACTGCATAATAAGAACCTATTAAATTAAATAAATTATGCCCAAAGAAAGTAGGTATATGCTGCCCGTGCTGCCGGTGAAGTAGGTTTTATAATGGCTTAAAGCCTAAACTCATTGCATCAGATAATGTAATTTGTATTGTAGTATTTCCCCCAATTCGGCTTCTTGTAATTTTTATTTATTTTTTCTACTTCTGCTCCACCCTCGCCGTTTAACTCATTGATCAGCGTGATCACTTTCTATTATGCAACCTCTGATTCGATTCCCGGTCGGGCAAGATTATACAGTCGTATTCCTTGCAATCTTCTAGTTTATGTTGCAAGATGTGACGATGAGAAAACTCACTTCTCAGGCTGAGAAGACTAGAATACAGTGAGGGAATGTTTTGATAATAACCACAGATACTCTATAACTCATGGTCGCGAGGTCGGGCAGCTGCTGGTAGGCCTTCGTCCGTAACCGGCTGTAGCGCCAAGTACAGACATACTTCCACTCCTCTTCGTGTACTCTATTTATTATACCTATAATGGTGTTTCTTCATTTTTACTTTGTTACGCCCGAGTGGTGACGAGGAGGCGAAGGGGCCGAGACAGGAGGGGCCGAACCGGAATTCTTTAGAAAATTTGTTCCAGCATGAGTCGAGGAGAGATAACTAGGTCTCTTAACTACTTGACTCAGAAATGAAGCACTCGGATATCAAGGAACCGAAACATTTAATATTAATATCCTTTTTAATCTGTTAAAGAAATTTTTTAGTATGACACGTTATTTACTTTAGTTTCCTGGTTTTCCTAGCGAGCGAAAAGTTCTTCTTTCTTGAGAAAAATTCAAAAAAAGAATTTCTTAAAGCTAATTACAAAGAAGTTACATTATTTCTTCTTCTTCTTCTTTTCTTCTTCTTGCCGGTTTCTTAACCGCTACTTCGGTCTTCCGGCGCCTATTCTTCTTCTCCCGTCTTCTCTGTTCTTCCAGGTATCAGGAGGTATTTTCCACTTCTCGATTGTCTTTCTGATCTGGTCGTTCCACCCTGGTCTTCCTCCTTTTCTCCTTTCACTTGGTTGCCATTCTAATGAACTTTTTTCTGTTGTTCTGGAAGTTGCCATATTTCTGCTCCGTATAATGTAACACTTTCAATCATACTTTTATATATTGTTTATTTTTCATACTTTAAATCATACTTTTAAACATTATGTATTTAAATTTATATATTACGGATCTCTCTATAGTGTCGACGACAACAAATTACCTCATGTTTTGAAGTGAAAAGAACTTGTAAACTATCTATTTGCATTTGCATAAAGACGCAATTCCAAACTACTGGCCGAGAGAGGTGGCTCAGGCCATTAACTAATCTCACTGCAATGCCTCTGACCGGGAGGTCGTAGGTTCAGATCCCGATGGTGCAGGATTTTCGACACTCGACCTAAATAGCTAGGTCCAGTTCAATCGCAGTCTGGAGGAGAATTATAGCGGCCGGCTGCTGTGATCAGTAGTTTTTCTTGATTTCTTTCTTTAATACCAGGCGAATGCCGGAGCAGTACTCTTACAAACGGGCCATAGATCGCGCGCGTTCTTTCCTTCTTCTTTTTCCCTATCTTATTCTCACATCTTACTTACACACACTTACACTAACATGCATCACACTACCACACATGCCTAGAGACCGGTCGGGAGCTTACAGCTTGTGCATCTGGGGCAGTGCTCTGCTGATGGGGGATACCTACTTGGGGGAAAACCCCATAGATCGGTGTCGGATCTTACCATGCAGCGGAGGACGATCACCGCTACCTCCCGAGGAATAAATACGCACTACACTTACGGGACTAATGACCTGAGCCGTTGACGCGCCCAAAAATCACTCAATTAAATCAATCTACTGACTCCGATTCACCGTAACAAAGGCCCTGAAAACTTCATGCCGATGCACCAAACACGTCTGCTGGAAGAGGCTAATGCTCTAGGGCGCCATTATCTCGTCCTCCAGAATAAAGATATCTGGGTGAAAATATTTTATCTACTTCCCTTGTCACAGATTCACCCCAAAGATTTATGAACTATCTACATCGTATTTTTAGATTGGAATTTACCTGAAGAGAATGTTGTTTTCATGTTGCCTATGTTAATTTGTCCACCTAAAAGGACAACAATCACCAAATGAAGGAAGAATATTATTCGTTCAGATAATTAACAACCTATTCAGCTATTTGGACGGAGAGTTTGTAGCTTATTCAACAACCAGGACGTAGGGGATATTGGAGGATGCGTGTGGAAGAAGTGATCTTGCCTGCGGATTATGGCCGGCTTAAAAAGTCCTCGGCTTGTAGCTCATTCGCGTCCTCGCATCGTATGTCATTTACTGAATTCAAATGCAAAGCTGGAATTCATAAGATCATAATCATGATTCTTTACTTAAATTATTACGTTTTATATACCATCTTTGAGAGCTTGCTATTTTTTTGCTTCATCAATTTTTATTTTGTATTTTATATCTAACACACCAATACATTTTTCGTTAATACATTTATATTGATTAATTACATTGATTAAAAAACCCTTATCTAAATCTTTGTGTATTTTATAAGACGATTTTGCCAATAACATTCTTAATATTGATTTCTATTACAAAGTTGAAATATTATTTTTTGGTACTCGAATCAAGGTAGTAAAATTTATTACCTTAATTCATAAATATACCAATTTTTAATTGTTTTGCCTCAGTGAATGATGGAATGATGTGTAGATTTTCTACAAAGATTTTGAGAAAATTATCCCTTTACATTTTTTTACTTAATATTTCGACGTATTTAATATTTCAATCTGTTCTTCACTGTTTCCATCGAGAGCTGCCGGTCGGCGAGCGTTCATCAATGCCTTTTATTCACTCCGAGATAGTTATGTAATCTTCAACAAAAGAAATGCGTTCAGAAATTTCTTTATTTGGAAATAATATTAACGTTATTGTTTTGGTAAGAAAACGCGAACTGATCTATGAAGGAGAACTAAACAATATTTAATTTAATCTCGTGCGTTGCTCGTAACATGTTAAATAATTATATATTAACTAAAATAAATCGTATAATTAAGGTTATTCTTGTTACCGCCGGACTAAATTTGATGGGTTATAGTTAGTCAAATATATAATATGTTCATTACATTACATGATACAACGTTTCACAAACGAATAATTTTAGCAGATGTACCCGACGAAGCAGACACATCAATCTGTAAAACGTTGGACCACGTAATGCAATAAACATATTACGTATTTGACTGCCTAGAATTAAATGATACTATTACTCATAAAATAAAATTGTGCCCGCAGAAAGTGGACATGGCGGCGGCCATGCTGCCCGTGTTCCCGGCGTTCGGCTGGATCGTGCGCTACTCGGTGGGGCTGATGGAGTCGGACTGGGTGGTGCTGATGAAGCGGCCGCCCAGCTCGGCGTCGGGCTCGGGGCTGCTGGCGCCCTTCGACGACACCGTGTGGTTCCTCATCCTGGCCGCGCTCATCTGCGTGGGGCCCGTCATCTACATCCTGCTGCTGGCGCGCTGGTGGCTGGCGCGCGACGCCGAGGCCGAGTCCTCCATGTTCCCGCTCAGCCAGTGCATCTGGTTTGTGTTCGGCGCGCTCATGAAGCAGGGCTCCACGCTCAGCCCCATCACAGGTGACGACAACAACCACAATAATAATAATAATAATAATAATAATAATGATAATAATAATAATGATAATAATAATAATGATAATAATAATGATAATAATAATAATAATAATGATAATGATAATAATAATAATAATAATAATAATAATAATAATGTCCAATTCTAGCAAAGACCGAATACTTAAAAAAAGACATGACAGGGTGTGTAGTTACCTCCACTGGCAGATCTGTACCGCCCTCGAAGTCCCAAACACATGCCCCAAGTGGTACGAACACTCACCAAAACCGGTGACATCGGTTGGATTGTGTACAATATTGTACGACCAACAAATTCAAACGGATCGCACGATAGCAGCAAACAAACCGGATATTGTTATCCGGGATTTTGAGAAAAAATCGTGTCTACTTGTGGATGTTGCTGTGCCTTGCGATCAAAATGTCGTAACCAAGGAGGCAGAGAAACGTCTTAAATACAAGAGTTTGGAAATTGAGATCAGCCGAATGTGGGGCGTAAAAGCACAGGTCATCCCGATAGTTATCGGAGCTCTGGGATTTGTTCCGCAAAATTTGCATAACAACTTGGCTAAACTTCGAGGTCATTTAAAGGACTGGGAAGTGCAAGAAATTGCTTTATTTGGCACAGCTCACATTTTGCGCAAAGTATTGTAGAGGCACCGACAGTCCCTAGATCTGCTCCTTAGGTAGCTGGTTGCAACCTGGAGTAGATTTTATACTCAGCCGTCTCATAACAACTGTAGTCGTGATATGGAACAACAACAACAACAACAATAATAATAATAATAATAATAATAATAATAATAATAGTAATAATAGTAATAAACGAAGCTTTTGAATGATCTTGACCTGGGAGTTTAGCCAAGTTCTTACACAATTTTTGCGTAGCAAACGGTCCCTATGGAGAACTCTGGGATTTGTTCCGCCAAATTTATGTAAGAACTTGGCTAAGCTACAAGATCATTCAAAAGATTGAGAATTACAAGACATTGCTTTATTGGGAATAGCCCACATATTGCGCGAAGTATCGTAGAGGCACCGAAGTATCGTAGATCTGCTATTAAGGAAGCTGGTAATAACTTGGAGTAGATTTTATATTCAACCGACTCGTAACATCTTTACTCGTGATGTAGAGTAATAATAATATTAATGGGTCATTCCATGTCAAATCGGCCAACATTTCCCGACCATCTTCCGATTCGACTAAAACTTTTAAAATCGTTTTATAATGACGAAACAACACTGAATATTGTATTTTTGGCATTAAATTTTGTTTCCTTTTGAAAATTTTGAAATGTGATATTTTGCATGAGTTTCAGAGGGTATTTTCTAAAAACTAGTACAATATCTTCAAATTTGATTACACTTTGCAACTTTCTTTATATTTCTAATGAGTACATCCCACGCTAATGGTTTGATATGACAAACCTAATTTTAACGGCATTAATAAGGCCGAATTAAAGCCAAAGTAAATAATTACGAATTTTTTTCAAAATTCATTTTCTAAAATACTCCATCTCGGATTTTCTTCTTTTTGTCGTCAAATTGAAGCGGAGACAGTGAAGTTTATAGTAGTAAAAAAATCTCGATGGTATATTAAAATTTATCAAAGTTATTACCAGTTAATTGAAATTTTAAACATTCCTCTTTTTCTCTCAGGTTTGAAATTTTAGTTTTTAAGAATAATTAGCTGTATTTGGAAATAATACACACTGCCATGTTGTGATTTTAAAATCGTGTTATGACAAAATTGATTGAAACAATGGCTTCTTCGCTTGCCCGAAAAGAGCATGTATAGCTTGAGCATTGTTCCAATGTACTTTCTGTACACTGCCTTGAACTGCGAATGCGTAGTTCTCTGAAAAGTCAACTACTACAACCGCACAAAACTAAAAATATTACAAACAATATCTCTAAAGCATATTACTTGTCCCATGATTCCGCATTGATGAGCGAAAACTGCTTTTCGATGTTGTAAACCGTTAAGAAGATATGACGGTGGCTTACAATTGGTGGGTCACCCGGTATAAATAGAAGTTTCTGCCTGCGAAAATATGCTTCAGATACATTTAAAATGTACGAGACTTAATCATTAAATAACGAAAATAATATTTACAAATGATAAGTGGTTATGTATATATAGTTCTCCTAAGTCCATAAAAAGCAAAAATAAAAATGTAACTTTAACTGGTAATAACTTTGATAAATTCCATTCATTTGATGAGTGAAATTCAGCATTTCTTTAAAACCTGATGAATTTATTATAAGAATGTATTACATGGACGTTAAAAAGAGCGTATCCAGTATTGAGTTGTGTATATGTAGTAAATTGAAGGTTTATGTAGAGATCATGCCAACAGTGTGTGTTTTGTATTTATCGTTTGTTATTGATGTTAGCTGAAGAGTGTAATTAGATTCGTGTTTATTCCCACATCTACCGGTGGATTCTCAATATCTAATTGACTACGTGTAGAGACGTTGTACGTAAAGTATACCTGAAGAAACTTATCAAAGCGGGACAGAAAGCCACAAAATTCCTCTAGTTACATTGGTTATGGAACATAATGAAGTACGCGGCATTATTCAAGTCGTGATGCTTTGCACATAAGTGCGTTAATGGGTTATTTGGTACATTACACCCCTGCAGATACCACACCTACAACATCTGTGTATGACAAATTGCATATCCTTCAGCCGTCACCGGCGCTTCACTTCCCACTTGTTAATGCTTACGTCCGCCTACTTACAGCTGTCATGTGAAGTATGCGCTCTGAGAATCATCAACGAAGATACGAACGTACTTTCGATAGTCAGTGGATGTTATGATTATTGGCAAAATATTTTTGAATTCACATCCAGAATCCTTGGATGACTAAGTAAAATTATTCGTTGGCATTACTAAAAGCATTATAAAGTTAATTTGAAGAAAATTACTAACATCTGTTGACGGAAGGATTACGAAAACATCTGGTTACGAAGATTGCAGGTGATTGGGAGATACCAAACGGGTGCATACAAAATTCCTTGATGTGATACTCAGTAAGTTTGGGACACCATCTGGAGCGAAGCGTGGTAGGAGGAACGAAGAGAGGCAGAGAGGGGAGAAGACGAACAGAGAGTGGCAGGGAGGGACGGAGATGGAGCGAGGGAATCGGGAATTTTATTTAACGAAGGTACGTGATATATCTGACAGGGAATTTGTGATTCGCCAGCACTTTCCGTAAATCGTCGGCAACTTATCTTACACCAGCGTTTGACAGATATACAAAGCCTCTGGGGGCAGCCTTTCCGCTGGCAATGACAATGTTAAATGTTTTGTCTTTATTCTTCTGGTTTGATCGCAAACATTGCTTGAAGTGACCGCACCAATTTTAATGCGTGTCTGGGAAAAACAATGCAAGTTCTGACGCACCGTACTGAAAATTCTTGGTGTTGGTTGAACGCAATAGGTTGTAGCCACCAAATTTCCGTGATACGTACTGGCGTTTTAATACAAGTAATTTCGTCTAATTGCATAGAAAAAATCGTCATGCCTAATCTGACTTCGAAGGCAAAGTGTGTCTGCCAATCGCACGAGAGTGATTTGTCTTGCCCGAATATTCCCAAACTATGGGAGAGAATTGTACCTTTGCTGAGACACCGTTGTATTTCTATCGTCGTTAACACATCGTAATTTATCATGAATTATGGAAATTTGTTTTACGTAATTTATGGATTTCCGGAGATAATTAAAAAAACTGATTTTTCCTTTCTCTTAATTGTTCTTTAGATTGTTTCAAAAAAGTTTAAAATAAAATTTTATTTTTATGTCATATTTATTTTCATATAGATTCACTTGCTAAAGACATTATACTCTTGAGAATTAACGTCAAAAAAAACTAAACATTTCATTAACAAGTTCATTTTCAACATTTATAATACCGCTGATAAACCTTCTAATGTTTTAGTTTTAATTATAGAATTTCTCTTGTATCGCTTGACCTTCTGAGTGACGTGTAGAAACAACTAAACTAGATTGTGTTGCTGTATCCACTCCTCAGATTTTCGTAATTTGGATGTTTACTCTTCTTGGGCACACAGTTTTTGTTCATCGATCATTAGCACCTGCGGGACGACGCGCTAGCCGCGCGACGCTCGCGTGTTTGCTAGCCCTAGAGCAAGGGCGGGCGAGCGGGGCGAGGGGCGGCGCGGGAATTGCAGGGTCAGATAAGCGGCTGTGATAACGCCCATCATTACGCGCGGCGTGGGCGCTTGGCAATTTGCTGCGCGACCGCCGAATCAATTGTCTCCGCGCTCGTGCGCTTCGGAGACATTTCGTTGCCCCCGCTTTCGCCCCCGACGACGCGTTGTCTCGCAACAACACTCGCCATTACTTGCGTCAATACCGTTTTGCTGGTTATCGTTGTTCACTTCAGACTGACCAACGCACTCTCGTCTTTTTACTCTCACTTTTCATCCTTACCTTACCCTCTTCGGCTTCCCGTTCAATTGTGGTCAAATAGCTCGCCTTCAACTTGGAAACGGGCGTTTAAATAGAACCGATGTTCGTGAAATTTTGCGGCAGGTTCTTCCATTTCCTCTTTTTCTCCGTCGCTCTACTATCGTATCATCATCAGCTATCCATCAAACTATTCATCTGAAATATGGTGGAAAGTACTTAGCAAATCATAATATAGATCATAATACAGATCACACAAAATATTTCAAAACTCTTAGTCTCCGTCATTAACTCGTAGCTATTCTGTGCTCTCATACTTTACCTCTCTTGCTGTTTCCTTTACTGATTTAATTGTAAAATGAACATTTCTTATTCTATGACAATCTTTTCACAACTTTTACTCCTTATGTTTACCTCCTCCTTTCCGTCAATTCCTCAGCTCACCTGCTGAGTTATACGAAGCCTGTTTCAAGAAAAGTTAAATGAATAGGATGAAACTGAAGATATCTACCTCAGGCATAAATGTATAAAACGCTATTTGTGAAGAGGGGGAAACTGTCTTATCTAACGACACCCACGCGTGTACCTTGAATTTGTTTTTCCCGTGCTCGTGTTAACTAATTTTCTGTGAATTGGTAACTTGACGCATATTAATTATCCATCACTGATAGATGATATTTCACCTCCTTACTTTCTCTTCTATAGTGTCCCCGACATCCAACATTTTTGCCGCCTCATCATTATCGTCACTCACTTCTCTGTTATTGTCAGTATCACCCTATCACATTTACGTTTCAATTGTCTAAATGTATCATTGACTTGACAATCTCATTTCTCATCTCTCTCTACGCTAATTACACTTCATTAACCCTGTCGCGTCCCTAGTCTTGACCTTGATGAACGGTGTAGTCCTTGACAATGACCTGCCGTCATCAGTCCTTCACACATCTCCGACGCGAAAGCGCTATCGTAACTGAAAATGTAACTATTATTGTAATTGCTTGAGGCATTCTGCAAACGAACCTTAGCTTCTGAAGCTGTCATAATCCCCCTGAGAACAGGTGACATTAACAGTTATTTGTCGAATGGCAGAGACAAAAGTTCTGACGCAAAAAATTAGCAAATGAAATATGTATTTATCTTACGAAATTCTGCTTCTCAAATATGTGTTAATTTAATTAATGAAGTATATAGCCAACGCAAACCAACCCATCTAACTATATAACAATATTTTTGAAACATTCATGAATACTGGAAATTATATATTATATTTACAGCGTCCGAATTTCTACATTTTATTTCTGATTATGAAACTTAATATTTGTGTAAAATTTCTGAGTTACTTGTCAACATAATATTTCTAAAAATATTAAAATTGGGAAAAATGTTTTACATTATTTTTATTCATAGAGTGATTTAGTAGAATTATTATTCTTAAATATTTCGAACAAATTACATCAACAATCAAGAGATAACGAAAAGTTGTCGTTCAATGTACAAGAGTGTTTCAATAAGGACTTTACAAGTTTGAATGAGACGGGGAGGGAGAGACGGGGAGGGAGAGACGGGGAGGGAGAGACGGGGAGGGAGAGACGGGGAGGGAGAGACGGGGAGGGAGAAACGGGGAGGGAGAAACGGGGAGGGAGAAACGGGGAGGGAGAAACGGGGAGGGAGAAACGGGGAGGGAGAAACGGGGAGGGAGAAACGGGGAGGGAGAAACGGGGAGGGAGAAACGGGGAGGGAGAAACGGGGAGGGAGAAACGGGGAGGGAGAAACGGGGAGGGAGAAACGGGGAGGGAGAAACGGGGAGGGAGAAACGGGGAGGGAGAAACGGGGGGGGGAGAAACGGGGGGGAGAAACGGGGGGGAGAAACGGGGGGGGAGAAACGGGGGGGGAGAAACGGGGGGGGAGAAACGGGGGGGGAGAAACGGGGGGGAGAGACGGGGAGGGAGAGACGGGGAGGGAGAGACGGGGAGGGAGAGACGGGGAGGGAGAGACGGGGAGGGAGAGACGGGGAGGGAGAGACGGGGAGGGAGAGACGGGGAGGGAGAGACGGGGAGGGAGAGACGGGGAGGGAGAGACGGGGAGGGAGAGACGGGGAGGGAGAGACGGGGAGGGAGAGACGGGGAGGGAGAGACGGGGAGGGAGAGACGGGGAGGGAGAGACGGGGAGGGAGAGACGGGGAGGGAGAGACGGGGAGGGAGAGACGGGGAGGGAGAGACGGGGAGGGAGAGACGGGGAGGGAGAGACGGGGAGGGAGAGACGGGGAGGGAGAGACGGGGAGGGAGAGACGGGGAGGGAGAGACGGGGAGGGAGAGACGGGGAGGGAGAGACGGGGAGGGAGAGACGGGGAGGGAGAGACGGGGAGGGAGAGACGGGGAGGGAGAGACGGGGAGGGAAAGACGGGGAGGGAAAGACGGGGAGGGAAAGACGGGGAGGGAAAGACGGGGAGGGAAAGACGGGGAGGGAAAGACGGGGAGGGAAAGACGGGGAGGGAAAGACGGGGAGGGAAAGACGGGGAGGGAAAGACGGGGAGAGAGTCAATGAGAGGGGCAGAGAGAGAGAGGGAGGAAGGCAGAGAGGGAGGAAGGGAGAGAGGGAAAGGAACAAAATGTCAGAAAATATGAACAAGTTGAACTCTACTTACGAGTATTGATTATGAGCTTCTCTCAAAGTGCTCTCTATCTGAGATGATCATTGAAAAGCAGTAGTAGAAAAAGCGCTCGTCGTGAACAAATGAAAGCAATTTGCTGTTTCTTTTCACGATCACTAGATTGTATACTCTACGGCAAACGATATGGTTGATGCATCTATTTGCTGAACTTTCTTCTTCGCATATGCCGTAAAAACAGCTCAAAAGGAGAAGAGGGTGAGAGGTAATCTCTATAACTCTACCGGTAGCTAATATGAAACCATTTCTGCTAATTGATTCAGTGTGATCGTGGTCAGTTTGTGAGCTCGCTAGATACTTCACGAAAATGAGATTATCTATTTTTCATAAATATTCTGAAAACTGACTATCTTCATTATGATCAAAAGAAATTTATCTATGAATATTATCTTACATGGTGTCAATTCACTTGTTTTAGCATTTCCCTTGAATTTCTATTTTGTGTTAAGTATTCTATTTGCTGCCCATAATGCATTTATATCATGCGCAGCATTTTTCCTTTCCCGTATAAGTACGTATATAGGCAGAAATATACGTAGTATAGGGAAAGTTATGTAATGCTGCGCAAAAAAATGGCCAATTTTCGGCTGAAAAAATTCGTTCCCGAGCCTTGATAAGGAAAAAGTGGAAAAATCCAGTTACTAAATCTAGAAAAAATTCCCTAACTCGCCGTGTAGCCAGAATTCCTATTTTGTAGGTCCTTGATACCGAAAAAAACCATTGAAAGCAAAACGTCCGTCTAGTCAAAGTTTTCTTCTGGGCTGGTTAACGTCCGTCCGTCCGTCCGTCCGTTCGTGAACTTTACTAGCGCCTAAACCATACGTACGAGTTTGTTCAAATTGAAGAAATCTGTCTATCTGACTCGAGTCGAAACTTTGAGATTTTGACAAAGATATTGCAAAATTTGGGGATACTTTACATGAAGCTCTCCGAACATTTTCAAAATTTTTTCAAAAAAGTTAACATTTTTGTCTTTAAATTTCTTGTAAGAATAGAGTAAAATACACATAGTAAGGTGGCATAGGTCCGATTTTCACGGTTAACCCTGAATGTTCGAAAATTGCAGAAGTTTGATTTTCTTCGGCATCTTCCTCCAACTACAAAGTTGAAGATAGAGATTTTTCCTTCAAATAAAATTTGTTCTCTAACGTGAGTTTTTTCTGTAATTTCTGTTTTATCCTGTAATTTTTGGCAACGTTTAGGAGTTTCCGCGCAAACATGTGCAATTTTAAAAAATTACAAAAACAAGATTTTCTCAAAAACGGCTCTTGCTCTATCAATTTGGTTTTTCAAAAATTATAAAAATGATTTTTTTTACTTGTATATCATGTCGTTAATATTTACATTAGCGGCAATTTGTTTACATTATTATATTTACGAATACACGTGGTTTAAATACTGTCATACCGAGTTTCTCGAGAACTCAACACTTTTCTGTGAAAACTATCTCAAAGTTTCGCATTTTCAGAAACGATCAAACGCTATTTACTCAAAAATGGCTCCAAATTTGTTCTTCAAACTTGTCGAAAGGATAGTGCTCATTATACACTTTCATATGACGTGAAATTCAATTTGTTTGTTTTTTTTTGCAAAAATTACACAAATGTAATTTCTTTGAAAGTTATCCCACACCTTTAATATGCACATTTCCAGCAAATTTTAAACACTATTGTATTTGTAAGTTGAAGAGCTTCAAAGACTTCAAATGAAATTTTTCGAAAAATTTTCTGTGAAAAAGACCTTCACATTTCGCATTTTAGTAGCGCTTAAAGGCTTTTTCTTCAAAAAGGCTCAAATGTTTCAAAGAAAATTGTCATTTAGGTTGAGGTTTTAGTGTTCTTTAATATCTTAAAATTAATATTTCGTTTTACCACTAGGAACGCGAAAAATTAAGAAAATGTCAAAAAATGTAGTGTGGACGACTGGCAAGTGTATGTGGCAAGTATGAATAGCTAGCCGAGACCCAAGGAAATAGAAAACTAATACTGGAAAGTCTGTGCCATTCCGTAACACCGCTAGTTGTTATTACAAAACGTGCCACCAGGCAGGAACTCGCCTGTGCACGCCCGCCGTTGTTTCCTGCAAACGTATTTAGAGCACGGTCTACTTTATTTACGCACCAACGGCTAAACGCCGATTCAAAACTTTAAAAAAGGGACAACGGAGCGCATGTAAAGATTTACTTTCTTGTATATGTGGAATCGATAACATATTACAATACTACAAAAGTCGATCTCGAAATTATTATGAAAATACATGTTTTGGGAATCACTGGTATATATTCACACACAATTTTTCATGTCTGAGTGTCCGTCTGTCTTTCTGTCTGTCACTTTGTTTCTTTGCCATTCTGTCTGTCCATCGTTCTGTACATCTTTCTGTCCGACTGTGTGCCCGTCCGTCCGTCTCTGTCTGTCTGTCTGTCTGCCTCACTGTCCACCTGTTTGTCCGTCTATCTGCCTGTCAGCCCATCTGGCTGCCGTCTATCGCTGTCGGTCCGAGTGTCTGTCCTCCAGTCATGGCGCATATACCGTACATAGAATGTTCCAAAATGAAAATTCGCCGATAGATCTAGAAGATGTTGCAGGCCCGCGATTTAGAAGTTTTTTGGGATATTTTAAATCAAGTCAAAAGGTCATTTTTGAAATTAAAAAAAACTGGCCTTAATTTTTTTCTTTAACACTTTTCTCAAATAGACCGAAGTATATTGACAAAAACGGAGTATGTTATCTGAATTTTCTTAAGTTGGAAAGCTAAACTAATTTCGACCCCCTCGTAAACACTCATTTAAGATAGAAACGTATTTAAATAATAGCATGTAGTAACATTTTGGGATGTTAATAATTTTCTGTGTAATTTTTTGTTAAATTGTTTCTATTAAAACTTAAGACAATGTGCGTCATGAACTTTTCCTTCTTGTAGTTATCACTAGAAAATTACTTTTATGCTTACAAGGATAAATTGCGTTAAGAAAGAAACCCCTAGCTGTAATTAGTGATGTAGGACAGGTTCGATAATTCATTCATACTTTACAACAAGTAAGAGTTGCAACGATTGATTTTACCATAACAATGTTACTTGCACTATTTAAGCCTTTGGGTCCGGTGATTTCCCTAAGATCTGAAAACTCAAACGTACTCTCAGAATCTGAATCAGTGAAATTGTCGCTGATTCAATCAGTGAGAACCGAATTCACTGATATCGAAATATGTAGTTTCGCTGACAATCAGCGAATATGCGAACCTTTTCATAACAACCGCCAGCATTTCACTGATCGTCAGTGGTAAAGTGCCGCGCCACCATCGCTCACTGATCGTTCAGTCGTCACGTTCAACTAGTTGTCACAGATTGCATTCATTCAAACAGAGAAGTTTCACCGATTCAAAATGTGCGCCCGATTTTCACTGATTTGTTCAGTTCAATTCACTGATTGTCAGTGGCAGGGTTATAACTGACACCATCAGTGAAAAGTCACTGTCAATCAGTAGTTTTTCACTGATTCAGACTGAGAGAGTACAGACGCTACAGTAAATGTCTAAAGGCTGCTGAAAATATCATTAGGCAAATCTGAAAGACAATCGCCTGCAAAGAGAGATTAAATATAATAGAAATAGTCGATTTATTGGATTTTATATTGAGCAATAGTCTAAAATTAAATGTTGGCTTGGCTGATTTTAAGGACAGGGTTCGGCTCACTAAAACAACGGCGCACGGTTCACTTGCGCATGGCTCACTCACGCGGACCACGAGAACGGATCACTCAGGGAGGGGAAAGATGCCTTTGTGCTTGCATTGTGCATTGTGCGGTGTGCTGCGAATGTGTAATGGAGAATTACAATGGTTTATTTTTCGCGGATTTGCGTAAACATTTAAGGTGAGTATTTGCATAAAATGCGTTGGGAATTATGCGTTGGACAGACTCAAGGATGTTTTATGTTAACGCGAGGGCCGAAGGCCCGAGCCTCGTCCTCAACTTGGACACGGGTAGCGAAGCGTCACGATTCCACACGAAAGTGCGTTGGCCACGTGGCCGTGTGGCCGGGCACACTGTGGCGGCGCCGCGAGTGACTCGTTCGGAACCGAATCGTGCGCGTCAATAGGAGCCGAACCCTGTCCTTGAAATTTACCGTTGGCTTTTTTAGCACGTATAAAATACCTGTCTTCAGTTGTATTATTACGAAACGTCTTGCAAAATCCCATAGAAATGTCGTGAGTACCACTCAATCTTCGAGTTGGGAAGTCCCAAAATGGCACCGTGGTAACCGAGAGCGTTTGTATTTTAACGTCCTTCTTTGTATAAATAGCGCACAAGAATTCGAACTTAATTACAAGTACACTAGTGCATACAGTGGACTACTCATTGCGTGCAAATAGAAGCCGATCCCTTGCTTGATATTTTTATATTAGACTGTAAATTCAGAAAACAAACAGATACCATTGTTAACGCCCATTAAACGCATCAACTGGTAACTATTTGATTTTCCAATGCTGGCAACCGTTCTTGGCAAGTTGGAGTAGGATTTAAAAAAAAACACGTGTCAGGTTATTTATTAACCGAATTGCTCAACACCGAAACTGAAAGGTATTTTGACAACTATCTTATTAAAAATTCTACAAAGAAGTTTATTGTCCAACATTACTAAACCTCACTCTACACGAGGTATGGTTGCTATCTAGCGGAAAAACTGTCAAGCGCGAACGCCTGTGTCTGCCATCTAGCGTCAACCATTTTGACTTCTTCGCCGGGTTGTAATTTCACTAGCACTCTCCAATAACATAAACGTTTCCAACGTGAAAAAGAAAAAAACAAAAATACTCTCTAGCATGTGTACCGTGGTTCCATTCCGTTCCGATTAATTTCCAAACTTGTCACCAGGCGGCGCTCATCTGCCACTGTCTGTCACCGCTCACGTATTTCGAGCGCGCCTTATTTCCAAATCCAGCGCCAAGCGTGACGCGCGCCGGATGCAGCAAATGGCTATATTTACCTTCTTATTCCGGCGTGCGCCTGATCGATCCCCCTCCGCCCCGCCCGCTCGTGTCCCGCGCTCGCATGCGCCGGCGCGCCCGGTCGCGGTGATGCCAGCCCCGATAGCAGAGGGCGGGACGGATCATGAAGCCCTGTGCTTTATTCATTACCTGCCCGCTCCGGCTCTCTCTTCCGTCTTTAGCGACGCCGTTGACGTCACTTGCCTGCGACAAACATGCGCCCGGCCGTTGGTATCCGCTATTGTTAATGTTTTCAAAGCTTTCAGACAATTACTGTGCAGTTAAGTTTGGTTTAATACTTATCAAATGCAAACGTTAACCGTAAGGAAATTATTCTGTAGTTTCTAGAGATTAGTCGTAATAAAATAGTCAATTCACGTAATCCTCGGACCCGGATTCACTTTGTTGACATCAAGAGCTGATCATTTCTTTTAAACTCTGCTCCAAAAAACAAAAACAGCAGCAATGTATGTTATGATAATGTGTGGACTCCATTGGCTGCCTACCACGAGAAAAATTACATATAACTGAAGAATGTGTTTTATGAGATGGAAGGTGGAAAGACATGATATAAGGTGCTTTTAGTAAAAATGGGGACCACGGTTCTTTCAATACTGAACCTTACCTATTTGTTAATTTTGTCAAGGTAATATTCAAAAGAAAGTTAGGTAGAAAAAATGAGTAAGAAACAAAGAAACAGAAAGAATGAGAGAGAGGCAGGAGGCAGAGAGAGGGAGGAGGCAAAGAGAGAGAAGCAGGAGGCAGAGAGAGGGAGGAGGCAAAGAGAGAGAGAGGGAGGATGCAAAGAGAGAGAGAGGGAGGAGGCAGAGAGAGAGGGAGGAGGCAGAGAGAGAGGGAGGAGGCAGAGAGAGAGGGAGGAGGCAGAGAGAGAGGGAGGAGGCAGAGAGAGGAAGGAAGGAGAGAGGGAGGGGGAGAGAGGAGGGAGGGAGAAAGAGGGAGACAGGAGGGAGAGAGAGGAGGGAGAGACGGTGAGAGGGAGGAGGGAGAGAAGGAGGAGGGAGAGAAGGAGGAGGGAGAAAGGGAGGAGAGAGAGGGAGGAGGCAGAAAGGGGGGAGAGAGAGGGAGGAGGCAGAAAGGGGGGAGAGAGAGGGAGGAGGCAGAGAGAGAGGGAGGAGGCAGAGAGAGAGGGAGGAGGCAGAGAGAGAGGGAGGAGGCAGAGAGAGAGGGAGGAGGCAGAGAGAGAGGGAGGAGGCAGAGAGAGAGGGAGGAGGCAGAGAGAGAGGGAGGAGGCAGAGAGAGAGGGAGGAGGCAGAGAGAGAGGGAGGAGGCAGAGAGAGAGGGAGGAGGCAGAGAGAGAGGGAGGAGGCAGAGAGAGAGGGAGGAGGCAGAGAGAGAGGGAGGAGGCAGAGAGAGAGGGAGGAGGCAGAGAGAGAGGGAGGAGGCAGAGAGAGAGGGAGGAGGCAGAGAGAGAGGGAGGAGGCAGAGAGAGAGGGAGGAGGCAGAGAGAGAGGGAGGAGGCAGAGAGAGAGGGAGGAGGCAGAGAGAGGAAGGAAGGAGAGAGGGAGGAGGGAGAGAGGGAGGAGGGAGAAAGGGAGGAGGGAGAAAGGGAGGAGAGAGAGGGAGGAGGGAGAGAGGGAGGAGGCAGAGAGAGGAAGGAAGGAGAGAGGAAGGAAGGAGAGAGGGAGGAGGGAGAGAGGGAGGAGGGAGAAAGGGAGGAGAGAGAGGGAGGAGGGAGAAAGGGAGGAGGGAGAGAGGGAGGAGGGAGAGAGGGAGGAGGGAGAGAGGGAGGAGGGAGAGAGGGAGGAGGGAGAGAGGGAGGAGGGAGAGAGGGAGGAGGGAGAGAGGGAGGAGGGAGAGAGGGAGGAGGGAGAGAGGGAGGAAGGAAAGAGGGAGGAGGGAGAGAGGGGGAGGGAGAGAGGAGAGAGGGAGGAGGGAGAGAGGGAGGAGGGAGAGAGGGAGGAAGGAAAGAGGGAGGAGGGAGAGAGGGGGAGGGAGAGAGGAGAGAGGGAGGAGGGAGAGAGGGAGGAGGGAGAGAGGGAGGAAGGAAAGAGGGAGGAGGGAGAGAGGGGGGAGGGAGAGAGGAGAGAGGGAGGAGGGAGGAGAGAGGAGAGAGAGGGAGGAGAGAGGAGAGAGAGGGAGGAGAGAGGAGAGAGAGGGAGGAGAGAGGAGAGAGAGGGAGGAGAGAGGAGAGAGAGGGAGGAAAGAGGGAGGAGCGAGAGAGGGAGGAGCGAGAGAGGGAGGAGGGAGAGAGGGAGGAGAGAGAGAGAATAAAATTACTCCCACTTTGTAAAAATTAACTGGTGAGTTAATTAAGAGGTAAAGAAAACTTTTCAATGGAAATGAGGTGGGACAGAAGTAGTATTTACCATTCCTATACTCAAAAGTGTTAAACAAAATATCTATGGTACCAATTCAGCATTGTCATAGAGAATACGTAATGCACGTAATAGTATACCCAAGCATTTCAATATAAATTGGAAGTTTCTTTTAAATTTCGCAATAATTCATTTATCGTTAAATATTAGGAATATTGTGACATATCAAAATACCCTCACAGTATTTTGCGTGAAAATAATGGTATCAAACCTTCCATTACGAGATCATATGCATTCGAGTCGTTACGGAGACAGAATAGACGTTGTTAAGGCAACGCGTCAATAAATGTAGAGATTCCAGTTCCATATCAAGGCGCAATAATTTGTGGCGTTTCGTCACGGCCCGGTTGTCATAAGATGCTACAAATGTGTAGTAGGCTTTGGAAATCTCGATTGTGTAGAAAAGTAACATTTTCTCATTCTTATAAAAAGCAGTGGAGCGTGAACATCAGACGATAAGCGGTAAGTGTCAATTTCAGTTTTAATTGTAATGTGGGTTATTTGATAAAAGATATTGAAGCAAATAGTTAATGGATGGAAGCAAATAGTTGACGGTTAATTCTAATAGATCGACATAGTGTATAATTAAGTTCAGAAGCATTATCAATCGTAAATTATAGTGATTAAGATAATTAGTTATTAAAAGATTTTTTGTTTCGCGTGTTAAAGGCAATTTAGTTAATTTAATTTAAAAAGATTTTTTATTTTCCCAAGGACTTATGTTAGGATAGCTCAGTAGCTGGACAGAAAAATATAAATAAGTTGATTAAGACAGTCGCGAGCAGAGGTTTCATACGACGAGACTAGCTACGGCTAGTCTCGTCGTGATATAACATTAAATTACTTAAAAGATCAAATAACCAGAGACATTCCGGGGGTATTCGGAACTTATTCAGTCGATAAGCCTAAAAAAAGTTAAGAAAGACATTAACTGGACAGCACCGGATGTGGGAAGCATTTCAGAAGAAAACCGACCGAGAACTCTTAAGCTGACGAACATTATTTGAAAAAGACCGCACGGTACATTTGTGTATTCAAAGAGACAATTCAATCAGTGAATTCAAGAGATCTCAAATACTTTATAAAATAATAGTAATAAATGTTAAAATTTGATTGTTTTTATAAGAAAAAAGGCTGATAATTTATTGTAGTTCCCAACAGTTCAATAGTAAGTTTTTTCCCACAGAACGTCCAGTAATCTTAATTCTGCTTAGAATTATTACTCGTACGCATGCAACAGGTAAGACGATTTATGTTGTATGTCAGAACCCACAACTAAATGTGATAATTTGATAAGTTTTGAGAAGATTAAGATAAAGAAAAAAATGTTAGAAGTAAAAAACGTTGCATTACATAGAAAGTTTAGCTTGTAAAGCAATTTCGAGAACAAATTATTCATTAACATTTATACACTTCTAGCTCTTGTCTGATTCAGAGAAGATATCTGGATTGCATCAGGATCATCGAAAATAAACTGCACGCAAGTGAAAGTTAGTTCTCCAAGAAGTACATTTTTGAAAATATTATTTTCGCGCAAATCCAAGTTAAATATTGGCAATTTTAAACAAGAAATTCTCAAAAAGGGTTTGTATTTTTACTTTCCTCTATACGTACGTACACACGGAGTGATAAACGTAGTTTAGGGAAAGTTGTGTAATGATGCGTGAAAAAATGGCAAATTTTCGCCAGAAAAAATTCGTTGCCGGGCGCTGATAAAAAAAAGTGGATAAAACCAGTTGCTAATTTAAGAAAAAAATCCCCGTGGTGTAGTCAGAACCCCTCTTTTGTGGGTCCTTGATACCGAAAAACCAACTGAAAGGAAAACGTCCGTCGGTCCGTCTGTCTGACCGTCCATCTGTGAACACTGCTAGCGCCTAAACCATACGTACGATTTCTTCCAGAATGTATATTGCCCGGTCGATCTGATTCTAGTCAAAGTTTTGAGAATTTGAAAAAGATTCTATAAAATTTGGGGGTACTTTACATGAAGCCACCCGGACATTTTCAAAATTTTCTCAAAAACGGCTCCAATTGTTTTCTTTCAATTTATTGTAAAAATAGGGTAAAATACACTTATTAAGGTGGCATAGGTCCCATTTTCACGGATAACTCTGAATTTCGAAAATTGCAAAATTTTAATTTTTTTTCGGTGTCTTTCTGGAACTACAAAATTGAAGATAGAGATTTTTATTTTAACTAATATTTGCTGTCCAAAGTGAGTTCTTTCGTTAAGGTCATATGCATTTTTTTAAAAATTTTAGTAGTTTTCGCGCAATATTGCATATAATACGAGCAATTTTTAAAAAAATTCAAAAAGAAGGTTTTCTCAAAATTGGCTCCAAATTTGGTTTTGTAGGGATAATGTTTTGTAGGGATAATGCTAAATGTGCCCTATTAGATGACATAAACTCCATATCGCTCTATTTTTTTGTTTTCCCAAAAATTGCAAAAATGTAATTTTTTTCGTCGTTAATATTTACATTAGCCTTGATTTGTTGACATTATTATGTTAAGGAGTACATGAGCTTTAAATAATGTCAAGTAAAGCTTCTCGAAAACACAATCGTTTTCTGTGAAAACTAGCTCAAAATTCCGCATTTTCAGAAACGCTCAAACGCCATTTTCTCATATATGGCTGCAAATGTTTTCTTCAAACTTTTGTAACAGTGTTAATTACACTCTGTAATATTACGTAAAGTTTACTTTGAGTAACTTTTTTTTAAAAAAATTACATAATTGTAATTGTTTTGAAAGATCTCTCACATCTTTAAAATGCACATTACCAGGCATTTGTAAACATTATTATATGAGGAAGTGTAAGTGCTTCAAATAACTTCAAATAAAGTATTTTGAAAACGCAAACATTTTCTGTGAAAATGAGCTTCAAATTTCGCATTTGTAGTAGCGTTAAAACGCCATTTTCTTTAAAATTGCACGTAATTTTTAAAAAGATAATTGCCATTTATGACTAGGTTTTTGTGTTCTTAAATATTCTAAAATTAATATTTCCTCTCTACCAATAGGAAACCGAAAAATTAAGAAAATGACAAAAAAATGTACTTTTGGCGGTGATAGATGACAGCTGGCAAGAAAGAGTATGTGACAATTCCAAATAGCTAGCGGAGACCCGAGGAAATAGAAAACTAATATGGGAAAGTCTGTGCCATTCTGTAGCACCACTAGTCAATTTATTGTTTATTCAGTATTGTTAAATTTGACTTGTCAGATGTCTTCTCTCTGACAAGTTCAAGACTCACTCCTGAAAAATAGTGCCATCTAAACTTTCAAGTTATGAATGCTGTAATGATCCAAGATACTGGGTATGATACTGAGATGCTGTAATGATCCAAGGTACCTGGGTCATTCAAAACATTTTTTAAAAATATAAATAAAAAACAATAAAATGGAATATAGTACACCAAAACGGGGATTATGTTTGTTGAACAGAGTATAAAGTAAACAAACGACGGCCGTGTCGCGCATAAAGAGTACTTTTTGTTGACTGAAATGCCTGGAGAAAAATGTATTTGTGCATCAGAATTAGATAGCGCACGAATAAAGAAGAATTCTGGAGTTTATTTTTTCAAAATAGGACCACGGGTTATTTTCGTGAAATGCATGCGTGAAATGCAATTTTCGTGAAATGCATATTACAAGTTCTGACGTCATCAGTGAAGCAAATTGATATTTTTCAAGAATTTCGACTGAAACTAACGAGTTTTGTCGTATTTGGAAATTATGAGGCGGTGAATAGGAATTTCGGCGAATTTCTGAAAATAGTATTGAAATTTTAGGATGCAGGGGAAAATTATAATTTAAGTTTTTCGAGTTACAAATTAAGAATTAAAAAAGAAAAACATTTGATAGTGTATGATCACGTAGGAAAAGATGATATTGAAATAAATGTTTTCGGCGTAATAAGACAGAACAGTCATTTAAAGAATAGTACTGAGACATTACGAATTAACGATGAATTCAGAACATTGTCAAGCCACTGGAAACTATAAAATAAGTGAAATATGATTATTTTACATTTACGTGAATAGGTCAATAATGCCGGCGAATGTATTTTGTTTGGCATAAGATTATAAAATATATGGGACAACAATGGGTCAGGAAATGGGTTGTAGAAGTGGTACGGCACGCAAGAACTGTGTTTGTCATTACAATTTTTTGAAAGTTTTGTGTTTTGTGTTTCCGTGTAATAAGTTACGACGTGGTTAGTTTGAGTTTCGAAGTGGTGCAACGTGCAGAGACTGTTCGTAAATAGAACAATTTTAGAATTATTATTTTCCAAGTTGTGCGAAAACGTGATTTTTTAAAGTTTGTTTTAAGTACTGCTACTACATTATGAACAGAATTTTATACCGAAGTATTAATTATTTTAATCCGCCACGGAAGGAGCGCGCGGCCTATTTAAGCTAGTTTTGTGTGATTTCGGAGAGGTGACGACGGTACAGCGCGGGGGCGTCAGTGTTTACGTAAATGGAGCGAGCGAGCGGTCCACCGGGGGAAGCTAGTTCAGAGCGCAGGAGCAGCAATCGGGTGCATTAAAATTAAGCAGAAGGCGTCGTACAGGGAATTTCACGCACTTTTTAATCATTTAAACTTTTTTCGAGAAGAAGAATATTTTGTTGAAGGCCAAGATTGTACTAATCATAGAAAATAACGGATGGCCATTCTAATTATTAAAATTATTTGGAAAAGAATGCATGTGCAATCCAGAAAGAGAGAAAATTCATTTTCAAAGATACACTTCCAGTGTATTTATTTCATTATTTGTTTTGTTTTATGTGAGTATTTTTAGTGAATATTCTGTGTTGTGAATGCCATTGGTATTGTAATGACGTGCGTGGTCAGGACCAAGGTTCACGAAATATAAAACAGTTAATTTGTTTTCTATTAAATGAAGGAAGGCACAATTGCCAACCGGGTTTTCTCTCACACAGGTGTTTTATTTATAGATAGACTCCTGGCGGCATTACAACAGAGGCTATTGTTTACGGCATAATCCGTGGGGAGCCGGTCACAGCCACCGTATTACAAATGTATATGACGTATTTTGGAAAGTGGGGGAGCTAGCATGTGTTAGGAAGTGGGAGTGAAGAATCCTAGCAGTTACGGGTTTTTCGTGGGCAAAGTTGTCGTTGTTGTTGCGTGGCTATCGCACGTTGTTGTTTTTGTTTAGAAATGAAAATTAATTAAAATTAGATAGATAAGCAAGTCGGAGCGGAACGGAACCCCGTTTAACCGTTACAATGCTGTTATAAACTAAGACACTACATTGATTTCCTTCCTTTTGACTACTGTTTTTTACTGCCCAGTATCTGTGTTATGTTCTCTTTCGTGTGCATCATCTTCATCTATTCAAAGCTTATTCTTAGTAGATATTTACAGCTCCAAAAGAAGCTGACATTCCATTGCATTTTCTACGTGTATTCGTATATTTAAAATACGTAAGATGAAAGGGGCAACATTGCCACATCTTTGTTTCTTTTAATGTTCTACTTTGTTGCATCAATCTTAACAATTATTATTTTGACAATTTATTCCTTCACGAAAGTATAATGTTTCTTCAAAATATTGAAGTCACAGCTTCCATAATTTGAAAAATTTTATTACTTTTTTAAAAGCAAGCAAGCAAAGTGAAATGTTACCCCATAGAGGTCAAACATTGCGCCCTCTATTTATTTCCAAGTATCTGGCAATGTTTAAATGTTTGGGAGTTGGATAGTTAACATAAACACGTAAATATGCATCAGAACATTATTAGTCTTCGTTTTTGACATTTTAAATACTCTAAACAGAGATAAATACTGCTTTGAGAACTGAGTCTAAAATAAGCTTTACTAGCGTACCCGTGCGAGAACTCTCGCATGTTAAATCCCACCCTTTCCCTATCCATTTGTCTATCCTTTCCATAAAGGAGAGGAACTACTAATGTACTTACAGAATATCAAACAAAATAACAATGCAATTGATGTTTGAAACAAATTTTCAATTAAAGTTTATTCAACATTATAGAGATATGTTCTTGGAACAATTCATACTTCTTTAAAAACATTTGAAGAAAATTTTCAATCTTCCTTGAGAGTTAGCTTTTCGCTTTCCTTGATAGTCAAGTAAAGACCCAAACTACGGTGTTAACAGAAAGCGTAAATAAAGATTGTCGAATCTAAGCCTTCTAAGCGTGTCGCCACAAAAATTGCTACCAGCAGGAAGGGCTGAAATATTGAGGTGGCCTTGATAGTATTGAAGCGTAGAACCGAAAAGTTAATTGAATGAATCGGAGAATGTCTCATCTTGTAGATTAGGGTGTGAAAAACGTTGGCATCAAAATTTTACTTTTTAAGGCTCTAAAACGCTTTGTTTATGAGTTATTTGCCGATATAGGTTGACATGTGATGCGGGTTGCATTTTACATGAATATTTCTATGCGTTTTTTTAAAGAAATCATCCATATTTTCAAAGTCAAAGTGGAATTCGTCAAGTCTCCGTGAAATTCTCTTTCTTTAGAGCCCTCATTTATAAAGACTGTTTGCGTGTGAGAGCCGGAACCCAAAGGTATACTACTGAAATAATACAGGAAACGATTAACTGGTGTTAAAATGCGATAGGGAAAAAGTGTTTCTTCTTTTTATACTTAGTTTGGGAAATTCAGCAACAATATTGAATTTTGGCATAACACACCCACCCACGCCATTTAAAGTAATGGTAATTCCATAGAGTTCAATAGCTTTTGCCTACTTAATTTTCCACTATTTACTTTTTCTATTGCTTAGTGTATTTTAACTTCATCATAAGTTTGTAAACTTTAGATACTGTAGGGGATATGGCCAGTATGGCAATGTTACCCTGAAAGTAGTATATACTATTAATATATTTTGTTTTGTTCATAATAAATAATTATTAAGTCACGGTAAAGCACGCTTAGAACATAACATTTACTGTGTGGTTTTTTCAACTCAATTAATTCAAAATTAACGAAGTTCCAATTACGAGATTTGGCCGCATCATTATACACCATACATATTTACGGACATTTTAGGTTACAGCTGTAATCCAATGCAACAAACGATTGTATATAATGTTTTTAATAGAGGTAGCTAACTATGGGAACTCAGCCATCGAAAAAATTTACAATGCAGACTGAGCTACTTAACATTTTGAAGTTGTGTCAATGTTTCATCCATGGCAATGGCCACGTCGTTACCATATATATTTTTTAATTAGTTCAAACACAATTCAGAATTAATCTATTTTTCTAAATGATGACATTCTAAGTTTGATAGTCTAAACCTTGATACAATAGTAAATATTCACTTGTTCACATTTTGTTACACCAATGATGGCAGTGAATCTGCAGAACCCAGGACATCTCAAAATGTTTATTTCTCAAAGCCCGTTGGAAAAATATTATTGCTTATAATGCAATAATATGATTGGATATACTACAGGAAGGTATATGGAACAACAGATCTCTATCGCGCAGCCTTTTGCCGGAGAAACAATGAATCTGGGCCTCGGTGATCCAGCTCGAGCTCTGTCGTGTCAAAGTGTAATGAAATGACGTGTTTAAGCTGTAGGTCATAATACTCTCCATTGGTGATAATGTAATATTGTTAACTGTGTATTATGTGCATAAAAAGATTCAACGTTTAAACTAATAAAATAGAAACTTAGGATTAAACCTAATATAAAATAGTATGTCATTATGTTATTTCCAGATTAAGACTAATCTAAAATTCGAATTGATGCTTATCTGAAAAGGCTAAACAAGCAGTCATACGTTTTCAAACAACTTGAACTTTTGAAAACACATAAAAGCTGAAAAGTGGAAGAATCGGGAACGCTTAAAGAGTTCCAGCAGAAGAAAAAACAAGATTTACTGGCTAATGAATCCACCGCCTTATCTGGATTCGACTGTCTGTTGGAGTTGCCATGTGTCCAAAGAAGCAAACACGCGCGAACGGCCACTTCGATCCGCCGTCCCTTGAATTGCTCTTGCAGGCGGTGTTTATTCAGAAGTCGTTATGTCGACGACTATCGGGGGAGAGAAGAGAGGGTATAGGAAATGGGAGTACCGCGCTCCGGTTTTCGCGCACGCTTCTAATTTTCTCTTTGGCATCTCAATGAGGAAAGTAAATACCCTGGAAAAGTGCATCATTATCTTATTTTCTCTCTTTGAATCGTTGTGTTTCAATTTCTTTTCAATTCTTTTCTTCTTTCCTCTCTTATTCAATCTCGTGAGGGCTGCGACTCAATATGGGAAGTAATCGTCAGGAGAGCTTGGCGTTGATGGCTATTAATCCGTTCACCCTAAGATAAACCTTACAACACTTATTTCTTTGCACTTGTTTGGCCTTGTTTCTTTTGAGTATTTATGTCTCCACTCCCTAGTTGAGAGCTTGCGACAGTGGATAGTGCGGCAATTACTGAAATACAGGATGTCCAGGAGCTCCCGTTACAAGAAAATACCACAAATTCTGTGATGCCAAACATGAAGAATGGCACGTCCAGTTTTTCCGAAAAAAAATTTGTCTTTGAGAAAATTGAGTTTAAAAATCACTTCCGGGGCGCGAAATTCAAACCGGCCGCAACGACACCAGACTGCGCGGAGCATCCTTCCGCACCTTCTGCGCGGAACATTTCCTCGTTTCTCCGCGTAAACGGTGAAACAGTCAAGTAATATTCTGGAAAGCATCGCGTTGCTTTCACTAGAATACTTAATAGTATCAAGTATTTGCAGGTTTTATTCAATAAATATTTTAAATGTACGTACAGAATATCGAGTTTTTGTTCAAAATGATAGCCACGGTACACGGCGGCGTAAACATAAATTATGAACACGATCCAACTTTTAAGAAAAAGATTGAATCTCCTGGAATGCTCGAATTGTTATTTTTAGCACATATTAATATGAACTAGTGCTTTAGGCTCAAGACTGCCACGTAAATGATAGTCTCCTGTAGAGTATTCTAAATATCGTGATACACTAAGGAGCAATTCGGAGATAAAATAGTCGTTAATGAAAATACTGAGTTTATTGATTATCTTTGGAATTTGAATTGATTCTCCCGGCTGTCATTGTCTTAATTATCAAACTAAAGATAGTCAACTTTAAACTTCTTAATAACCGCTGGACGGTTTATCGAAGATGTAGCCCTAATTGATGGATATCAATATTTCCCCCCTCAAAAATATTGCAAATAATTCCTAAATAAAAGTATCTGTTCCTAAATTAGTTATCTATTATTTTAGCTTAAGTAAAATGTGGTAAAGGAAGAGTACTTCCTGCTGCCGCAGCGAAAGCGTTCCGAAATAACTGCTATTGCAAAATATGCTAATTGTTCTACGTGGAACATAGAAGTTAAGGCAAGCGGCCTCGACTATCCATTTCTCGAAGTTGAATGACCATTCTACCCGCCGCTTTGCTTTTCCAGATATAAGATGAGAGCATGTCTTTCTCCCAAATCTTGGAATTACTTCGTGAAACCATTTCATAAGGCAGTTGACAGCCACTCGGGAGAAGTATTCTTTTAGTTGTTTTGTTTCTTTGAGCTTGCATTGTAGTTAGCAGATACGTACACAAATGAGTAACGACCATTTCTTCAATTTAATTCTTCGAGGTTACTACGTAGCACAGAATGTAAGGGAGTAGAAGCAGTTCACTACTACACTACTTCAGTGTTTCAATTTTCAATATTTTTCTTTGATATTTTCATAATGTACAACAAAAATCGACAAAAAGGGAAAAAAATGCAATATAATCAATTTTTCATCCCAAACCTTCTTTTGTATTATTTAATTTTTAAATTTATTTTAATTTATTTTAATGCAGAATCAGTATCCTTACTACTTAACTATTTTAGAACATGCATATTTTGCTACTTTAAATTCATTAGAAATACTTTACATGCATGTCCTAAATCTTTCAGTTACATCTCTACATGTTCAATATTTTAATTTGTTTAAAAAATTAATAAATGTATAACTTTTCCATTTAATAATTGCATACTTTTTTTGAACTGAAAAATATTAATTGGATAATTTTTGTAGATTTTACATAAAAACACCCTAATAATTACATAGTTTTATGTTGGTTATTTTTTTACTTATGAGGGATTTATATCTCAAAAGAATATTTTATGGAAAACAGGAATAAACATAAACAATATGCAAATTAAATCATAACTGCAACTCTATTGCTCTGTATATTTTTTTCCAAAACATATCTGATAATACATAAAATTATTTTCACATTGAAAATTGAATTCTTTTAGTTGTAAGGAAAAAATTTAATATAAACAACCCATTCGCGCAAAATTTCGCACACTGCGCGAAGGCTCCTGTTCGAAATGTTCCAATACTGCTTCCTCTGTAGCGACAGATGAGCGAGACACACCTGCATCGACACTTCCGCCCGGTAAAACTGACCCCGACGCACGTATTCTTGGCGCAGGCGCAGAAAAACGCAGTGGGAAGGGTGTCTTCTGCTAGGGTATTTCTCGGCGTACACTCGAGCTGCCGCACGAGCGTTGCTCCGGCACTCGCCGAAGACTAAGTACATGTCGCAGTACTAATTAATTGAAAACATGCTTATTCTGGCCTCTCGCACTCAAACTCGATATTTCTACTAATTTGCCTTGACTGCGCTTAGCTTTTAGTATACGCTGCCCGTGGCGGGACGCTGTGGGTGGTGCGGAGGGGAGGGAAGGGGAAAGATGACTCCGTACAGGTGCTTTTTCAGCTATGACCACTGTGCGGGCCGGGTTTCGAACTGCGCAATCTATTGTTTTGAGGCAAAACTGACATGCGGCTGATGGGCGAATCACTAGGCGGCGGTGGGAGGTTCGCCATACGATATAAACCACGATGTGACGCGGCCTAGCAAGTGACAAATGCAAGGACACCGACCATAATACGAGTTGCGAATGGCAGTGGGCCGGTAACCTCAGTGAACCACGGTCAAACTTTTGCCTGCTAGAAGTATTTGTACATCACGCAATGCAACATCACAGTTTTTCTCAGTCTTTTACCCTTTCACACCAGTAATATATTAGTTTTATATTTTTTATTCATTCTTGCATTCAAATGTGGCGATTTATTATGTGGCGATATTTTATCTCTGTTGATATTGACCTGTGGGTTAGGTTAATGGCCTAAGTGCCCATACAAAGATTCTTCAATGCACTGTTCGGTCTGCATCACCACAAAATGACTGTAAAACATATCAATTCAAATTCCGCGCCCAGAGATAAACTCAGTATTTTCATGGAACGGGAATTCAGGAAATGAATATTTCATTTCCGAAACGCTTTTACTATATCACTATATTTATAATAATCTTCAGGAGACTATCATTTACGTGGCAATCTTAGGTCCAAAGCACTAGTTCATTTTAATATGTGCTAAAAATAACAATTCGAGCATTCCAGGAGATTCAATCTTATTCATAAATGTTGGATCGTGTTCATAATTTATGTTTACGCCGCCGTGTACCGTGGCTATCATTTTGAACAAAACTCGATATTCTGTACGTACATTTAAAATATTTATTGAATAGAACCTGCAAATACTTGATACTATTAAGTATTCTAGTGTAAGCAACGCGATGCTTTCCAGAATATTACTCGACTCTTTCACCGTTTACGCGGAGAAACGAGGAAATGTTCCGCGCAGAAGGTGCGGAAGGATGCTCCGTACTGTCTGCAGTGTCGTTGCGGCCGGTTTGAATTTCGCGCCCCGGAAGTGATTTTTAAACTCAATTTTCTCAAAGACAAAATTTTTTTCGGAAAAACTGGATCTGCCATTCTTCATGTTTGGCATCACAGAATTTGTGGTATTTTTTTGTAATGGGAGCTTGTGGACAACCTGTATATTTGTAATAAAACTATGGATAAAGTAAATAATATAATAATTGGTTTAGTCTAAATATTTTATTATTTAAACAAAAAATACTGTGGATATTTTAGCATTGTCAAATTGATCCTTTTTGCAATTGTAGCAGGATGTATGAAAAGTAATTGTAAAAAATAAGTTACGCGTACCTATCACGTGTGAAATGTAAGGCGATGTAGAATATTCTGTAATGCACCAGCCAGAGTTTTTGGATTAGTCTAAATATTTTATTAGTCTAAATAGTTTTTCATCAAAGTACAGGAAATAAAGGTGAAGTAGAGATGTCAAAAGTTTAATTAATATTACTTTAAGGTCTGAATTTTCTCTTGAGAAAACATGAACGGGTATGTAAATGTTACTGTTTTATCTAATCACGCAAGAAAGGATGAAAAGAGTGCGGAAATTACATTTTTGGGAGACTATAATAGTAGCAAAATTTTCAAAGAGAGATTCGAAGTTCTTAATGGATTTGATTTTGGGAATAAAGGATGTTTCTATTTCCTGTACTCTTAATTTGTATTACATTACGCCTCCGAAGGAATTTTTCATGTTAAATACTTTATCTGTGCTATACAAGTATGCAATAAAAAGAAATGTTAACCATATTACAGTAGTCTGGCTGTATATTCTCAGACAAAGAAAGTTACACGAAGCATTGGTAGAAATACTTTGCAATATTTATTTTTACCAATAAAATTAAGTTTAACTCACTCTAATGAATTAGTTGTAACAATTCATCCTTGAGACTTACAAAATTTTTCTTGCCCCGTCCGTAGTTATTGGCTCCGAAAGCTTGAGTGATTTTGGTAAAAGAACCATAGTCCAAAGTTTCTTTTGGTAAAAGAACCATTCTTTAAATATAAGTTTTCTTCATGATTATTTCTTAAGTATAGCTTATTCCAATTTGCAACGGGTGAATGTGTTTGTTAAAGGAGAAGCATAGTTTAATCATAAATGAATCTTTAGAAGTTGTCTAAATATTTTGTCACCTGCTAACAGAGATTTGTATCTAAATTTGTCATCAGTGGCAGATGCTGATGTAGAAAATGGCATACTGATGATGACAACAGGATCGCAGAAGAACGATAAGTTGGTCGATAATATGCCAATTCATTAACATTTTGCATTATTCCTTCAAATATTGTAATACTACTACCCACATAAATAATTTGGATATACAAATTTCTCATTTTTTTGAAAAAACACCACAGTCCATTCAAATTCCACTTTATCCAATTATTTCTACAACACAGTGCAAGCTTGAACTACACTCAAGCGTTCATCAGTATTCCCAATTGCTTGAGAAAGTGCACAACAATTTTCATGCTACAAATGTCTACAAATTTCGCTGTGGAAAATTTTTTTCGCTCTTCGCTTTTAGATTAGTTATAAATGCAGTTCATGCAGTTGTGCAATAAGTGTCAACTTCGATGGTCGACAATATAAAGAATTTAGATGATATGGAGGAAACACATTTTCACGGTTCCGAAAATAAATGATTAATTTTGCAGTCGTGGAAAATTAATAATTTTCCATGACTGCAAAATTTTCATGGTTAATTTTCCGTGATTGCAAAATTAACCATACGAAAATTAATTGCATTTTTATTTCATAAACAATTTATGTACGTATGTGTACCAGTAGTAAGTTAAGAGACATGGCAACATGTGATGTATGCCTACATGTACTTCATTAGTTGCTCAATCTCAGCATAGGGACTGAACATACTACAATAGGATATTGGATAATGTCATTTTCTATTTTTTCCAGATTCCTCTCGAATTCTCTTCGCTACTTGGTGGATCTTCATTACCATCCTCACCTCTTTCTACACGGCCAACCTGACTGCCTTCTTGACTCTCTCCAAGTTCACCCTGCCCATCAAGGACGCCAAGGACATTGCCAAATACCGCTACAGGTGGATCGCGCAACAAGGAGGGCCCTTGGAACATCTAGTTGATGTAAGGTTATCGCCATGATTTTCATTTGTAACCTGACTTGAAAAATCACGCAGAGGCAGACAAAAAAGTCACAAAACACAACAGAGAAATCGGCTGAGATAGCTCAGGGTAAAAGTTGGTTGAATGAAGCAACTTTGTTTGGGAGGTTCTAGGATTCGAGACTCGATGATGGCGAATTTTTCGACACCAGATAGACAGATGGGTCGAATTCATTCGCTGTCTGGCAGAGAATTCTAATAGCCACCTGCTCTGATTGGTAGTTTTCCGGGATTTTACCAATCAGAACCGGGCAAATGTTGGAGCAATACCTTAACAACGGGCAACGTTGCTTTAGGGATCCTCCCTTCCTCATTATTTTCTACATTTCACTACACGCATTACACGCAATACACCAGGCTTACACAAGGGTCCCAGCAACGCGCCCCACCCCGGCCATGGCAGCCCTTTCAGCTTCTAGTAGAAGACTTTCACTTTTGGGGCAAGTGACCGCTGCCAGAGCCCTCAGTGGGAGGAAAGCCCTGCGACTCTTAAGAAGGGAATGCGTTGATTTATGTTGAACTAAAACTTGAAATAACAGCTGTAGTTTCTGGAGAGTGGAAGTTTTTTATGCTATTATTTGAGAATAAATTGCTCAACAACTTCCACACATTTCACGGTCAATCTGATTTTGAAAATATTTGTAATAGAAAATTACAAGAACAGAAAATTTCAGCGTTTCTAATTGTTAATAATAATACACACTTCATGAATTTAGTTCAGAAATATCTGGTTGTAATACACTTGACCATACGTTTTTAAATGTTTCATTTACTTTTTGCTGTTACATTTTCTCCAATACCATTTTCTGGCATACGAGACATGTTATTGCTCCATTTCTTTCCGTGAATAAAAATTCGTGCTCGCACTTAACAATGAAGCGACGATTCTGATCAGTAAGTGTGAAGGGTCAGCTCGACCGTCGGGGATTATGCCAACTTTCTGGTTCTCGTGGGGCGCCGTGGGGCGCGGGGCGCGGCTCAAATGGGGCGCTTGTGCACCTCTGCAATACACTACCGCACGTTGGGATATGCATTCTGCGCTTAGAGCTTGTCCTGCATGGGGCGGTGCCCCGCTAGGGAAGATACCTATGAGGGGAAATAACTGCAATCTGACGTGAAGATCGGTGCCGGATCTCACTTTCCAGGCGGGAAGTAACGCCGCCACCTCCCAGGACATAACATGCATATCGCGTACAGCAGTAATAACTGTAGCAACTTAGGCGTCTGAAAACATACTCGTAAATCAATCAAATACAAGGTACAATGAAAGAATGTATATTTTTATTGAACCTGCAATTTAATGGATAAATAATTGAATTCACAAGCTCCAAAAATGCATGCCTTTAAAACAATATTTTGCATTTACAACAATATATGGGTTTGACGCGTTTGATCCCCCAGCCCTTGATCGGGAGGTAAGGGTAAGGGTCGGGACCATTAGACAGCACCTCCACATCAATGTCCTACGTACGTTATTATGGTGGGTAGAATTATTGGTAATCAATATTTCCACAATAACAGTAAGTATTTATCTTTCATTGTTATTCGTGAGTCTAAGCAATTGAAAATAAGTAAGAGAACGAGAATGAGGTTAAAAATCTACAATAAATTCACAAACACGTTTAGAGAGTCGGTCCCGTGGCCGAGATCGTTAAAGCAGTATTGTCGTAGTGATTTTTGTACCATGGGGTCACGGGTTCGAGTCTTGCCTCGGGCAAGGTCCTTTCGTCCCTGTCATTCCCATAGCGTTTTATCCTCTTACCATAACGTTACATCCAATAGGGGTCGCTAATGACCTAGTAGTTGATGCGACCTTAAATTAAGAAAAACGTTTAAAGCGTCGGTATCAATGCATTCAGTACATTTTTAAGTAGTTTATTTTAAAATAGATTTTTAAACAAAATGTTACAACTCTATGTGCCGTACTAAAATTTTTATCAGTAGTCCATTATTTTTAAAATATCATGTTTCATTTTTTTTACATTACATACGTTTCTACTTTCTCGTTATTATAAGAATATAATTTCTCTAAATTAATCTCGTAATGTTTGAGTCTATTTTCAACTTTTAGTGAAATGCAGTTAAGAAACAGTAAATACAATTTCATAAGTAAGTGTTTTGTCCATTTCTCTCATTCCCTTTTGTGTTGTTTCCTGCCCATTGCTTGTCCTCTCTTTATATTAGAATCTCACGCGATCGATCGTTGCACTTGAGACAACATCGGGGTTCATGGAACAAGCGATCCACGCACTACCTGGCCTTTCTGAGTCCATCAGAAGGGGGAGGGAGCAAAACACAGCATGACGTATTATGACATTCTTCCGTTTTATTACGAAGTCCATAAAAGTGTCTTTTTTTCGCTTTCGATCGAAAGAGAGTTATATTTCATTCCCTTTCAAAGAGTTTTCTACAGGAAGCTGTCCATTCAAAGGAATATTGTCTTTATATCTCACAACTGTATCAAAAGTTTGTGAAAAAGTATAATGATAGAAATCATTTAGCTTCAGGGGTGCAACACTGTATATGTTGTCACCACGAGTTTCACATATGGTAGTTTGGTGTATTGTGTAAACGAAATCTCATTTAATTGCATGGCTACAATTATTTACAGCTAAATTTTATGTCTTTGTCAGCGTGTAATGGAGGCACAAATATTAAACGTTTACAATTATTTATTACTGATTTTGTTTACAATGATAAATACACGTTGATGGCTACGAAAAGTGTACAAGAAGATGGCGGTTTGTAAAAGAAAGTACGACTTTTAAAACAAAATTTGTTGATATTCAATGTATTTCAACTGAGATAAGGTGACAGCAACTGAAATTGAATACAGGATATTTCAAGAACAAATGATATCTTCAAATTGTCTGCCATGTATAAGTTAAACGGCACCTGTGTATTTTGGTTCAGCCCCTCCCATCCCTTTTCCAGTTCATAAACCATTGCCATCAACTCCATCTAAGTACAACCTCCTGACAAGGTTATGGCCACTTTTCCTAGCACTTGGAAGATAAATAACAGTGTTACAGTCAACGCTGATCGATACTCTCCGATGGTTTGCTTGTGATAAAACATGTTATGCTCTAACTTTGCGTACTGTCTCCAAAAGCATCGTTCTGCCTTAATGACGAGGTCATTTGAAGTTAATTACGAGAAGTGAAGTAGTCGTACATATTCCTAATTCTAACTGGCATCTAACTAGCAATTAAATTTCTTAGTAAATTTACTTTTGTTTGAATTATCCTCACCTATGATGTACAAAATGGTAACTTATTTACTTTACTCTTCTGTGATTTAATGCAAGATACATTCATATCCTTATTGTTAATATACTACTATACTACGTATATTATACAGATATATTCTACGCATGAAAAGTACTAATTGATTGTTCAAATATTTCAGACAAACGACGACTTTGAGTACCTGAAGGCATCCCAGCAAAAGGGTTATGGGAAATTCCTGAAGAAGACAGATGTAGAAATGTTGGACGAAATTCAAAAAAGTAAGTTAGTTATTTTGTAGCAAATGAAAGAAGTTGGTAACATTTGCAACAAACAAAATTTCTTCTCTTTTGATGAAAATAATGCAGATAACCTAATGTGTTTACAGCTTTTATCTGCCTTCGTGACCCATGTGAAGAAATCGATTCATTTCCTAGAGATCAAAAACGAAAATCCGCGATTGAAATGGTTTCTAAAATATCTATGAAACGTTTATCAACTTTCATTTTCTAAAGTCAACATTTATGAAATTGAGATGATTCGTTATAAAATTATTACCAAACAAATATAATAATTTATGGTCTAATTTTAAGAACTATAATAATTATTAGTATTACTTAAACGTTAATAAATAATAAATCATTAGATTTGTTTATTGATTTGATTGGTTATACACTTTTGCCTTTCCCCCTCGGTTAATAATATTCCCCATTCTCGTATAATAATATGTCTTACGAGACTTACTAGTTCATCACTTAAAACAAACTTTCTCGTACTAGTTTCCATGGTCTGGGTTAGTTTTTAGGTTTTGTCTCACCCTCTTCCGAGCTGCCATCTATTGCCGCCCAAAGTATATTTTTTCACATTTTCTCAATTTATCGAATGGTAGAACTGAATCATGTCTAAAAATAGAGTACAAGAGTAAAAATATCGTCGTACATGGAAATTTCCGTTGAAAAATTCGGAGATTTTTTTAGAAAAAGTTGTTTGAGTGGTTCTGTAAATGTAAATTTTGACGTTCTTTTTCATAGAATACTTTTGAGCTTTGGAGAAACTATTTGAAATTATTTGAAGCATGTGGACTCAAAAATGCAATAACGTATACAATTGCTAGTAAAATAAATATTCATAGGGTAAGCAAGGTTTAAAAAAATTACATTTGTGTAATTTTTTAAAACAAAATAATAGATTAAACTGACATTGATGTCACGTTATTTAGTACATTCAACACTATATGATCAAAAATTTAAAGAAAGTTTTTGACACTTTTTCATGTCAAGGCCCGGCAATTAAAGTTTTTCTGTCGACAATTTGCTATGTTCCTGCGCTTGATTACAATACCTTCTCTTCTTACAAAGTAAGGGCGAGAAATTAAAAATTAAATTATTATCTTCTATTCATTATAATGAATTATTAATATAGGAATTTTATTTCGAACCGTCAATGTTGATGGGGCACCTCTAGCTTTCAATAACTTGCTGCCAAAGATGATTCATCGATAATTTGGAACACACATTTAGAAGTACCTCTTAAGATGTTTCTAAAAACGCTTTACTGTCTTCTTAGACAAAATTCAAATGTCTCTTCAGACATTTCATCTATCCGTTTAAAATGTGCCATCTGCTTTAGAGGGGCTTGGATTTATCTTTTCAAACAAAGAACTTAAATATCCTTTTGATCCGTTATGATCTAGTTGAAACATTTGATACTTTTGGAATGTGAAGTAACCAAACTCCACTACTACGAGGCATCTGCTTGCATTCAATTCTTCTTCTTCTTCAATTCTTCTTGTGTCTTACAGATAATCTGATGTATCTCCGTGAGAAAAATGCCGTGGAGCATCTGATGTTGAAGGACTACAACAAGAAAGCCAAGGACCGGTCCTTGGAGGAGAAAGAACGCTGTACTTTCGTCATGACTCCAGATGCTTTCATGGCTCAGACCATCGCCTTTGCCTATAAAATGGAAGGAGACCTGCACATTCCCTTCGACAAAGTGTGAGTGTTGCACTTCAGAGTTTATGAAAAATTCTCCGCACAACTTGCGTGAAAGGTCTTATGGTGCATTTTAAATTTACCATGAAGGGACATGTACTTCTGCGGTTCTTTAGCCTTTGAACCTTTCGTTTTCCTCTGCTCTGTGTAATGATGCGAGTGAATGCTCGTGTTTATTCCTACATGTTCGGTTTAGAAACTTCCAAACTTCAGTCTCAGTACATTTACCACTGTATGTTTTACAGAAATAATGAAATAGCTAAAAAATAGTAAATGACAAGCCAGTTAGGGATAATAAACATATAATTTTAGGATCGGTTCCGAGATAATCAATTGAACATAATTTAGTTGCACGTGTTATACGTAGCAACACGCTACGTACTCATATGCACAGCACGCTTACCAATCAATGCTGTCCTGTGGATTATTGTAAGCACGTTATAAGTAGTACACAGTTAATTTACCGTTGTTTAGACTGTAAGGTGACGTTTTACTTTTTTTTATTAAGAATATGACCCCACTTCATACCGGCAATATTTTTGAGAGAATCCTTGATTCTCTATTAAAACATGCATTTTAAAAAAGATGCATATTTGCTAATATGCGTCTATTTGGAAAAGAAATTCAAGGCAAATTGACTTACAATTTACTTCTTTCCTATTTTATATCACGAATCAGACAATATTGTACTGAAACCAGTGTCGTTTTAAACAGACATTGATTGAGGGTGCGTAAGATTGAAGGATCCATTATTTTTCGAATTTTTTTGCAACAGTTTTAATTTTGCAAAAAACAAGTAACGAAAAATTATTTACGAGTTATGAAATATACATTACATAGTTATTATTTTTTAATTTTTTATACAAACATTTACTTACCTAAATCTCCTTTTTTGAGACTGTAGTTATTTATCAACAGTAGATAACGACCAGTGTCAACGATATTTATATTAATTTGAACATTGAAACATTATCTTTAGTTTTTCATACAAATAAAAGTTTATGCAAATAATTAATTGCCCATTAACTAGCACTTTAACTTTTACAGAGATAAAGATGTTTTAAAATAAAATAACTAAAGTCCTTATAATAACTCGTTTAACAACATGCAGAAATGCCTAAAGAGTCTTTAAACTAACTTGTAATAAACAGTGTCAATTCGCAAAAATTTGTAATGTACTCATTTTTTAGATATTAATATTATTACTATAACTATTATTATAATTATTATTATTATTATTATTATTATTATTATTATTTGTTATTAGCAGGAAAGGATTCGCACATTCGCGACAATTTGAGTTCCATCAACGCTAATAAATATTTTTTAAACAATTAACATTGAATTTGTTAGCTTCACATAAAACGAACTTTGCATTCATCTTGTATGCAATACAATACTCCTGTGGCTGTTATGAGATCAATAATTGGTAATTATTTTGAATAAATTGTGTAAAATTACACTACAAATGCTGGTTTTTGTAGGCGGGCATGTCTCCAATGTCCCCCTTGATCCCCCCTTGATTTAGAGCAAGAATATAGTTGAAGTAAAAGAAATCCATCTTCAGTCGCGTGACGGAGGTTGTTCCCGGGTATTCTTTTGTTTGACCACCATTTTGTTGTTAAAGTGGAAATAGACTTGCTACTCCCTCTACTTTCCGGATATCTTTAAATGTAATTGCGACTGAATGTGAGAAGAAACCTCAACAGCTGAAGACGTGTATTCTAACAGCTTGTGATGAGTAATCTCTCAAATACTTAAAGATGTGCAACTTGTAATTGAAAAACATATCGTCAGAGCTCAATAAGATTCTACAAGCGCAGTTGCTTTAAAACCAAATTAGGACGCACTATTAGTGCCTATACACAATGTATGTCACGAGAGAGTTTACAGGTATTAAATATACCTACAATGTTGTAAAAATATATCTATGCATGTTATATTTTTACCATTACTATTTTCTCAGCAGACTTCAATGACAGTATTGTTGCATTTAGTATTAATTTTTAAGTTAAGAGTATGTATTTTACAAAAAAATATCAAAAATTATTTTTTGTTTAAATATATAGAATACTTTAAAATGTGCTTCTTGTAATTCAAAAAATATTATTAAAGCACAATAAAGACATTAAATATCGCCAAAACACAATAAAAACAGATTTTAAATAATATAAATATTAATAATGTTTGAATATATACTATAATATATTTCATATATAATATTCTTTATTATATAAGAAATATTATATATTCTATATTATTTACGTGTCTATGTGAAAAAAGAAAATTAAGTAGGCTTGAAGTAATGTTGGTGGCGTTGGTTGGTGCTGCAGGTTGCTGAGCCTCGTGGAGACCGGCATCGTCAAGTTCCTGATGCGGCGCGACCTGCCGCAAGTGCAGGTGTGCCCGCTGGACCTGGGCAGCAAGGAGCGCCAGTTGCGCAACGCCGACCTGTGGATGACGTACATGGTGGTGATCACGGGCTTCAGCACCTCCATCGCCGTGTTCGCCGCCGAGATGCTCATCCGGCTGTACCGCTACTGCAACGCGCGCGAGCTGCAGAAGCACGAGGAGATGGCGCAGCAGTACCCCGGCGACTGGAAGTCCATGGCGTTCAAGAAGTCGCAGCTGCAGGCGCCGTACGGCATCTTCGGCGCCAACGTCATGCCCACCGCCCCGGGCGAGCTGGGCATGAACGGCCAGCCCAAGCTCATGCCCATGAGAGGATCCGAGTCCGCCTTCATGTTCCAGTACACGGCTTAACGGTCGCGCGTCGGCTGGCCCACGGCGTGCTCCCGCTGCGGGTTAAGGGAGCGATCGCGATAAGATGTTTTCTCGCCCCGTGGATTTATTGGGCGTCTAGCGAGGATGTTTTCTGGTGGTAAAACGGAAAACCCTTCATTCTTGCTATCCCTAGCAGAATCAAACGCGTGCTTCTCAACATTGAAATTTCAAATAGTAACATCATCACAGACAGAATTTTTTTAGAAAAGACGTAAAATTTCCAATTTTCTATCTTCACAATAAATATTAATGGTGCATTAACAAAAATATATTTATTGTTTAATTGTCAAGTAAATGCAATTTTTCAGTTCAGTTCAATATCTCTCAAATGATCCAAATATTTATCAAAACTAAAACAACAACAAAAATAATGATAATTTAAACAATATTAACGCCTAAAATAATTCAGTCCAACAAACCACAAACGTGAATGGACAAAATATACCACAATGACGAAGGCATCAATTTTCTGGAAGATTTCTGTTTTAAATTTGCACCAAAAACGAGCTCCGTGGTGATGTTGACAAATGCGTCTTATCTAAGTGTCCCGTTTCAATAAAAAATAAAATAGCATTAATTTGCTCCAGATTCACCTCACGTATTCAACATGATTCATTTTTCAATAATATTCTCTCCCTTTAAGTAGTTTGATAAGTCAATATGAAGTGTTAACCACGCTTACAAACAAAAACACTTCATTTTCAGTTAGATTGAAGAGAACGGTTCTACGATATTTCTTGAACTACTTAAAGCGGAATAATATACTTCTTAAAATTCGACACATTTGAATATAAGAAACCATAAAATATTTATTGTCTTACAACAATTCATTTTTATTTTGAATTAATTTGAATTAATGTAACTTACCTACTTTGTTTAAATATTGAGTTAGATTTTTTCGTATTCTTGCCAGAGGTAACCGGGAACAAGCACGAAGACAGAAAAATACAAGAATTTACTAATGTTCGAGATAATTTCGCAAGTAACTATGCATGATGTTCTTCTTTGTGAATACTATCTCGTGCACTCGTGGATATCACAGATTGTGACGTCGTTTTTGTGCTTCACACAGTGAGCGCACGGAAATAGTAGATTTTAGAATATTTTGAGAAAACTGAAAGTGCATTATTTATACAAATACTAATATTTATATAAAATAGTAAGATATTCGGAAACTAGATGTAGATGCCTTTCTACCAAGTTTCATGGACGAATATCACTGTTTGCTTGTATATTACTTTGTTTGTATGTTCACTTGATTTCAGAATTGTATTTGAAATGAATGTAATCCAGCAAAACCTCCATTGTTTCTATTCACGCATTTAGTTAGAAATAGGTCAAAAAATATTCTCACAGACTACGTAACAGATACACAATCACATTGTTAAATAATACTTTTTTTATTGAATTCTGTACATGAGATATCATGAATGTCAAAGCCTGTGATTTACAACTGTTATATATTGTATGTAGAAAAAATAAAACCGGGTTATAAAATATACTTTTTGTATATTATGATTCTGTTAAATAATTCTTATGTTTTTGAAAAATAAAGTTAATTTGCAAACAGTAATTAATTTTTACTTTGCTTCATAGATAGTATTTAAAGTAAAGGATTTCTCGTGAGAGAAATCTGACGGAAATTATTGGTACCAACGAGATTCTGTCAAAATTTGACGATGTCGGGATTTGAACTGACAGAAACGAATAATTCTGTGCTCATACACACGTACTGCAGAATATGAAGTGAAATGAAGTACTCGTAATAGCTATCTAGTTTTACGTATTTTCTTTGCATATTCGAAGAGAAACTCTCTTATTGGCAGAAATATGAAATATTATATGGGATAAAAACAATCATGCCCGAACAATTAGGTGCAACCACTTTGATGATTTGGATTATTGATTTCTAAAACGATGGCTTTGAAGAAAAAAATCATACAAACTTTAAATTGATACATGGGGTTCAGAACTCATTTTGTTAATGAACATATTTTAATAGAATCACGTTCAGCTTCAACACATAATGAAAATGTGCTAATATTATCCGCAAATTATTTTCATCCGGCATTTATATTATCCAACTAGAACGAAAAAATCTAACAAAGACTACGTGAAAAGTCTCGAACATTCTAATTTTTTTCAAATTCTGAATGTGTGTATCTAATGGTTGAATAATATTTGTTATGACTGTAGGTAAAACTCATATGATGGGTTTGCTTTGTCAGGATTTTCTCTTCATGTATTACTACAAGAGAAACTGCCAGTACAGAAGTCTACCAGCCACGTACTCTTTATTCCAAATTTGGAAAAAAAATTCTCAGCCATGGTTTAGAGTGTTATATACTCATTTTCATATGTTCAAAGTATAATAAAATGAAAATAACAATTTAACAACCCATTAAACAAATAAAAATAATATGTCTAGTGGATACCACTTTACGTATCTCATATTTCTATATTTCAACCTTTAAAAAACTGTTCGTTTTGTGGCACAAAGCGGATTAACTGCCATGTTCACCAACATAACGCTACAAACTTTAAAAGCTCACGGCAAACTAACTACTGTCTCAGGGCTCAATTGATGTCACTGCACTGATGTCACTGACCGGGAGGTCCTACTGTTCGAGTCCCGTCGATGCCACGATTTTCCGCTGAATTTTCTGAGAGCGCCCATTAAGAAACTCTTTTATCCAAGAAAGAATTCTGTGATGCACGTTTGTTGCAGGAAGTTTCGTGAGAAGTCTACCATGCAGAAATAAATCGAAAGCTTTGGAGAAATTTATTATTTTCACTTGTATGTATTTTTTCAGTGGCATCTTAACTATCTGCAATGTCCTGAAACAGACTAGTGACTTAACATTCACAAGAATAACATGGACGAAAACTTTGTTGTCCTTCAAAAAGCCATCCCGACCTATTCACTAAGATTTCGTAAGTGCTATTAAGTGCTCTATTTGTTTGCTTACGACGACGGGTGTTACGTTTACAGGCCTGTAGTTTACTACTCTTGCACAATATCCTCCCCTGCAAATCGGTAATACCAAAGCTTTTTTCCAATCAGACGTTATACTATTATTATTGTTAAATGTGACGTTCACTAAGCGCGATAGATAGAGAACTGTGGCTTCACCTCTGAGTTTTAGAATATCCGTGGAAATCCCGTCCGGACCAAGAGATTGATTTCTTCCTAATTTGGATAGTCTTTTTTTGACAGTTTTCGGATTGAGAGTGAACTTTTCTATCTCATTGCCACTTAAAATATCCGGAGTTGTCATTTTGTACTGGACACGGAAGAGAAATATCTATTAAAACGTTTGCCTTTTTTTCGTGATCAGAAATCAAAAGTTCTGGCTTCTCTAATCGCGGGCACGTCTTCCATATTTCTGCTTCCTCTCTGACACAGAATCTACCCCAGCTGTTTCTCTCATCAGATAGCAATGACTGCATGAACTTCTGCGCGTTTTGTCTCAGCGACTTCGATAAATGCAAAATATTAAATTTTTCTACTGAACGTAAATTACGCTTACTGAAGGAATCTAATTATTTCCAGCATCTTTTGAAGCGATCCAAGCCCATCGCTTGGAAAACGGTACATTCTTACGATTTCACAAAAATCACTCTTGGTTTTACCTCGTATCTCCTCGCCTAGAATTTCGTATTTTTCATTGATCCATGATAACACAGCATTGATAGTATTTCTAACACAAAGATTTCGCTCCCAATTTGGCCCCATGTGTCCCTTCGGAAAGTTATATAGTCATTTCTAAATATTTCTGGGCTGTTAATTCCCTCATGAAGCCATAATTACGTTCCAATTATTAAATCAGAGTTAAATGAATCTACAGTATTCCAAAATTCTATACTTTTGTTATAAATACAATTCACCTGCATTCACTCACAAGGGACTTACCGGTTCGTCAACCTTGCGATCTTCATTGTCGACTTCTCTGCAACCTCCCTAGCGTCGCGGACGCCGCCTTCTCTCCTCCTAGTCACTGGAGCCGTAGGCATGACTCCACGACATTGTCATGTAGTCTATCAAATTTCCAGAAACCTCGAGGATTTAAAAGCAGTCTGTCGGGGCATAAGACTGACCTTCTCAGTAGTTTAAAGCGGTCGACGAAAAAGGCTTCAATTTTCTCGCACGGCCTTAACGTTGCTCTACTCATGTATCAGGTTTTGGCACTCTACATGTCGTTTCTGGATATACAGGAAATACGCTACTGAATAAGACTGGCATTTTCGAATCTACTTCTCAGTTCGCTACACAGGTCAACCCATTCTTTTGCACTGACGTCGAGCGATTGTTTCATTGGGGCATTAGTGCCAACATGCTCTATACTTGTGTGTTTTGTTCTTTCCAATAGGGAGCCTCCACCGTCACGTGACGTGGAGGCTCCCCGTTGGAGAAAGCCTTCCCTCTCCATTTTTCGTCCGTGACCTTAGTGCGCTAAGAACGAAAAACCCAAGTATAACACACTGGTTAGGGTCTGAGTGTTTTACAACGTTCATCATTTGCAAGATGTTGCATCGTAGATAGAAGAAAGGATTTGCTTAATGGATCAGGGAAACTTGACGAAACCTGATCAAGATGGAGTCGACCCAAAAGCTGAGACACAATATTTGCTTTATATATATTTAGTGTTTTAAAAATATAGAATCTAAATGGTAACTAATACATTTCATTGTTAAAATAAATACTGTTTTCCCTTTATATGTTCAGGAGGGTCTCTAGAGAAATAAAACTCTTGTTTAGAAACAGTTTTATTGCAGGAAATGTTTTATTTTTATCTGATTTTGTCAGTTAAATATTAAGTCTAAATTTATAAACAACAGTCAAATTGACTGTCAACGTCAAATTGAAATCTCTGCGCAAATGATATATCATTTATTTATGCGTAAATATAACTGTGAGGTCTGTCAGACCCCAATTTTAAAGTATGTGAATTTTTACCTGAAGTGTTTTCGAAAGTTCTGTAAATATTTTTTAATTATACTTGTAAGTCCTTTTAGTAGAGCTAACACTGTTTTGAGAGAAAATTAATGTTATTTTATTAAGATATTAGCACCATTCATAAAAAATTACACATTTTTTGACAAATGTGTATAGATTTGGATGTATTTTTTCTTTTGTTTTTAAAACAAAATATCACAGAATTTATATTTTATTAAAGATCATAAAAAGTATTGTAATCCAGTATTATCATTATCTTAAAAATGCAAACAGTTTTTCCTATAATACCTCAGCAAATACAACGTTATTTAGATAAAAAAACCAACAACTAATACTTCATTAGAGATTTAATAGAAGTAAAATTTGACTGAAAAATAAAAAAAATCAAATTTTAACTATTATTTTTAATTTACACACTTAAAAATGTGCAAACCCTTCGCAAACGTACTAACTGAATTTACGTGGGAGTAAAATATCCCAAATATTTATTTTTCAATTAAACTTATATAAAGAAATTTGGTTGGGGTCCAAATAGACCCCAGGGTTATGTTTAAAGGTTAATAATGTAAAGTTTTAACAAAATCGATGGTTTTCCAGCAATGTATTATAACTATCGTTATTTTAATTTTGAATATCAATATCTTAGAATATCGATGTTCATAGTTGTTGGTGTCTCATCTCTAGTCACGGGTGTCGCCCGAGCCAACACCGGCTCCCAACCACCACCCACTGCCAGCAACGAGCACCGGCGTTGTGATCAATCCTCCGCCTCTTTTCCGCATTTCTCGACCTGGCTGGCAGGGGGGCGAAGACCTTAGGCTTGTTCCCCGGCTACCAGAGCGTCGTAATTGCTTGATACACTTATACTTGAAAAACACGACTTATTTCCAGAATAAATATTTCTGTCTACTTGAAATCTAGGGGTGGGATAGAGTAATGTTGCCACTTACTCGGGCTGCAGCCACGAGATCGTGTAGTCATTCTTCCATGAAATCATAACAGCAGCAGGAATAGCAAAAAACAAATCGCAATTAGAGCAAACAGCAGCGTGGAGGCGGTGTCTAATTATAATTGTAGCAGAGACGAGGGGTTATGTTTTTATTCATTAGGTTATCATTTAAATGAATATGAAGAGATTTGAAATTTAACTTGGCGCAATATAGGTTTTCAAATTCGAGTATGTGTGTATGTGTTGGAGTGACTAAGTGACTTATAGAGGTGTGTAAATCAACGACCGAGATTATTTTTAAATATTTAAGATAGATTTATTTATCAATGTGTTAGGTAACTAATTCTAATTAAGTCTGGAAAAATTACTACTATGATATCAAATTTTGTTTATCGTCATTAAAATGAAAAGAATCAAAGAATCAAATCAACAGGCATAGTGTTCTCACTGTAGTTATTTGACGGAAAGAGTTTTGCAAGAAATTACTGAGATGTTAGCATGCTGATGTTGAAATTGATAATGAGGAAACATGTAATTTACGTAACTGTTGAAAATAATGTAAATATAATACACATAAAAATAAATACTACCGCGTAAAACGGAAATTCTACAGAATGAAGAACCCAAGGCACTTCTATAAAACGCTAATTTTACGAAGTGTATTAACCGTGTTAATGATTTACTTCAATGCATAAACCACAAAAACGAATAATAGGTATATCACACACAAACTGTTGCACATAACAGATGGAACAAACAGATACTTGTGTAAATGGTAACCAAGAAGAAAGGGAATGAGGCATTTTTCAGACACTACAGTATCAAAGAATAATAATTATTAGTGATAATAACAATAATAATAATAATAATAATAATAATAGTAAGAATAATGTAAACATATTTTTATTCGTAGAAAACAAATTTACAGATAAAAAAATGTTATGATGAAATTTTAACTATTGTTAAAAAAATTGGTAGTTAAGAAAGCATTAAATTATTTAGTGAATATATTTTTTTTAAAAAATTTCTTATAACGGTTATGATAAAATTTATTTTGTATCATAAAATATAAAATTATTTTTTAATTCATTTTTAAAATCAAGATGAGGATAACTGAAATAATGTTTTGATTCTAAACATATATCAATGTAAAAATAGGAAAGGGACCATGCTTATTTAATTTGTGATCAGTGGAATACCTAGCGCATTGTGAACGGTTGCGCTATCTCTGAAGAGAATGAAAAACGTTGTAGTATAGAGAATCGTCGGTAGATGTCATTAGTGTGTCCAGGTTCAAAGACCTCTTGGCGGTAAATTGAATAATGCTCAGTGCATGGTCATTGAGAAAGCTAAAACCAATTCAACCATTTCAATAGGTACTATCTCCTTCAATGGACTCCCGAATAATGATTAGAATAGTCGTAATGCATTGAAGTAATTTGTAAAACGTTCAAAACCGTCCCTTTATGATACAATGGAAGTCTCTGTTAGAGGAAATAATATATTTTATTAAATGTTTTCTTTGCAAAGAATGCTGGTTCAGAGTCCATATTTAAAAAAATAATTTGGACTAATATTTAGAGGGTTTAATTGAATGGTAAGAACTATGTATTAAAAATGGTTGTAGGCAGTAATGAGTACAATGTTTTTGAACGTACTGATGATAATAAATTGTCTGAAGTCGAATATATGAATGATGTATGAACGATGATTATGATGTATGAAGTGTTTCAAATGATAGTTAACACATACGTTGCTTTGTCGCCTACTACGATTAATTTTGCCTGGTACTCAAAAAAGTAAATCAAATGTATTACACGCTATCTTAGTACTAATAGGAGGCTGTAAAGGTTGACCAGTGATCTGGCTTTTTGGAATTCACAGCTTTTACCCGAATTTTCAGGTCTGATAATATAATTTCCATTCCCACACTAAACACATTTTTTTGTTTATTACTTATCCGTTCTAAGTTACTCGCACACTTTTCTTTTGCAATCGAGTACTAGAATGTAGAATTTTGTACAAATACGAGCTTTAAAGAAAACTGATTACTTGTTTTGTTTTTCTACCAAGCATATGTTACTAATTAAATTCAGAGTCCTGAAATGTTGAAGAGAGTATTTGTTCACTCGGAAAGTCGATATCGGAGCTGATGTCAACGCAAGCCTTTGAGTACCGTACTCCTTAGAACGATTTTGGAAAATGTCGGTCCTACCATGAATAAGAGTCTTCGACACGCAAGTAGGAATATTTTTCAAAATTCTGCTGTCAATACTAGGCCTACTAATTAGTTCTCACAAATTTAGAGGATCACTAGATTACAAGACGTACCTGAAGAGTACGCTTAATTTTAAACAATACTTTTGAATTTCCTGAATGAATAAATCTCCACACTTGCTTGAAGCAACCCAGATACCTTAGTTTTTGGAATTTTGAAGATTACATAATCGATTTTGCAATATAACAAGTTGTTCAGTAATAGTTTTTAGAATCATAATAGTTTTCTTACCGGTTTAAATTCCGTTACGAGATTTCCGGATTTTTTTTTACAAAACAGATGTTTTTTTTTTATCCTTAACACAATTTCAATGGATAGATAACATTTAATCATCTGGTTTTATCTATTTTAATTACGAAGTTTGATTTCAGAAATATTAAAATGTTTAAATGTTTTCAAACTTTCCGACTAGTCTTGAAGGACTGCATTCAACGATTTAATGAATATATAGAAAAAAGGCTCTACCAGTGATCTCTAATGAATACAATAAATATGAAGACAATGACCGTTTAAGCAGTTTCTCCATTTGTTAATTGTAAGCATTAACTTAGTAACATACTACAGCAATAAATGAATAAATCTTAATTTGATTTTTTTATGCTCACGAAAAGCACGTTTAACGTATTTACTAGAGGTCTGCATTCTCCGATTTTTACCGACAAGCGCTCGCTCGCCTCTCTTCTCTCGAGACCACGCGCTCGACTGTCCTTCGCAGTCGGTTGCGGACTCCCGGTCGCCGGTGGCCGACCGAGAGTTGGTCGGTTTTCCGATAACCGGCCGACCCCGTTCAGGCGAACTGCGCCACGTAACAATCGGCCGACACGTCAGAGTAAATATCAGATGCCAAGTTCCAGGAAAAGGAAGGAGTATTGAATGGTTTTCAAATTAAACGACCAATAATTTCCGTTTTTCAAAATGTAATAAATAAATGAAATGTAAATAATATTAAAAATAAAAACTTAATAATTCAACTTCCGACGCTCTGGAGAACCTGAAGTTGATCTTCTGCTGTTCTGCTTGTGAATTTAAAGAAAGACTATTTACAAGTTTTCGTTTCGAGATAAATTTCGTTCTATGTAATGACTAGACATCGGATGTTTAGGAAATTGCCTGTTTTATTCTAATGAACATTTGTAATTTTTTTTGGTATAAATGAAAGAATTATAAACAATTAACAATTATGACTAATACATAATTTGTTTATTTTCACATAAATGTACTTTAAGGCAAATTTAATTTTCTAAGCTTTTTTTCTTGGTATTTATTGCTATTTTCTTCTAGTCTTGGTTTAAAATTTGTATTTAAGTCATTTTGACTTTGCTAATCTCAGCCAATCGGTATCAAATCTCTATTTTTTGTATAGTTATACACCGAAGATGTTATTTGTGTTTGAATGTCATATTCTGTATCTTTAGAGACCAAAAGCTCGCTTTTTTCACACTTCTTCACACAAACAAAAGTAGCGGTAGATTGTTGGTGACCAGTTCGACTTTTTTAAAAAAATTATTTATTGCTTGTTGGGTTGTACATAGATCAGTAAAACACTCTTTCATATGTATTGATGACTTACTACTAACTTAAACTATGCTTAACCTAGTTCTACTATTGCTACTACAATGGGGTAGATTACTCATGAGAGTATCTACAGATCACAATTGTCTGAGAATATTTTTAGGAAGGAATCGAACGGGTATCTATTGTTTATTCTGGTCTGTGTGTTGTTTGTTGAGGCGAAATTGTATTGTTTCAGTTGATCTATTGAGTTTATGTTAGAGTAGAAATTATTGGATAGGCGTGCTATTTGATGGATGATTGAGTTTATGTTTAATTCACTATGGAGTTGATGGTTTGAAATGAACCATGGGGCGTTGGTGATTATTCTGAGACATCTGTTCTGTAATATTTGTATTTTATTTACATTGGATGGTACAGCATTTGTCCAGATGGGACAAGCGTATAGCATTATGGGTCTTATTATAGTTTTATATAGTGTTATTGCATTTGTAAGTGAAAGTTTGGAGTTTTTATTAAGTATTGGCTTGAGTTGGATTAATTTGATTTTAGCCTGTTGTGTTTTAATGTTGATGTGGTTTTTCCAGTTTAGTCTTGTGTCAAGATTTAGACCTAAGTATTTTATAGGTTGGTTTGATGCTGTCCAGTTTATTTGACTATTGTTTAATAGTAACGGGAAAAAAATATTGATTTTGATTTATTTGGATTTAGTTTTATTTTCCATTTTATTGCCCATTCGTCTATTTTATTCAAATGTTGTTGAATTTTTGTGCTGCTATATGTCAGGGTGCAACTTGATGTGAATATTGCCGTATCGTCAGCAAACTGTGCAAGTTGTGTGTAGCATGTGGTGGGGATATCTGCTGCGTAAATATTGAAGTGTTGGGGATAGGGGTGAGCCTTGTGGAAGTCCTGCATCTATAGTGCGTGGGTTGGAGCTATGATTATCTATGGTTACTATGAAGGATCTGTCTGATATAAATTGTGTGATAATATTTAGTAAGTATTTAGGTGTTCCTATTGTTTTCAGTTTGTATATTAATCCGGGGTGCCAGACTTTGTCAAATGCTTGAGATACATCTAAGAGTGTAACTATTGTGTGTTTCTTTTCTTGGAAGGCAGTGTGAATGTATTCAGTAATCCTCAGCAATTGATGTGCAGTTGAGATACGGTTTCTAAAACCAAATTGGTGGTTTGGAATAGCTTCTGATTTTGTTAGATGATAGAGTCTTTTTAAAATTACTTTTTCAAATAATTTAGATAAAGTTGGGAGGAGACTTATTGGTCTGTAATTCCCTGCAAGACTATGATTTGTGCTTGGTTTAGGGATCGGGATTATATTTGATATTTTCCAAGTTCTTGGGAAATAGCTTAGTCTGAGTGATGAATTATAGATGTTGTTTATGTATGCGATTGTGGTTGTGGGCAGATTTTTTTAATATTTGGTTGCTAATTAGGTCATGTCCGGGAGCTTTTCTTTTAGGCAATTTTTTTATGAGATTTTTAACTTCAGTAGGTGAAATGAATTTTAATCTCTGTGGGACGTCATAGTTGGGTGTTCCATTTGAATCAATTATTGCTTGGTGATCTGGGTGTACGGGTGTGTTATTAGGCTTGAATGTTTGAGCGAAGTGTTCTGCTAGTGCTTCTGCCTTATCTTGGGGAGCATATTTTATACCTTGTGTCGTGTTGAGTGGCGGCATGGTTATTTTTTATTTAGAAGACATTTTGAGAAGTGCCATAGTGATTTGTTTGAGGTATTTAATGTTTCTATTTTGCTGTCAAATGATTTTTGGGTGTGTATATTTATTGCTCTTTTTGTTATTTCATTGAGGAGATTCAGTTCTTTTTTCAGTTAGGGAATTCTATTCCTGCTCCATAGCCTTCTAGTTTTATTGCGTGTGTTGACTATTTCTATTATCTCTTTGGGTAGTTTTGGTTTTGTCTGTTTAAAAGAATATGTGGGTTTGTTGTCTTGTAAGTGTATTATTGTGTTTGTTATTATTTCTTTTATCTGCATGACTGATTTTTCTATTTCCATGGGAGAGTTTAATATTTTGAATTGTGGTGTCTTGGCTCTCACTATTTTACCGGTTCGACTCTGAGTGAGAAAAAAATGTTTGTTGGTCGAAAACACTTTTGCAGGTAAATGTAGTAGTATAATCTTGCTTAGCAGTATCCATGCGACAAATTATTTGCCGTTGTAGCAAACTAGGTAAAAGTACTAGGTATATGTACTAGGTAAAAAACGAGTCACTTTTTTTGTTAGAATTTCTTAGTAGTTTTCTTAGAAGTCGAAGCAGTTTACTAGAAATACGTTACGCTCGAATTTACTCAAAACCTGTTTCAAATGTATTCTATAATTTTCATAATAGAGAAAAGTACATGAAATTCTTTGTTAAAAGGCAATTTCCATTAAAATATTGTTTTTTCTATAAAAATAATATGTGTACTTGTTTTCGCATCTTCCACGCTTCGAGCTGAGAAGAATTTTTCAAGACTTGGCTTAAATATTAGGATGATACAACTTGAGGCAATTTAAATTTAGTATTGGTTATTTATTTCTTTAAACAAAGTGAATGAGAAAGTAAAAATTCGTAAGTCACTTACCAGTTTATTTAGCAGTATATTTTCACTTTTAAGCTTTTCGTCTTATTACTCAAATAGGTTCACCTAATTACGACGACTTAAAATAGCCAAAGTCGAGTTATTCAAGAGATGCACGGCCACATTATTATGCAGCTCTGAAAATAGCGACTTTGTCGTGGGGCCAAAATTTCTCCACGACTGTGCCATGGACGGTTTATTAAGATTTATCTATCGCGCTCTGTAACAATTTTGGCGTTACTCCGTTATGAGCGGACAAGAACTGCTTCACAAGAAGAAATATTACCCGAGGACCCGTTTTCTGGTACCTACGTTCTCGCTCCTTATCTATCGCTTACAGAAGATCCAGTAAATATGAAGGTATTTCGGAAATTGCGTACTTTCTTTTATCAATGAATTAAAAATATATCTTTCACCAGTGGCGGCTCCTAAACTTCAGGCCAAGTAGGGCACGAAAAAAAGCTAGAAAATTACTAATAAAAATTTTATTTTGAAGTTTAAGGGCTGTCAACTGAAAAACACTTGAAATTCCTCACTGGTTTCTCACGTATTAACTCGGTTGAATGAGAAGAGAAAACAATTCAATTGAAACAACAAACGCACACGCTCAAGAAAAAATAACTCGCACAGAATTCACAGCTGCTGATATTATCAAGATTACGCGGGCCCTGAGCTAATAAGCATTTCATTTCTCAGACACTATGAGCGTTGTTTGTACATCTGTAAAGTGGCGCCTGCAGTGGCAGTCACAAAAAACCTGTGACCGTGAAGGGCCTGAAGGGAGCATTACCCCCTCCCTTTTTTCCCCGCACTATGGGTAAAAGCTTTGCTGAACGGAAGGGAGCTGGTCACACGAAGCTTGCGGACTTCGCCCTGTTGCCACAACTACCTCGTTATCAGCGCTGTGAAATAGTATCGATATCGCCCGTGAAAACCGTAACGTAAATTCTCTAGAATTATTACTCGATAATATGACACGCATTTTAGTCCACTATTAATATTTTCCTTTAGAAGTGGGAGGGCACGTGACCATGTGACCTTATGGTAGAGCCGCCACTGTCTTTCACAATTGTTAGAAATAACCTGTTAAAATTATAAATTTGTGAGTCTCATTAAAAGAAAATCACTCACTTGCAATACAAGTCATTCAATGATTTAATCATTACTTCAAATGATTCAAACTGCTATGTAGCTTCAGATTTCTTACTCAAATACTGTTTTGAGAGATTTACTTGCCATTGATACTCACGTGTGGACAACAATGATATATGGTTGTATTAATGAAATGTAGAAGATTGTGAATCAACATTCAATAACATTGAAGAAACATTTAAAAGTGAAATACACGTGTCCTAAAAGTCCTTCACATAACGCTTCAACTCGTTCTACAAGCTATTTCGACTCTGCAGCTGTTACACCAGCAAGTTCAAAAAGTATTTTCTAAGCCTACTCAGTTTACGCTGAAACATTTATTTCAACTCTAAGAAACTGTGAATTGACTTTTTTTCCAATTTCGCTCAGACGTGTACATCCTCTACATTGGGATCTTCTTACGATCCAAATTCGTTGCAAACACTGTACCAGCATATATTTTCTCGCGTTATTTCTAACTTTTAAAATAATTTTGAAAATTGTGTAATTTCCACCAAAATGAGACCTGCGACACTTTTTAAGTGACCTTTGCTCTATTCGACGACAAAATATAAGAAAAAAACCTCAAGACTTTTGGGGATTTTTTTTATAATCTGTCTTTACTTCAATTAAAAAGTGTACAAAAACTACTCGTATTTTCAAAAATATTGTACACAAGCATATAAGAAAATCTAATTTTGTATTTATTTTGTGTTTTTTCAGAAGGCTCAGTGATTAGACTTTGAAAGACATCGTTTAACCTATAACTCTGAACTTGTACTCAACCTGTATACTGAATGAAATACAGGTAATTTTAAAAATAAGATTTCATCAAAATTCGGCTCAATATTTTTTTCCGTACTTTTTTATACGGATAATTCTAAATGCACTGATAATTCTAAATGCACGGACATAAATACCATTTTGATGTATTCTTTAGATTCAAAAAATACACAAATATATTTTTTGAAATGTCGTTAAAATTACAGTCGTTCTTGACACATTACTAGCAGAATTACGCCGGGCCGCCGTCTTCCCCCTCCGTCAGCGCTGCCATAGCCTGATATTTTCGTGCCGCTGTGGCCCCCTCGCTGTCGTCTGCTATCTCAGCAGTAGTTCCGTCCCGTCTGAATCCCTCGCCGCCCGCTCATCCTCGCCTCCTCACCGGGCCCCGCGTCACATGGCAACGCCAAGCGACAATGCAGTACAGGGAGAGCCGAGGGTGGACTGAATTGGGAATTGCATTTAACTGAAACACCATCTTGTACTGCAGCACCATCTAGTGGAACGCTTTTTATTGTTTTTTATTTACTTCCTGTTCAATTATTTCAAGAAATTTTCAGGGTGTTTAACATACATTTTTAATACAATAACATTGGGGAAATATGCTATTGTTGTCAAGGTCGATGCCACGAGCGGGAGTCCGTGGTGCGAGGGCCACGACGAAATCGCCCCTCCACGCAGTTCATTACCCCGCCACCAACAGACAACGTCATTCCTTTTGTAAAACGACAGGGTTACAACTAATAGCTTCCTTTCCCGACGCTAGTTGCGCAGAGACGCTAGTGGCATGCTACGGTGTCTCGACGCGTGCCACTGCCACCAATATGCCAACAGTTTACATAAAGTAGTTTTTACCTTGATTTAAATTTTGATAAAATATAATTCAGATACATAATAAATGCTTAATGAATTTAATAATGGAAATTTAGAAGATAAAAGTAAATTTTTAGGAAGGATAATAAATATCCTTGGGGAAATTTAAAACGAATTCTACTTTTATCATAATTTAAACCAAGATTGAAATTTTTTGACGGAGATGAATTTGGTAATTTTTTGAAAAATATTTGAGATTGAATTTTGATATACGTTTTTATTGGTTATATTCTCAGAGAACTGCCAATAGAACCAATAATAGAAAGCTACAAGAAAGTGAACAGTGTGCTGCAGCACCATCTATTGGAAAGTTACTTAAAATATTTTTCCATGAAAAACACTAAGGTCTGTCAACTTTCATGGATATTGGGTTTTGGTATATCCGAGATCGATAAATGCCAACACCGTTAAACCGTCACTACTGGTTACAAAGTGTAGAGGAAGTATTGCAATGCTGTCGTGTGATTCGTTCTTGTGAAATAGGGGCTGCGGGCATGGGAGCTCATGTACAAGAATAGGTTGTGAGCTAAAAGTTCGCGTAGAGCATGATTGTTTTACGATGTGTACGTGGCGCATGTACAATGAACTTTTATTATTTCTCAAATATAATCAAGGGAGACAGATCCCTCGCCTGAAATACATTACAGATGCATCTCAAATGCGAAGAAATAGAAATATATCTCATATTCTTTATTACACTGCTTTTACGCACCGAATGACGATGAAAACCCCAACCGATGCTTGTTCGCGGGGAACATTACAGACCAAATTGTTCCATTCCTTAGTTTACCCCACGTTGGATTAGCAGTGACTTGTCGTTGGTATAATGAAATAATTATAGTAGTTGCCGTTGCCAAAAATATTGTTTATTACAAGAGCAGCTTTCGATGGCTTAGCCATCACCATCATCATGCACGTGCACAAAATTCACTTCTCCCCATAGCTCGTCACACACAGTTTTTAACAGTTTTTGACGTAAATAAATAAATAAATAAATAAATCATCATGTTTCCTGTTGTTTGAAAGCCACAAAACACATTATCTCACATTTTCCAAGAATGCTTTACCGAGCTTATTTCGACCATGCCGCACGTCTGGCAGTGACATTGCCAGTGCCTGTGGCCTTCGCCGAGAAGCACATTTGCTGTTTGGTGCTTGCCGGAGGCGCTCCATCAATTGCAGGCGGCCTCGAGGAGATGGGAACCGCATGCTGTAGGGTTGGTGGGCGCTTGCCAAAATGTTGCTGGATGTAAAGCAAGGCCGCGGAGTTGGAGACATATCAGAGTTTTACATTTCACATTTAAACCAGTGGTGCAAAAGAGTGGCACAAACTTTCCCGTCTTAGTTTTCTATTTCCTTTGGTCTCGGCTACATATTCGGACTTTTTTTTAATATATTTATTGATACTTGTTCGACAAGATATTTGTCTTTCAAGTGTGCGAATATTACATAACATTGAATAGAACATAAGGAGAAACTTGAAAAGTAACCTCTAACATACTACTGATAAGTATTTTTGATTTTGATAAGACAATGATATACATAATGGTTTTAAATAGTACATAACATATAAAATTTATACAATAAATAATAGATACTATATATATTTGGACGTGACACTTACTATTGCTAGCCGCCATCAATCGCCGCCCAAACTGCATTTTTTGACTTTTTTTCATTTTTCGTTTTTTAAATAGGAGAACGGAAATATTATTTTAGAAATATTTAAAAAACAGTAAAATCTCGTCCTAAATGAAAATTTTCTTTGAGAAACTTGGAGCCGATTTTAAGAAAATGGGGTTTAAGCGTTACTGTAAATGAGAAATTTAAAGCTCTTTTTCACAAAAATGTTTGAGTTTTCGAAAACCTTCATTAGAAGTCATTTGAAGTACATTCACTCACAAATACAGAAGTGTTTACAAAATGCTGGAAATGTGCATATTAACGGTGTAAGAGATCATTAAAAAAAAACGCCGTTTTCCGGGGCAAGACGAGAAAGTAAAAATTACATTTGTATAATTTTTGAAAACAAGAGAATACAGCAAAATTAATTCTATGTCATCTTAAACAGTGCAATAAGCACTATCGATAAGAAAAAATGACGTTTGAGCGTTTCTGAAAACGCGAATTTTGACCTACTTTTCACAGAAAACTGAAGTTTAGGAGAAACTTTATATGACATTATTTAAAGCACATGTACTCTTAATCATAATAATGTGAACAAATCGCAGTTAATAAATATTATCGACGTGAGCGGCAAGTAAATAAAATTTCATTTTTGTAATTTGTTAAAAAAAACAACTAAGTGTAGAGCAATACGACGTTTGAGTCATCTGAGAGTACATTCAGCGCTATCACAAAAAAAAATTGGAGCTGTTTTCTAGAAAATCGTGAATTTTTACTTTTTTAATAGCACATATTGCACGCAATATTGTGCGAAAACTACTAAAATTATAACAAAAATGTACATGACAATGAAAGAACTTTATATGTAAAGTTCTACAGAGAACTTTATATGTAAAGCACTACAACTAAGGAGAACAAGTTTTATTCGTAAGAAAAATCTCTATCTTCAATTTTGTAGTTGGAAGAAGACACCGAAGAAAATTCAAACTTTTGCAATTTTCGAAAATTCAGAGTTGACCGTGAAAATACGACGAATCATACATGCCATCTTAATAAGTGTATTTTACTCTATTCTTACAAGATATTTAAAGAAAAAAATTGGATGCGTTCTTGAGAAGATTTTGAAAATGTCCGGAGCCTTCATGTAAAATACCCCCGAAAATTAATGAATTTTTTCAAAATCGTATAGCTTTGACTGAGGCCAGATGGACAGATTTCCTCAATTTGGAAAAATCCTACGCATGATTGAGGCACTAGTGTTATTCACATACACCGGACGAATGTACGGACGTTTTGCTCTAAATTGATTTTCCGGTATCAAGAACCCACACAACAGGGATTCTGGCTATATCACGAGTTCGAGGATTTTCTTCTTAATTTGGAAACTGGATGTATCCACCTTTTCATTATCAGGACCCAGCAATGAATTTTTTCTGCTGAGAATCCGCCGTTTTTCACGCAGCACTACATAACTTTTCCTATACTACGTGTATTACTCCGTATATATGTACGTATATGGGAAAGTAAAAATGAATCTGGGATATCTCAATTTTAAGATCTCCTAAGTAACAGTTTTTGGGCTTCTGCAAGATAATCAAACAAACTCGTGTTTTCAAAAACATTTATATAAAGAATATATACAAATAGTGTTTTTGTTTGATGAAAATCTTATGTTTATTAAACAACATGTACAATAATAACGGTAATATCAATTTGAACAATAACACGGAACCAAGGTGCACCCTAATTTGCACTGAGGAGGTCTTTAGTGCAGTTCGTTGCACCGGGACATTTTGAGGTTTGGTACGAAAGTTATGAATGTTGATTTGGATTCGTAGTGAAATTGTGAAGGCAATTTATGACCTCGTGTCACGCAGGGACATTTCGAATGGTGGAGAATTACGAGAAATACCTTAAAATAATTTTTGTAACTTACGCGAAATTCGGAAAATTAGTTTGTGTTATCGTAAAATTCAAGCTTGAGTAACTTCACGTTAAAATAACCAGTACTATTTTGTAACCAACGTGTAGGTACGTCTCAATTTTGAAACACTAATAAAGCACAAATAAAAGTAGTGACTAATGCCCTTCCAAAATCATTCAAATATGTTATGTGTCAAGAAAAGTTCTTCGCACGCGCACACATGCGCCAGCGCAAAGGCCCATGTTAATATTTTTAAAGTTTTCAATAACCAAATAATTCTTCGGAAGTCTTTCGGTTCAAAATCTAGTGTACTACATTGAACATTGGCAATAATAATAATAATAATAATAATAATAATAATAATAAGAAGAAGAAGAAGAAGAAGAAGAACGATCACAATTCAAAATTCTTATTTTTCGGGTTCTGTCAGGGTGGCAGACGAACGGCTGTCTATAATTTCATTGCGTAGCGCACACGCACTGACTCAGTTCCGAAAACCGTTTCAATCGTGGCTGCCCTTCGCGTGTGTGGGGCATCACTGTTGCGGAGCGATGACGTATTTGTCCCGCACTAGGGTGGGTTTCAGTCCAACAAATTAGCTAACCATTTCAAAAATACCTTCGCTCCAAATCCAATTAATGACATTGATTTCAATAAAAATATCTAAGAACTTATGATTAAAACATACACAATTGTAACAAATAAAATAAATTTCAATCTCCTTCCGAAATAACTAAATCAATACACCAAATAAAAATATGACAATTTGCAGGGATTAACAATATAACAAATAAAGTATTGAAAGAATTAAATCGTAATTCGATCGCAGCAACAACTGTAATTTTTAATTCATGCTTAAGACTTGCATATTTCTCAAAGCATTGGAAAACTGCCATCATCATACCGATTTGTAAACCAGGCAAATGTACAAAAAATCCATTAAATTACCGACCTATTAGTTTGTATGTGTTTGTCTCTGTAAGGTATTCGAAAGATTAATATTATCAAGACTAGTTGAATTCCTACTGGTTCAATGCAAATGCAATTCCAGGAGTTAAATTCGGCTTCCGATCCAATTACGCCACAAATCAGCAGCTACTGAGACTAATTGAATTCAATGCAAATAGTTTTCATCAAATGAAACAAACTTGCGCTTGCGCTTGCGCTTCTTTTTGGATATCGCACAAGCACTAGACAGGATGTGGCGCTCGGGATTATTATTTACAATTCAACAGCTAGGTTTACAATGCAACATTGCCTCCCACATTTCATTTGTGACAAGTTTAAATACACTCTGAACTATGACATTCAATAAACGCAGGGGTACGTCAAGTTTCTTGTATACCCCCCCTTTACTGTTCACCATATTTATGGCGGACCGTCCTTCTCACCCACCTAAACAATCAGAGATTGCTTTCTATGCGGACGATACGGCCCTTTTCGTGGCAAACGAAGATATTAACATAGCTTGTAAGTACCTGCAAACCGATATAGAAAAAAATCACGAATTGTGCAAAAGCCCGAAGATCAACCCAAAAAGTCGTAATGTACAATTTTTACTTTTCGTAGACTGCCTTCACCTCCTGTTAGCACATTTTCTCGGCGTGGATAAAGTTGCAGTGACTTTCGCCCAGCTGGGCGCTTTTTGTCGTCTTCCCGCCAATTATGGGAGTTCCATGGTGCACCAGTGTGTTATGGGGGCGCGAACAAATTTCGCGCGTCCCACTTTAAAAAAATTAATTAATTTAAAAAATAATTAATCATTCTTTCCCCTGCGCCTCTACGCATGGAGCACTACCTCGTGCATCGGGAGGCGCGCGGCTGATGCCAGGCTACCCCACGCTGCCGGCATCGCCGCCGCCGCCGCCGCCGCCGCCGCCGCCGCCAATTCCAAATATTTTCAGTAAAATGTGGATTCATTTATGAGAAAATGGCGTTTGAGTATTTCTGAAAATTCGGAATTTTGAAATAGTTTTCACAGAAAACGGTTGAGATTTCCAGAAACTTTACTTGACGTTATTTAAATCACATGTATTCATAAATATAATAACGTGAACAAATAGCCGCTAATGTAAATATTACCGACGTGAGAGACAAGCCAAAAAATTATCTTTGTAAATTTTGAAAAACCAAAAAAACATATATAGAGAGCAATATGGCGTTTATATAATCTCATAGAGTACGTCAGGCACTATCCATAGCAAAGTTTAAAGAAAAATTTGAAGCCGTTTTTGAGAAAATCTTGTTTTTGTACTTCTTTTAAAATTGCACGTATTGCTCGCAATATTGCGCGAAAAGCACTAAACATTTCAAAAAATGCGCATCTCTTTAATAAAATAACTAATTTTGGAGAACAAATTTAATTGAAGGAAAAATCTCCATCTTCAATTTTGTAGTTGGAGGAAGATGGCGAAAAAATTCAAACTCTTGCAATTTTCGAAAATTAGGATTAAGGGTGAAATCGGACATAAGGAATCTTAACAAGTGTATTTTACTCTATAAGAAATTTTAAGAAAAAAATTGGAGCCATTTTTGAGAAACTTTTGAAAATGTCCGGAGGAATTCATGTAAAGTACCCCCAAATTTTGAAGAAAGTTTTCAAAATTTCGAACCTTCGACTAGAGCTAGATGAACAGGAGTTTCTTCAATTTGAAAAAAAAAATTACGAGTGGTTTAGGCGGTAGTGGTGTTCAGAAATGGACAGACGGATGGGCGGACTGACAGACGGACGTCATGGTTTCAATTGTTTTTTCTGGATCAAGGACCCACTAAATAGGGATTGAGGCTACACTACATCTTTCTCTATACTACTTTTATTACTTTGTTTAAACGTATGTAGAAACGTATACAAGAAAGTAAAATTCGGTCATTCGTAAAGCGTTTTAATAAAAACGTGTACGAATATATAAACAAAAATAACACTTGGGAACACGCTTTTTACCTCCAGGAAGGTAGAGTGCATAACATACTCAATTTTATACCGAGATGAATATCACAATAAAACGTCATATCACGTCACAGTTTTAAAATATACCAAATCTGTACCGTATCATATTGTGTTTTGCTATAAATGCAAATACATTTAAATTGTACCCGTAAGATATGTAGAATCAATAAGCAAACTGGTGGTGCTATAGAATGGCACAAACTTTCCCGTATTAGTTCTCTATTTCCTTGGGTCTGGGCTAGCTATTCGGAATTGTCACATACTCTTTCTTGCCAGCTACCATCTATCATCGCAAAAAGTATATTTTTCGATATTTTCTTACGTTTTTGGTTTCTTAATGGTAGAAGGGAAATATTACTTTTAAAATATTAAAGAACAAAAAACCTCGTCCAATATGGTAATTTTCTTTTAAAATGTGTAGCCGTTGTTAGAAAAATGGCGTTTAAGCGGTACTAAAAATGTGAAATTTGAAGCTCTTTTTCCATTGACAATTTTTGAGCTTTCAAAGAAGTTTATATAAAGTCATTTGACGTACATTAACTCACAAATACAATAGTGTTTACAAATTGCTGGTAATGTGCATATTAAAGGTGTGAGAGATCTTTCAAAAATTTACATTTGTGTAATTTAAAAAAAATCCCCCAAAATGAACTTTACGGCATATTAAAGACCGCAATTAGCACTTTCCGTTCCAAAACTTTGAAGAAACAATTTGGATCCATTTGTGAGAAAATTTTGAGCTTTTCTGAAAATGCGGAAATTTGAGCTAGTTTTCACAGAAAACTCTTGAGTTTTCGAGAAACTTTGCTTGACATTTTTTTTAACATATGTACTCGTAAATATAATAATGTAAGGAAGTCGCAACTATTGTAAATACTAGCGACGTGAGAGACAAGTCAAGAAAAATACATTTCTGCAATTTTTGAAAAAAAAGAATAGAGCGATATGGCGATTAGTCATCTAATAGAGTACATTTAGCACTATCCGCACCAAACGTTCACAGAAAAAGTTTGGAACCGTATTTGAGAAAAATCTTGTTTTTATATTTTTTAAAGTAGCACATATTAGATGCAATGTTGCGCGAAAACTACTAAAATTAAAAAAAAAATGTACATGACCTTAAAGAAAAAACTCACTATAAAGAACAAATTTTATTTGAAGGAAAAATCTCTATTTTCAGTTACGTAGTTGGAGAAAGACGCCGAATAAAATTCGAACAATTGCAATTTTCGAAAATTCAGAGTTAACCGTGAAAATCGGATCTATGCCACCTTAATAAGTGCATTTTACTCTGTCCTCACAAGAAATTTTTAAAAAAATTGGAGCTGTTTTTGTGAAAATTTTGAAAATGTTTGGGGGCTTCATGTAAAGTACCTCCAAATTTTAAAGAATCTTTATAAAAATCTCAAAGCTTCGACTAGAACCAGATCGACTGGGGGATATCCATTTTCGAAGAAATCATACTTATGGTTTAGGCGGTAGCAGTGTTCACAGATGGACGGACGGACGAACGGACAGATGGACGGACGGACGGACAGACGGACGTTTTCGGTCCAATTGGTTTTTCGGTATCAAGGACCCACAAAAGAGGGGTTCTGGTTATTCGTACGTTATTCCGTACCTACGTAAGTTATTCCAAAAGTAAGGTCCGATTCAACCTATCTGAATTTTGCGCGAATATTAAAACATGCATGCGCGCCGACTACCGGCATGCCTTGCCCATCAAACGCCGCCATTACCATTGTTATTGCTGCTGTGTGCTGTTTGCAGTGTCAGTTCGTAATGTTGAAGACTACTGATCAGCCCGCCGACTTGAAGTAAGGTCAGTGATTCGGTTTTTGTCAGCAAGAAACGTTTCAGCGGCAGAAATTCATCGTCAGTTAAGTGAAGTTTTTGAGTTAAGGAAGGTGAAAAACTTTTAGATCATACTGGCACAGGGGATGAGACATGGGTTTCTCGCCTAACCTCCGAGTCGAAACGTCAGTCAATCGATTGGCGTCACACGACATTACCAGTCACGATCAAGGCAAAGCAGACCATCTGAACACGCAAGGTTATGGCGACAGTGTTTTGGGATAGACATGGAGTTTTGTTAGTCGAATTTATGGATTTTGGCGGATTAGGCGGCCGATTTCTATGACAGTGGCATTCCAAAGCGTGTTGAACGACGTGAGAAATGTTTAAATAAATATGGAGTTACGTAGAAATATAGATAAAGATGTAAGGAATGTACATATAACAATTGTTTTGAAAAAATATTTGATACTTAAAAAAAACAAACGGACCTTAATTTTGGAATAAACCTCGTACATGTTAGTTGATTTTTTATCTTAATTTTGCAACTGATTTTATGCACTTTTTTGTTATCATGGCCCGGCAACGAATTTTTTTTCTGGTGAAAATTGGCCATTTTTTCGCGCAGCGTTACATAACTTTCCTTATACACTCTACATATATCACTCCGTATATACGTACGTATACGGGAAAGTAAAAAGGAATTCAAAGATAAAATATTTATTTAGTTCATCTATGCCACTTTCATGAGATATCAATAAAATTAGGCTTTCATTTTTACTTTCCCGTATACGTACGTATACACGGAATGGTATATGTAGTGTACGGAAAGTTATGTAATGCTGCGCGAAAAAATGGCCAATTTTCGGCGGAAAAAAATTCATTGCCGTGCCGTGGACGAAAAAGTGAATAAAACCAGTTGCTAAATTAAGAACAAAATCCCCTAACACGTGGTGTAGCCAGAAACCCTATTTTGTGGGTCCTTGATATCGAAAAACCAATTGAAAGGAAAACGTCCTTCTGTCTGTCCGTCCGTCCGTATGTGAACATTGCTAGCGCCTAAACCATACCCACGATTTCTTCCAAAATAGATATTCCCCTTCGATCTGGTTCTAGTCGAAGCTTTGAGATTTTCTAAATGATTCTTCAAAATTTGAGGGTACTGTACATGCAGTCCCTCGAACATTTTCAAAATTTTCTCAAAAACGACTCCATTTTTTTTTTTAATTTCTTGTATGAATAGAGTAAAGCACGCTTATTAACATGGCATAGGTCCGATTTTCACGGGTAACTGTGAATTTTCGAAAATTGTGAAAGTCTGAATTTTTTTCGGCGCCTTTCTCCAACTACAAAATTGAAGATAGAGATTTTTCCTTCAAATAAAATGTGTTCTCCAACGTGAGTTCTTTGTTCAAGGTCATGTACATTCTTTTGAAACTTTTAGTAGTTTTCGCGCAATATTGCGTGCAATATCTGCAATTTTAAAACATTACAAAAGCTAGATTTTCTCAAAAATGGCTGCAAATTTTTTCTTTAAACTTTTGGTAGGAATGGGGGAAAATGTACTCTATCAATGACATAAAAACCATATTGCTCTATAGGTTGGTTTTTTAAAAAATTACAAAAATATTAATTTTTTCACATGTTTCTCATGTCGATAATACTTACATTAGCGGCGATTTTTTCACATTATTATATTTACAAGTACATGTGCTTTAAATAATGTCACGTAAAGTTCCTCGAAAACAACCTTTTCTGTGAAAAGTTGTTCAAATTTCTACATTTTCAGAAACGCTCAAACGCCATTTTCTCATAAATGGCTACAAATTTTTTCTTCAAACTTTTCGAACGGATAGTGCTAATGGCACTCTTTAATATGACGTAAAATTTATTTTGAGTTATTTTCTTTGTTTTTTCAAAATTGCACATGTAATTTTTTTAAAGAATCTCTATCATTATATTAGGGAGTGTAAGTGCTTCAAAGAACTTCAAATAAAGTATTTTGAAAACTCAAAAATTTTCTGTGAAAATGAGCTTCAAATTTCGCATTTTCAGTAGCGATAAAACGCAATTTTTTTTAAACAGCAAATAATTTTTAAAAGAAAATTGCCATTTAGGGCTAGGTTTTTGTGTTCTTCAATATTCTAAAATTAATATTTTCGTTCTACCAATAGAAGGCCGACAAATTAAGAAAATGGCAAAAAATGTACCTTTGGCGATGATAGATGGTAGCTGGCAAGAAAGAGTATGTGGCAATTCCGAATAGCTAGCGAAGACCCAAGGAAATAGAAAACTAATACGGGAAAGTCTGTGCCATTCTGTAGCGCCACTAGTTATTTTTTTCCCTTCTGTACTCGAAGATTGCCGTCTTCTGGCACCTGGTTCAGTCTCAATTACAGTAGGATCTACTGGTCTTAGAGAGTGTTTTGAAACAAGTCACGCGTACCCTCATATTTCCTATTGCGCATCAGGCATCGAGAGGAATTATTTTAGCCCTATTACCTTATCGCAAATATGCCAGTATCCGACTGTTGGCAGTTACTGTGTCAGTCGGTAATCAGGCGGAACTGTGCCGGAAGTGGGTGTGAAGTTCGTGTCTAGTTTGTGTATGTCTCAAATTCATTAATACATTATAGTTACGTGGTTTTTAAAAAAGTGAAATTCACCACATAATCTGTAGAATCGAATCCGTTTGATAAAATGCAAATCGTCATTTCACATTGATAATGTGCGAATCATCCCGTAAATTTCTGTTTCATTTGTGAAAGATTTACCCCCAAACTTCGAAGGAAAAAAATATGAAATTACAAAACTTGTGTATTTTATATAATTTGATTGTCGTGCTTGTGATCAGGACAAACAATGTTCTGCTCACCAGTGTTGTGTTACCTGTACAATGAACCTTTGGTTGTGGTTGTAGGGAAAACTCAAATCATTGTCTTTCGCTCCACCATTTTCTGGAGAATACCAACAAACCATTTTAATGTCTGCATACTATTGCACGAATATGTGTATTCCATATTTAAATTGTTCTTAACTCATATGAAGCATGCTCATAAAACTTTGAAGTAGTATAACTTAAATAGCAATGTCGAAATTAGTACAGTATTTTGTTTATTTCAAATAATGAATATGTTTATAGCTTTTGAACCTTTCCTGATAGAAACATTTTATAATAATTTTCTAAATTAGCGTGATCGTTTCCTTTGAAATCATCTACTTTCATCCTGGAGGTATGAAAAAAAGTTTTGTTTATTCCCTAGAGTAATGTGGGAAGATACTGCAAGTAAACAAAAAAAGAATACAGTGTGGTGTGTGACTTCTGATCAAGAGCGATGCCAACCGTTCTCGGAGCCGTTCTCGGAGCTCGGAACCGTTCTCGGAACCGTTCTCGGAACAGCTAACTCAAACACAAAAACATTTGTGAAATGAGTTGATGCTCGTGTTGCGCATAATGTAGATATTTGGGGGGAATTACATTAGTCACAACGCCTTTCCCTTATCTTATGGGGCTAGGAAGATAAGAGAATGCTGTTTGTACAATCGATGAAATAGACCGAGGAAACAAGGTACAAGGCAATTTGATTTTGCGTTCTTTGTGATTACAAAAGTACAATACTTGTATCTTTAGTATAAGGTTAAGTTGTTCTTTTAAAATAAAATACGAAGATATTAACATATTTAGAATTGCCATTTTGCGTGAATTCTGTTCATCTGAGTCTTAGTACATGGTTTTCAACACTTTAACTGCAACATTTTTCCATTCATTAAGAGCCACGTCCATAAAATTGATACACCTAAGTAAGTTTCCCCCAAATCTCTGTCTGTTGTCATTTTTTCTACCAGACCGGACATCTTTTTGTGGGTAGATGTTTCTAAAAATGATTTATTTGAGAGTGTATACCAAATTTATGAATTATTGTATTGAATTGTAGGAATGCATGAATCGTTGTGATACACACGGTCTCTAGTAATTGATTCACCAAGGGTGTAAGCATTCTGAAACCTCTGATTCAATAGATCAATCAATACTGATTTATACAGCTTTCTTGTTGTTGCGGTCTCATTGTCCGCAAAGTGAATGTTGCTAAGTAGCAATTCAAAACGATTAGGTGGTATTTCCTTTCTTATGTTGTGCACTTACTACGGCGTCATACAGTCAATAATACACATATGAGAGTGAGTTTAACTTATTGCTAGTTCATTAATAAATAAAACCACCACCGAAATAAACCTTTAGTACAATAGTTAAATAAACGAAATAAATCGACCCCACTAGGAGTAATATTGATTCTGCGGCCACCACTCCCTCTACTTAATTATCGAATATATCCGATCGAGTGAAGCACCGCAGAATTCCTACACGACTCGTTACTTGAGTCTCACTGCATCACGACAAAGTACATTGCTGGCCTTAAGACTTCGCGCACGCGGTCTGCACCCAACCTTGCGGCTACCTCCGATATGCACAGGTCGACTGCTTGAAGCAAAAGGGGCCGGTGGAGCGTCGCAGCCCGCCTATACTTCGGTTTTCTTTCCTGGCGCATGACATTTCGTCAGCTGTTACGCTGTGTTGCCACACACTCGCTCGGCTAGCACGTGGTAAGCACATGTCTGGGGCCACGAAGCCCGTTGAGAAGGACGTTCGCGAAATTTTTCGTCCGTGACCTTGGTGCGCCTAAAGTAACCCAAGTATAACTTGGCTGGCCCGCGTCCTCCAATGATTCTCTCTGGCTTTTCCGCCTACGTCACATCCTGACACCCCAACCTTAAACCCTGTGGTGCCATGTGGTCGCCCTGTTTTCACATCTATGTTTGCGCACGACGCAAGTGTCGTTTTTTGCCCAGACCCATACATCAAAGAATACCTAGGAATTTACATATTTCTTCTTTACTAGTATCATGCCAATAAGGCAAATCTAAATGTTTGCTACACTTTCATTTAGAATGCCGTTAACAGTTGTTTGTTCTGCATAGCCGATTGTTTCTACTACGACAGTAATATCTAGTACACTGTCATCAACAAATATATTAAAACAATCATTTTCTGTTTGATTATTAAGTAATTGCTGGCAGACATGGCTCTTTGGAACCCCATTTGCAGTGCATGGAAATAAATCTAGATTCCTCAACATCTTCAAATTTAGTTATGTCACTATATCTACGGGTTTCTCTGCTTGTTGATGGAATATTAAAGTCAGTAACATTGTTCCGTTTCATTCACTTTAATATTTCCTTCAACAACACGTTATTTTTATACACAAGCCTAAGAAAATGATTTTGTGTGTATCAACCTTATACAATTGACATGGGAGACCAAGGCGTGACGTGTATCAAAATTCACGCGGTCGGCTAGATTGCACAGCAACAAACAGTGATAAACCTGCGTGGCAGTCAGAAATTAAAGTTTACACAATATCTCGACAATAAATAGGACGATAATAAAAATTTGCAGTAGTTTTAGCCCGTTTTAAACTATAAATTTTTCAAAGCGTATTATGTGTAGTACGATCCATTCTATATATTCATACACATCGACCGATATAAATTTTATTGTATTTAAAAGAATGAAATATGAGAGGGAATAACATAACTGATAAATATCGTTTGACTTCAAATTTTTTCAACTTATTAAAATGTATTCCCAAAGAGGTCTAGAATTGTGAAAATCTGGGAAATACAACATAGTATGTTTCACACAACGTAAAATCTATTTTCTGTGGTAATTGCCGAAAATATTCATGTAAATAAAGTGTAAATGCGAGATGTTCACTAATTTAGAACTAGAATACACAAATGTATTGTCTATGTTAAATTTTTCCATTCTTCTCTGCAAACAAATGATTTTCCTTTGACTATCGATTTTACTATTATTTTAATGTTGAACAATCTAATATAATTTTTCTTGTGGAAAAAATTGAAATTATAATGATCCTCTCTAAACTCCTAGTGATGTTCGCGGGTCCTACCTGAGATTAATTATGTTGGGAGAAAATAAGAATAAATTTGCTGTTATGTTTTTTCTCTTCTACAGACGTGAGCATGAAGAATAAATTCATGCGTTTTAGTTCCATCTCTCACGCACGTATTTATCAGGAGAGTAAATCGTTCCAGGTCCGTTAAACCTAGTAATCCGTTTGTTCATCACAAAATAAACACAGACAGTCTGCGGTGACCGTGTGAAGTATATAAGAGATAATTTTTTGGGAACGTCACTAACTTCCTGATAGTTGTAAAAGCAGTTGTGGAGGAACAATTTTGTTTCTCCGAAATTCCTTGTTCTAAAATGAGGAACACAATGAATGTGGAACGACAAGGAAAAGCGAGGAGCATGGACTACAGTAAGTCTGTTCCCAAGTAAGTCTTTGCATCGTTTTATTTCCTTTAAAAAAATGTGGGTTGATGCTTTCCGTAGTATCATTATTATCATTCTCAATATGATTGAACTTTACACATTAATTGTTGAAATATATATAAAATTAGTACAAATTTTGTTTAACTGCACCGCCATAGTTGGATCCGGGCATCAAATTGATATCACTGTATTGAGGATCATTGAGGGTTTTCGGCACTCTCTTGTTAGATAGGTTGAATTCATCCTGAGTTTCCTTGGTTACTCCGATCAACACCAGCCAACACTAAGGACATGACGCGATATTGCCTTTCACATTCTTGCCTATTTTCACCCCTTACATACACTCACTCACAAGCAATACATTACCACACACGAGACCACTAAGGTTCTCCCGCCTGGGGCGGTGCAGATGGGAGAGAAATAGATGAGAAAAATCACCCTAAACTGATGTAGGTCGCCGGCGCACCTGCCAGCCAACGGGGGACAATCACCACCACCATCTGCGATAAAACCCTGCACTACGAGTCTAATGACCTTAGCAGTTGACGCGCGCAACATCACACATCAATCAAGAAACAAGTGGTGCTATGGAATTGCACAGACATCCTCCTCCTAGTTGGTTTTCTAATCGCTTTGGCCTGAGCTATCTTTCCGGTTTTGCCCCACTCTCTTCTCAGATCCCATTTATCGCCGCCCAAACTTCATTTTTGCTTTCTCTTACTTACTTCGTAAGAAGGCAGTTATGTAATCGTGCGCTGGAAAACGGAGAATTTTCGGCAGAAAAACTCTCATTGCGGGACATGGTAACGAAAAAGTGGATAAATTCTGTTGATATATGAGTAACTAGCATACCCCTGCGAGAACTCTTGCATATTAAACCCCATCCTTTCCCTATACATTTGTCTATCCTTTTCATGAAGAAGGAAAGAATTTAGTGAAAAGTGTTTATTTGTTTAAAAATGAATAAATGTAATTTCTAATATACTTACAGAATATCAAAGAAAAATAACAATGCCACTTATATTGGAAACAAATTTTCAATAAAGGTTTATTCAGCATTATACAGAGATGTTCTTGGAACAACTCATACTACTTTAAAAACATTTGAAGAAATTATTCAATCTTCTTTGAGAGTTAGCTTTCCGCTTTCCTTGGTAGTCACAAAAATTTTAGAAAAAGTTTATACTCTTGAGAAAGCGAAGTAAAGTAGTGCGAAAATGCCGGATCGGGTAAGTACCATCCTACTCTTTGCAATATTATTTAACTTCCCTTGATTTGTTATGAGGAAGGGGGGGTTAGAGAGTCAGGGTGCCAGCTTGCTGAAGTGCGATAATTGAAAAAATATTTGTATACTAAAAAGTTTTGGATTATTTTCTGCGTTCTTATATACCTGAAATAAAGCAATTTCGAGCCCAATAATAATCAAAAAAATGTTTTCATCTTTGAGTACTAGTTACCATTAGAAAAAATTGAGTAGGCTTAGACTTCACTTCTATACATGGGAATGTCGCACAAACAATGTTCGAGTATTGGATCTCTTAACAAACCGACACCTTGAGTTTAATATCATCTACAATATGAGTTTGCAGCTGGGCATTGACATACATACTTCCAGATACCGCCAACATTTATATCTTGCATTTGGACTGCGATCGTTGGCAGTTGTCGAGTGACTTACACTATTCTTTATCTCTTATTTATAAATCTTGATCTTATTCATCTCGGGAGATTTCCAGTTTCCCATGTTCTTCATTGCTTCGAAGAGGTCCTCTTCCGAGAATTCATGAACATCTTCAACTATTTCCACAAATTCATCGGCAGCATGAACCAGCAGATTGAAGCCAAGGTGCGTCTTTGTTCTAGGATTTGGTTTCCTCCCAGATTCCTGCCCAAAATGCTTCGACGTCATCTTTTGAAGGAGTGACAGCACTGCCATTCGGCTTTTGAGTCAAGCTTCGAAAGAATCTCTGCGCGTCTGTTTCACACAACCGGTTCGGTACACGGAAATCTCTTCTACCTTTGTAACGTCTAATTCTTTGAGCCCATGCTTGAATTTTCTCTTATAGCTTCTCAACTACCATTAACCTGCTTGTGTCATTTGCAATTGGGTATTTTTGTTCAACATTGAATATTATTCGTCGAACTTTAGAGGTGTGCGTTGATTTAGAAGACGCCTCAGCTAAGAATGATATTTCACGACCGAGTGTTGGCTATCAATTTCATAATTCTCTTCGTCTAGGGGGGTACAGGGCTGTTTACCCTGTTTTGATCTTGGCCATCGGTGATCTTGGATGGCCCCAGAATTGAATGAATTGGTAGAACAAGGTACGTTAAGATTCTTTACATTTTTGTTCTATCAATTTTACTCATTGGTTTTAAGTGAAGATTCGCAGGAAGCAACTTCGACTTCACAAATCACACTTAACCCATGGGGTTATTTATGTCATCAGTTTCTGTGATCCACAGTGGCCTCGGGACATCTCCCCGCAGAGCCCAGCGTAGGGTCCCTCCGATCGCCAGTTGACATTACTAAACCCTATGGAATTTTCACTGCCTACTGAAGGCAGCCTCCCTCGCTGGCTAATACAAGGTTGGAGCCTCCACTCTAACCAATGGTCTGGTGTGCCAACCCAGTTTCCTTTACCCCCCCCCAGGCCGACAACGGGAAGGCCAAAGATTTATGACCCTTCCCTCTCTACTTCCCTTTCCCCTCTGGAGTACTTCTTCGTCTGACCCCTCACCTTCAACCTATTTAGCAAGGAAGACCCTACCAGTGGCAAGGCTACCACTGACATAGCTCTCAGGCTCATGGGGATACTCAAGCTCCACCATCAACTACAATGTCGTGTACTCGCTAGGTGGAGTTGTTGTTATTATTATTATTATTATTATTATTATTATTGTTATTATTAATATTATTATATTCTTATCGACAATTTATGACCACGCCACCCATTATGTTCAAGTATGTACGATTTTCAATACAGGTGATGTATATTTTATATCAAATATGACATTTCTCTTGAAATAGCGCTCAAAATATGTAGAGTACTTTGGAAACAATGCTCCCAATAATAGTTATTTGTTTATAGGAGTGCGAGAAAAAAGTATTTGTGGAACATTGGAGATCATCTGGCGGCGTATTGTAACAACACAAGCATCGCCGGTTTCCGATACATAACGGAGCAAAATAGGCCTTGGTACGAGAGGTAAGGAACTAAAGAAAATTTATTTTGTCTTATTTTATCGTATGCAAATTGTCAAAGGATTCTATTGACTTTCTTTGTAGAACCTAAATAAGTTTTAACAAAAGGCATCCTGAAGAAATCGCTATTGATAATGATGAGGCATAACAGTTAAAGATGAACACAAATTCAAACAACGATAATGGTATAAATTAGTGGAACATAATCTGTACTACTGCCTTTTTTATTTTCATAAACATAAACTAGTCTTGTAGACTAATAAGCAATTTCTGTTGTCGTAAACTACTATTGGAATAAAATTTATTCTAAGAGGTCTCTTAATTTCAAACTTAATTTACAATCACATTTTCTTGTGCTTGTAGACTAACACTTATTTTAGTTCGTAAAATCTTTTGACACCTAACTTTACACTAATTTTTAAAGGTTTCTTTCTCTTTAATCGTCTCTCTAGATCCGTGTTGTCCAGGAGAAGAATTGCTTTGGGAGAGTCGTGTTCGCCGTTTTTCGTGTTTTCTCGCGAATCGTTGTATTTCTTCATTCACTATTTCAACTTTCAGGTCCTCTTGGATAATATCGATGTTACTCTGAAATATACCGAGAGAGGCCACTCAAGGCATCAAGTCACTGCAATGCCTCTGACCGGGATGTTCTACGTTCGAGTCATGACGATGGCAGAATTTTCGACCCTAGCTGTACTTCGGTTTTCGAAGTGAAATATCTCACGGTATTTTGCGTCGTTCTCCGTTGTGCCGCCAGAAACCGCATTATCGCCAGCACTGCTCGATACAGTCGTGATCATGCGACTCCTAGCGGCACAACCTAGAACGACGCAAAATACCGTGAGATATTCTATTTTATTGACACACTCCCGTGCGCTAAGAAAGAGAAACCGAAGTATAGATAGTTGGGTCGTATTCAGCCATTGTTCGGATGAGAATTCTAGCGGCCGGCTGCTCTGATCATTAGTTTTCCTCCTCGCAACGAGGGACGGGAAGGAGTTCCGCGAAGCGCTGCGACACCTCAATACGCGCAAGTCATGCGGGCCGGACGGTATAACAGCCGCCCAGCCCAAGGAACTAAGCCTAACAAGGGCCAACCTCTTCCGAGAGGTTGCAGACCTATTAGTCTCCTCTCGCTTATTCTCCTCTCCTCTCGCTCTTACGAAACCTTTCGACCGCCTGATCCTAGACCGCGTGTAGCGTTAAGTACGGCGTCTTAAGTTTGTTAGAGAAATGCAATTCGGGCTTCGAAGTTGACTCAGTTCCGCTCAACAACTGACACGGCTGTGTAATGAGAAGCGTTCTGCCAACTCTCCTTCCAGAGACAACAGAACTAGCCTTTTTTTCTGGACATGCGGTCGGCATTAGATTCTGTGTGGAGTGAGGGGGCGCTCGTGTGTCTTGCGGACATTAGAATCAGCGACTTCTTCGTCAGACTAATCGCTAGTTCAGATACAGTAGAACCTCGCTAATCAAAACCCCACAAATCCAACATTTTGCAAATATTTGATATTGCAAATAAGCTTTAAGTGCATCATAAATTTCTTATTCTACTACATATACTTCATATACGACATTCATAGAGCGAATTTTTTTCAAACTGTTTCGTGTATTCCATTTTATTCGTGATCGACATAACTTGTATTTAACGAACGCGTTAAGGCGTCATTCCCGCGCAGAAATAACATTTATTTAATACACAGCAAAAGTAATAAATTGAATTTTGGGGTAAAAAATTAAAGGAGGAACTTCCTAAAAATAATTCTGATATAGTTTCTTGGAGAAATACATCGAATTATTAACCAACTAAAAGTGATATAAAACTCCCCCAACACCCAAATTATTTTTCCAGTTAATTATCTTAGAATGTTTTCCAAGGAATCAAAATAATGACCAGTTCCTCACCAGCAGAGCAAGGCGCGTATTTGCCTCAAATCTTGGACCGAAAGAGATTTTTAAACGATAGTGGCGGACACAAGCAGGATTACTTCTAGCTTATAGAGGTGTCCTCGGTGCTTTAAACAGATTTAAAAGTATATTCGTAATTATTAATTTGAGACTTTCTAAATAGATTGGAAGGATACAAAAAATGCTATTTACCCATTAGCAGACCCCTCATGTCACTGGCGGACAGACGCAGGTTACGTGGTGAGGAAATGGAACATAAAGGACATAGATTCGTACCAGTTATGTTCTTTTTGTCGCTAATATCCCATTTAGAATATTTCTCCGAAAAAATAAATAGATTATTAATGTGACGGTATATATGTTAGTTGTGTAACTCAAGTGAACATGTCAGAAAGCGTCGGCCTAGCGGTAGAAGGAAGACCGATACCCGGGCGCTAGCCCCACGCCAGTCTGATCTACTGCTTAACAAATTCGCTTTTGAAAAACTGGTGTTGTGCAAAAATGTTTTCTGTGAGCAGAAAATTTACAAAAGACAGTTATAATTGCTAATACTGAGATGTAGGCCTTAGGATTCAGGAAACGTTTACTTGTAAGAACTTAACAGTTACTTGTAAGACTTAAAACTACTGTTTACAACTATTAACAAATGATAATGTAATTCTACATGTGTGGCTGTGTGAAGGGCGTAGCCTTGCGAGCAACTCTTCGACTCCAACCGCTGCTGTTTTGGCATCCTGGATGATCGTCCCTGCCGACAGTTATACAACTTGCCCATCCTCATACTGGTGGGCTGTGCTGCCTGCAAGTTACCTTTGTGCATATTGTGATCCCGCTTATTGGCCGTGACAGTGCTCTGTTTTGGCATAGACTTAGACGAGATGCACACGTTATGGTCCCTGGCATGAGTAGCGAGCGGAATTCTGCCATCTAGAGCAAGATGGTGTAAAATGATATCAAATTAATAAATACGAACATACTTTTAAGGCTGTGAATTGTGAATTGATCGGTAAAATAAGGGTATTGAAATCAAAGTTGGGAGGGTCTCCGTGAAGACTTTGAGGCCATGCGTAGATTTCCCCATATGGCGAGAATGACACTATTGGAAACACTAACAGAGCAGATGAATTGCGGTTTAATGTTCTCCGTAGCAGCGCGTGGGTGAGTCCGCGAGGTGAAATTTGTGTTTTTTCGCTTTGAAGGAACCATTCCCTGTCATGAGTTGAGGTGTGACCTTAAATGTTTGCACTCTCTTATGCCATTGACATCAGACATAAATGTGTAAGTTGCTCTGCCCGTCGTTCCTCATTCCATATGCGTTCCTTTGTACGAAATATGAACCCTGTGTTTACCACTCTACACATGTTCCCACCCATGCCAGGGGGCATGAACCCCGGGGCGGGCATCTAAGCTTTTCGCTTTTATCCTCACTCCCCGCCGGAGAACAAGTACGCCGACAGGCTGGTATCCATATCTCGCCGGAACGCAGTTTGCCCTCACGGCAAACTCCCATACAACACCTAGGTCGGGCCACCCTGCCAGCTCAGAGCTACGTGTTTTCCAGACCAGTACTGGAGTCAGGTTAATGCGCTACTCGCATGCGCTGGAACAAATCCCTCCTCATTGCCCAGAGTATCGGGCCGCTGCCACGACGAAGCCAAGAGCCCGACAGGGGGAACCCGAACTGAGGCCCCAGCGACTCGGACCCTTTCCCATCTCGGCAACCTTGAGACTATTGACGGGAAGAGGTGACCCAGGGCAACAACTGATATCACTGCAGCCACACTGACCGGGAGGTCGTAGATTCGAGTCCCAACACTGGCAAGATTTTTTATAATAACTTGTCAGCTGGGTCGAAATCAGTCGCTGCCTGGAGGGAAATTCTAGCGGCCGGCTGCTCTGATTGGTAGTTTTTCGTGGTTTCTCCAATCAACATCAGGCGAGTGCCGAAGCAGTACCCTAACAAATGGGCCACGGACCGCGCGATTTTTCTTACCTCTTCCTTGTGCTACCCTCTCCTCTTACACACACACCCACACACACTCACATATACTACACTATCACACATGCCGGGAGACCGGTCGAGGTCTTAGAGCTTGTCCCGGCTGGGGCGATGTCCCATTGGTGGGAGATACCTGATTGGGGTAAACTCTGCTAGCCAACGGTAAGTTGGCTAAATATCACCATCCAGCAGGAGAAGACCACCACCGCCACCACCACCACCACCACCACCTCCTCCTCCTCCTCCTCCCAATGAAAATACACTACACTTACGGGACTAATGGGCATAGTAGTTAACGCTCCCGGAATCACTAACAATCAATCACTTTGAAGCTATTGACGTGAGTACCGCCGTCTTTGTGACAGGCTCCTGTGGGTGATGGGCATCGCCGTGGGCTGTGGATTCTACCTAATGCTCGCGCATAAGACGTGGGAGCGGTGGACTTCATCGCCGGTCATCGTGTCCATGGGCGAGCGCCTGCAACCCATTTGGCAGATTCCGTTCCCAGCCGTCACTATTTGTCCTTACGCCCGAATCAATCCAAATAAGGTCAATGTCTTAGGATACATCTTGGGCCAAACTTCTCTCTCTGCAGATCAGTAAGTCCTGTCATGTCTTCGCTACCTATATATTACGGCTATAAAAATCGGTCTAGTTAAGAAGTTTGTGGAAACTTAAGAAATACAAATACGTAAGTTTAATTAGAATAAATAAATTATAATTAAATTAACTATAATAGAAAGTTAATCAGAGTAGTTAATTTCAAATTTTAGAACAGCTCTTTAATTTAAGTGTAGATTTAAATATTGAAGTTCAATACCCATTATTTAAATTATTTGTTTCTGACATGTTTTCTTTCAAATCTTTGATTTTCATTCTACGATTCTAATATTCGTTGACACAAGTTATTTAAAGGACTCTTGATTGAAAAAGAAAATCAATAAATTGCGTTGTTCATCACTTGTTCACGGAAACTAGAAACCATTACAGTTCATTGGAAAATGTAATTTGCAATATAGTAAGCGTACGGCAACATTGATTTCGGCAAAGAAGTTGCGACCATATTAAACACGATTTGGTACTGAGGTGAAATAAACCATGATACCTGCCTCGTATATTGAGAATTAACTGAGTTGTTAATTTCCACGAATTCGTTCTAATAATTAATGTTCACAGCACATAAAAGTGAAGAATAAGACGCTTTATTTAAATTATACGCATTATTTAAATTAATTATATTCGAAAATGGCAAGAAAAAGAAATTCCATAATATTCAACTCGCTTCTCTCTCATTAAGATAACGGTCTTTATAGGTGTTTAAGGAATATTACACCTGGATTTAATTGTTTGATTATAGTATACGCAATAAAATATTTTCTTTTAAGGTTATTATTCCCCTTAACACATTTTTAGACAGCCTCTAGTAAGAGCGGTTATGTATAGGGTATGCACAGCGTGCTAATAGTTTATTTTTTAGCACTGGTGCTAAAAGTGAAACGATGCTCAAATGTCCAGCTAAAACTATGAATGCAGCAAAGGAAACAAAATACTTTCGTCTGACCGCAACGACTACTACTGACATTAATGTAACATAATTATGTAATTTTAAAAATTGAAATAAAATATAATGAATGTCAGTGAAGCTACCTAAAAATAGTGTATGACACAAGTGATAAAAGTGATTTTATTTAGCTTCTGGGATTGCGCCACTTGGCCTATCGGCCTCCGGTCGCAACCTTTCCCACTCGCAGAATAAAATGCCACTTTTACCACTTGAATCATAAATAAGTATTTTGTGCAATCACATAAAAAGTTGTATGTTATGAACTGTTAAATGTTCAAAAAAATCAACTTTTTTGATCTATGCCAACAAAGATACAAGTACCAACTTTAGCGAAAAAAATGCCCTAAGGAAACCTAATTCATTATTTTTCGATTTTGTTTCTGCATTGAGATTTAAGCCACAAGGCAATTTATTTAAAAGAAAATGTATTTTGAAATATGAAAATTAAAAATTCATTTCGTTATGTTATTAAATACAGTCATTTTTTACCTGTCCCTTCATGTATTTTGTTTAAAAAGTTAGGTAAATGCTTATAAACTCGTATTCTTAATCCAGAGAAAATTCCTTAAATTCATTGTAGATATAAAAAACTTATTCCACCATAATTATGTATTTTATGTTCGAAAAGTATTTTAAGAAATGCAACGACTTTGCATTGGTATTTCTTTTCCGTCTAGGAACATTAAAACCTTTTTGTTTGCAACAGGAAACAAATACTCGCAGACTTGACTCTTCAGTGTGATCGGCCACTAAAATCAAAAATCAGGCAAAGAAGCAACGAAGTTGTCGACTTAATAGAACTGGTAAGTTAAAATGAAAGGTTTAGAATAGAATATTATACATCATTGGGAGAAATCCATTTATTTTATTAAATAATAGTTGACAAGTATCCGAAATGAATTATCTTAATTCAAAATTATCAATATCAATTGTACTATACAATCAATACCAATTGATTGTATATTATATCAATATCAATTGATACTTGTGTGTAACAATGGACATACAATGCAACTATTTACATTCCTACGTCACTCAGAGGTAGTGTAATTCTTAGGAAAGTAATGGATATGTAATTAAGATCATTCAAACACATTGTTTTCTTTTTATCATTTAATAATTAACTAGTAGTGTTACAGACTTTTCCGTATTAGTTATTTTGAATAGCTTCCTACGCGTTGTTCATACGTTCACATTTTGCCACCATTTATTGTATTCTCACTGTCCATCTGAATGCGACATTCAAACTCGCCATGACGAACGAAACCATGTGTCGACCCGCTGAGAGCCATAATGATATAACAAAATTCTGCCGTGAAAACGAAACATCCACAAATTAAACACATTATAGTTCAACGTCACACAGGTGTTTATCAACGTTCAAAAGTACATTGCACATTGCGAGAAATGAATGATCCGTGAGGATAAACGTTGCATTTGCTCCAAGTAGTTGAGCACCTGTCATCATGGCGGCGAACAAGGAAAGCGAGAATTATTAGCTAATTAAGCTAATTGTTCTCGCTTTCCGTGTTGTGAAAACTAAACTTCCACACATTATACACTTAAGTACGTTATATCTTCAGTACGGTGAAAGCCCTGGCGAGACAGGTTATTCCGATTCGCGAGTCCAACAACTATGAGAATTCAAACTTCATGACGTTTGTAGCTCGAGCAGAACACGTGACGGAATTGAAATCCATGTTGCAAGGAGATGATTGCAGATGGTCCCACACGATTCTCAAATTGGAATACTCGAGCTGTTGGCCACTACTGTCTTGTTGAAAATCGTGGAAGAGATATGGGAAGCTGAATACTTTTGAATTTTATTGGAATCCTTCCCTAGAACCTTCCAACTTCCTACGTTTCTACGTTGGTATTAATAATTTGATTTAATTTTACTAATTAATTGGTATTAATAGTTTTATAAGTTCACTGTGCGTCCTCGAGTGTTTCACCGTTAAAACTGCCAGATAAAAAATGGGACTACAATTCCCTCATTAAGGTGAGTGTTTCATTGAATGTATTGTTTGTGTTTTGTTTTGTCTTCAATAATCTACTTTTATCATTTTAATATTTTAATACTTCAACAAGTTTTGAAGAACAATTTGCTTTTAGGTAGTTGACTTATTTGATTTTATGATTCACTTTTACTCAATTGACATTGAAACATTTAATTAAATTGTATTAACTTTTAGTTAAGGGACAAAGTGAAATAGTTTGTTAACTAACCAATTTTATATGGTGGACGAATATTTATTTCTGTATCCCGTAATTGTAGGAACGTGATGATGAAACAAAACACGTTACTAATCGTTGTGTGTGTGTAAATGGTGAATAATAAAGGATTGTTAAAAATAAAATTAGATACGTTTTAGCACCACTAATTTCATTTACAAGTGAACACATATTTCACCCGACTCACTTAAGTTTTTCTGTCTTGTAATACCCTTGAGTTCGCACAGTTCAGAATAACTGCAAACTTTGCTTTATTTCACTCAATACTCCGGCAATTCGCTGTCTTTCATAACGTGACCAGCCGTCTCGCCATAGGCTCAGCTCGTGGCTCAGAGCGAAGTCGCTCGCCTTTCACCATGGAGGCCCGACGAATCTCATGTGAACTTTGTTCCTACAAAACGAGTTAGGCTGCTTCACAAGGGCTAGCCCAACCTCTGTGAAGTGTCCTAAACCTTTCCCATATCCTTATTCCTTCCCAATTCTGGCCGCTGGGTAGTGACGCATGGGCGCACGGTGTGAGGCCCGTAAGCGGAGATGCTACCTGGCGGTCTTCTTGACAATTGAGATATTCGCGAGCGCAAAGTGAATTCCATTGTTGCAGACCCTGCATTGTCGCTATTCTGAGAGCTATTAATTCTTTTTACTTATTTCAAATATTTCAAAATAAACAATTTCTAAAATATTAATGTGTAAGTCTATAACAAAGTTCGAATGTAAGAAACGAAGAAAGAAATAAGATACAAAATTGCACATTCTAATTTACGACGCATCCAGCTGACCGAAGCGCAGTAAATTTACAGCGGCCTATTACGTTTGTCACAGAATTAAAGAAAAATTACTCGTATTTTGCAAAAATTAAGCATGACCGTATTTATTTTATTTATTTATTTGTCAAAAAACAGAAACAGAATGGCACAGACTTTCCCGTATTAGTTTTCTATTTTCCTGGGTCTTCGCTAGCTATTCGGAATTGCCACATACTCTTTCTTGCCAGCTACCATCTATCATCGCCAAAAGTACATTTTTTTGTCATTTTCTTAATTTTTCGGTTTCCTATTGATAGAACAGAAACATTAATTTTAGAATATTAAAGAACACAAAAACCTAGCCGTAAATGGCAATTTTCTTTTAAAAATTATGTGCCGTTTAAGAGAAAATGGCGTTTCAGCAATACTAAAAATGCGACATTTGAAGCTCATTTTCACAGAAAATTTTTGAGTTTTCAAAATACTTTATTTGAAGTTATTTGAAGCACTTACACTCACAAATATAATCATCTTTACAAATTGCGGATAATGTGCATATTAAAGATGTGAGAGATCTTTCAAAAAATTTACATTTATATAATTTTTGAAAAAAACAAAAAAAACTCAAAATAAACTTCACGCTATACTAATGAGTGTAATTAGCACTACCTGTTACAAAAGTTTCAAGAAAAAAATTGCAGCCATATACGAGAAAATGACGTTTGAACATTTCTGAAAATGCCGAAATTTGAGCTACTTTTCACAGAAAACGGTAGTGTTTTCGAGAAACTTTACTTGACAGTATTTAAAGCATATATACTCGTAAATATAATAATGTAAAAAAATCGCCGATAATGTAAATATTAACGACGTGAGAGACAAGTAAAAAAATTTACATTTTTGTAATTTTTGAAAAAACCAACCGATAGACCAAAATGGCTTTTATGTGATTGATAGAGTACATTTACCACTATCCCTACCAAAAGTTTAAAGAAAAAATTTGGAGCCGTTTTTGAGAAAATTTTGTTTTTGTAATTTTTTAAAATTGCACATATTGCACGAAAACTACCAAAATTGTCAAAAACATTTACATGACCTTTATTAAAGAACTCAAACCGAACCGAAAAAAATGCAAACTTTCACAATTTTGGAAAATTCAGAGCTGTACGTGAAAATCCGTGCTATGCCATGTTAAAAGGTGTATTTTCCTCTATTCATACAAGAAATTTAAAGAAAAAATTTGGAGCCGTTTTTGAGAAAATGTTGAAAATCCCCGGGGGGCTTCATATAAGGTACCCCCAAATTTTAAAGAATCTTTTTCAAAATCACAAAGCTTTGACTAGAATCAGATCGACTGGGGAATATCAATTTTGAAGAAAATCGACCGAACGGTTTAGGCGCTAGCGTTGACCACAGACGGACAGACGGACGGAATGCCGTCAATCGATTTTTAAGTATAAAGAAGCAACAAATCATGGATTTTGACCACACCACGAGATCCCACTTATTCGTTTTCACGGCCCGGCAATTAATTTTTTTCCGCCGAAAATTGGCCATTTTTTCGCGCAACATTACATAACTTTCCCTATACTACGTATATCACTCCGTGTATACGTACGTATACGGGAAAGTAAAAAAAGCCTACCGTCTCCTCCCCTCGGCCGATTCGTTATCTCCCGTGAACTTCGTTTATGTCGCACACTTGCTGGTCGCGCCGGTCATCGCCGATTTCCCGCCATTCCACTTTGTTGTTTAATTAAGAGACCATTATATGTCAATGTATATAAACTTGTTGAATACGGAACGTAAATAATGCGAAACTCTGTCTAATCTGTACATAAATAGTGGTCTTAGAGAACATAAGTTTTCAAAGAAACGTTCGTAGTCTTTTAATCGTGTTTTGTTTGTAATTATATCACTTTAATTATTTATGATTAATTGTAATTCGTTGTTTTTCTTCACTCACTATTAATACCAATTAGAGTATCTTTTCAGTGCAATTCGTATTAAAAAATAAATATAACCGAGTTGAGAGCTTTTTTAATTAAAACAAGCGTTACATTATTATTAAAAAGACTTATAAAATAACAAATATTTAAGTATTTTTAATGAAATTAAAACTGAAGTTTATTAACACAAATCAACAAAAACGTACCTCTAAAATCATATCTATGAAACTAAGCTTTTATATGAAAAATATTTCTAATATAATTTTTTTGTATTACAGATCGCCCTACCACAAAATGAAATAATAGCATTTGCCTCGTTCTAAAAAAAGTGGGTACACAGGACATTATTTCAGCCCCTCCTAACTGAAACCGGGCTGTGCCAGACTTTCAATATGCTTCCAAACGATGCTATGTTTGCAAATAATACGTGAGTACCTCTCTTTCCAGATTCCTGAGTAATGACATCTTATTTTTTCATTTCATTTTTAATTAATTTTATTTCATTAATTATTATTTTCATTTCATTCATCTCAATAACAATTTCCGTTCTAGGTCCAAATAATTGCATTCTAGAGAAGGGACCGGTTGCGGTGGGTCATTGATTGATTGATTGATTCGTGATTCTGGGCGTGTCAACTAGAGTTCATTAGTCTCGTAAGTGTCGTGCGTGTTTTCCTCGGGAGGTGGCGATGACCTTTTCCCCACAAGATGGTGAGATCCGTCGACTAGCGGGTAGACCTACCGTCGACTAGGGGGTTTCCCACAACCAGGTATCTCCCACCAGCGGGTCACCGTCCCAGCCGGGACAAGCTCTGAGCTTCCGTCTGGTCTCCCGACTGTGGTAGTGTAGTGCATGTTAGTGCAAGTGTGTGTGTGTGTAAGGGGTGAGGATAGGACAAGGAAGAGGAAGGAAAGATCGCGCGCGATCCGTGGCTGTTTTTAGGGTATTTCTCCAACATTCGCCTATTTTTGACCGGAGAAACCACGGAAATCTACTGATCAGAGCAGCCGGCCTCTAAAATTCTCCTCCAGACAGCGACTGAACTCGACCTAACTGACAAGCGAGTGTCAAAAATCATACCACCGTCGGGACTCGAACCTAGGATCTCCCGGTCAGAAGGTCTGCAGTGACATCAGTTGATGTACTGTTGAGATGGCTAAGAGCATCAAATTATGCCTTTGCAGTGCATCTGACTAGAAGGTCTTAGGGTTCGAGTCCCAAAGGTAACGAATTTTCCCGGAGGTAACGAACTGGCTACAAAGCTAAAAGTTACCAGGATTCGACGGTAGGTCGAATCCAGCCGCTGCTTGGAGGATAATTTGATAGGTGGGCTAATCTGATTGGTGTTTTTCTTGTTTTTCCGATCATTACCCGGCGAATATCCTATTGTCGCGTGGCCGCAGACGGCTGGCGCCGGCGTAAGCATAATGACGTAGCTCCGCCGTGGAAAGAGTGTCTCAGCAGAAAAGGCCTATATAACACCTTAACCTCCGCTTAGCGGGGGGACGAATGTTACTCGTGAGCTCGTCGCCCGTGTGCACGGAACTTCCACTCCCCGTCGGTTCAGATCGGCCCAAACTGGCCCTGCCGACTTCCCTTCACCCCTAGTCGGTTCAGATCGGCCCAAACTGGCCCTGCCGACCTCCCTTCACCTCTCCGTTGGTTCAGAGCGGCCCTAACTGGCCCTGCCGACACTCCTCAATCCCGCTAGTCCAGACAGACCCTCCGGGGTCCTGCTAGCAGCTTCCCGCCCTTGCCTCTGATCACCGCGCACTTCGAGTGTCGCCATGGCCGCTGCAAAGTCGCTCTTCCGGAGAACCGTCCTCGCCGAGGCTGGGCTGCGTCAGGTGCCTGTGTAAGTTACACCTCTCCAATAAACTGCTGTTTGCCATGACTGGGGTCATCCCTGTTCTTATTGCTCCCTCTCATCCGCCTTAGGCCTTTAATAGAATAGGGAATGGCCCAGAGGGCACCTTCTGCCCGTACCGTCCTTCCACTCCCCTGCAAGTGGTGCCAGACCCCTTCCCCCACGACACTATTAAACGAACCATAGACAGCGCGTGATCCTTCCTCTTGCTGGCCCTATCCTCACCTCTTACGTACACTCATACCACCCTGACATGCACTACATCACCACACATCTCGGGAGAACACATAGAAGTTTAGAGCTCATATCAGCTGGGGCTACGCCGCGCTGTTGGGAGTCACCTGGTTGGAGAAACCCCACAAGTCAACCTTATAGAGCAGTGCCAACTCAATGCTCCGCACGGAGCCGCGGAGTAAAGGCAGAGCTCCACGCGGCGACGGGCACACAGTGTTCCAATGATGCTAAAAAAACGGGGAGAAAAGGTTCACTAGGAAAATCGATAATTGTGTTTTTTAAAAGGTAATATTATTTAGAATGTTTACTATTAAAAACAGTATGAAGAATTATGTAATAGAACATTCATAATTTCAAAATTCAATACAATATCCGACTCTACCAAAACCAGTGTTGTAATTCCACTTCCATTCTTCTATTAGATAACACTTTTGGAAAAGTTAGTTTTAACATTTTAGAGCAAAAATATTTTATACAATGATATATAATACAACGAATTAGTTCGTCCTGAAATAATAATTAATGTTAACAAATAGATAACAAATAGGTACCCGGTAGGGGTCACGTCATAGAGTTTCGACCCCAGGCTTGATTATTTTTGATATACAGTTTTGTGTGAGAATGTTATAAATCCTCGTGATTTTCAGTATTTTTCCATAATATTTAATCTGAATATTCCTTTAATCATCCCATGATTGTGGGTTATGTTAATTCTCAGAATTTATTTTTATCTCGCAGGTTTTTCTGGATCGCAAAGATATATAATGCGTCTACAGGTTGAACTATTTAATATATTGCAATTCTTTCGAACATACTAAACATTTCACCATTGTTCCATTATCAACAAAAGGAAATATTTATTTCCAAACAGAAAGAAAATTGCCGGGTGTGGATAGTTTCCTGCCCATGTTGCCTGACACACCAGCAAAGTCCCATTGCCAAGGTTTTAGTTACCGGCGACCGCCGTCCGCCCCTTCCTCCCTCTCCCCTTTGCTCGCATCGCTTCTCCGAGGCCTGCTCGCAGAAGGGAACCAGTGCTCTGACGTCATTTATTGGCAAACGCTGTTATAGAACGTCTACGTTTAGATCTTTTAATTCAGTAGGGATCAAACACCGCGAACACCTAAAACGTGCAGTACACTTACGAAAGTATTGAACACTGCAATGGACACATGTATAAAAACCGAAATAATCACTTAATTATTTCCTCGGAAACACAGTATTGGTGATTCTTCTGACGCCTCCAAAATCCAAAATATATCCAGAACATATTGGTGATTCTTCTGACACCTCCAAAATCCAAAATATATCTTTTTAGCTAAATTCTAATTAGCAAAATTGAGAGACTATTCTGATGAGACATTTTTAAAATCTATTTAAGATTAATTAACTGTTCACTCATTGAATGATAGTCGACGTCTAGGTCATCTACATAAATAGTTGTGAAATATTCCCGAGCCCCGGTCAACAACACCAGTCTGAAATCACCGACCTCAAATTAGTGAAAAGAAAACATTTATTCGTGCTACCGAAAAAAGTTATAATTTTTACTTTCCCGTGTTCATACGTATACACTGAGTAATGTGCGTAGTATAGTGAAAGTTATGTAAAGCCCCGCGAAAAAGCGGCGAATTTTTCACATAAAAAATCATTGCCGGGCCCTGAAAACGAAAAAGTTGATAAATCTAGTTGCTAAATTCAGAAAAAATCTCTAACACGTGGTGTAACCGGAATAACTGTCTCATGGGCCCTTGATGACTAAATGACGGCAAAAAATCCTCCCGTCCGTCTGTCCGGTGTATGTGAACAATATTAGCGCCTAAACCATGCATAGGATTTTTTCCAAATTGAAGAAATTCCTGCCCATTTGGCCAGAGTCGAAGCTCAGCAAGTTTGAAAAACTCATTAATTTTTGGGGTTACATTGTATAAAGTCCCCGAATATGTTTAATCACAAAAATATTTCGCATTTTAGTTGCGCTTAAACTCCATTTTCTTAAAAACGGCTATAAATTTTTCAAAGAAAATTGCCATTTAGGACGAGATTTTTGTGTTTTTTAATATTCCAAAATTAATATTTCCGTTCTACAATTAGGAAACCGAAAAATTAAGAAAATGTCAAAAAAATATACTTTGGATGGCGATAGATGGCAACTGGCAACAGTATATGGCAATTCTGAATAGCTAGCCCAGACACAAGGAATTAGACATCTAATATGGGAAAGTCTGTGCCAATCTGTAGCACCACTAGTTATTTATGCGGCATATTTAAGGGCTTATATGCCAGGTTTTTACCTGGAAGTGGGTCGAAGTCAGATATTTTCGTGTATTTCATTTTCAAAAGAAAACTGAATTAAGCCATGCTAATGCTACAATATCAATATATTTCCGACAGTCTTCTGATAAGATTGTTTTTGCTTGAAACGATTTACTTCCTGTAACTTTATTCGTGCGCATGAACTTAGTAAACTGGTATGAAAGTTACGACATCTTGTAACAATGATATTTGTTCTCTTGCTTAATAACTTTTTTGGTAATTATAATGTTTGAAAATATATTTTTAATACGCGCGTTATATACTACAGTGTAAAATTAAAAATTATATAAATAAATGTTATCTGTTGCTCACTATATTTTTGTTCAACGCATATAAAGACTTTTAAGCTTCTATATTGGCTTTTTAAGTGTATATATTGCCAATTTTAAGTGCAGGTTTGCGTGTATAATTTTAACTTTTGTAATGTATTGCGACGGAACACGTCGTGTCTTTGCGACGTGCCGGCATTAATCAACCTTCGTCGGGTCAGGGCGTTTGTATCCCACGAGAAGTGTTTCTGGCGTGGGTGTCACCGGGACTGTGCGGCGCTCCTGTCGCCGCTCCGTCGCCAGGCCCTGCCGGTTGGTTATCAATTGTTTTCAAGGATTCTCCCTCCAGGAAATCCTAATTGGTTAGTGATAAGGGGATAACACAGTTCACAAGTTCTTTGAAACTTCCTTCATTGACTGAAATAAGCTATACACAATTTACAATTCGCCGCGGGCAAACCACCGCTTCGCCACGTGCTGACTATACACATTACATGCAAATTAATTCTACAAATCCTGCCTCCAGCTGGAGCTACCTGACTACTACCTTAGAAAATTAATCATTACTCTGATTTGGGTGGCAGTAAGCATCGCCTTCCACATTAAATCACATTTACAATAACACTTTGAATTAAAAAACTAATTTCAAACCCAAAATTGTCTGTATTAGTCTCTCCTGAATTATTAACAGTTTCTACCTTTGCGTCAATGTATGTGATTTTACAGGTACTCACGCTCGTTCTCCATAGGGCGACGAAATACCTCTACCAACCTCCCCTCTCTCACGTTCCGGCGGGCGTCAGCTCGCCTACTAGCAGTCGGGACGGGCGGGGTGGATGACCTCGCCGGTTTCGCAGCCGCGCGGAGGGATGGGCTCCCGGCGCGCCTGCAGGGTAACGGCGGTGCCGATGGCGACCTTGCGATGCAAACGGCGAGTTATCCCGTAGCGCCTCTCGTCCTCGCAGGATTCCGCGTTCCGGACCAGCTTCTCGGATGCACCTCCAGTCTTCTTTCTTCTCCCCCACGTGCAAATTACTTGTAAATTCAAAGAATTTGGACGCCGTTAGTCTTTGTAATTCATGTTTCTTCGAAGGCTTTCCGGTGTCGGGCGACTAGTTCGGCAGCCTGGGTGACAAGGAAGTGGCGTGGGGCGTCTGCTTCCACGCTTTGTTGCCTCGGGAATTATGTAACTTCCCGGTGAGGCACAACTCCAGTCTCACAGTCCGAAATTCCTGTCCTCTCCGGAATCTTCCTCACGAATTAACTTCGATTAATAGTTCATTGAATAACCCTCTCGAAATCCGGTCCGCGTAGCTTTACTCCCGCGCACTTTCAGACATCTTGTTCCGTTGGAAACTTTTTACGAGGATACGTCTAGCCCCGTCGGAAATTGTTACGAGAGTACTAGCGTACGTCTTGCTTCGTCAGAAATTCTTACGATACTCCTAGCATACGTCTTGCTTCGTCGTAAATTTTTACGAGACTCCTTCCCTATGCAGATTGCCAGGATGCCTTTTCCATCCTCCCCTGGCGTGACCTGCACCGGCCAATGGCTAGTGTGGGTTTATCTGCCTTCCTCTTATTGGCAACCGTCGTTCCGGTCGCGTATCTTGAAAATAGCCGTCGCCTGCGTCACTCTCTGACGTCGACGGCGCGCGGTTTTCAAATTGCATGGGCTCTTATGGCGTGCGGATACAGCACGGATTTATCACGGGACGACTGGACTTCGTCCATTTCGTCTCAGTATGAAGTTCCGGGATCTGACATTTCGACGTGAGGAGCTTAACATTAACGTTTCCTGTGTATCGGAGTCTCATAGGAATAGTTTTAGATTTGAGGAAAGGGGAGAAAATACGCTTTCATAAAATTGCAAAGGTTTGAGACAAACTACTTGAATGCTATACTAGCGCTCCACCAATTTACGGGATTCATCGTGACAATCGAGCGCCTAACTTTCGATTCATACAGTACAACAGATAAGTGCCACGTTTGGCATCACTGTCGTCATCAGAAACCGTACTCCATTCTTAACCTCGGACGCGCCATAGCTCTCAGGGAATATCAACAACGCAGGGAATGCAACAATGAAATTCCGTTTCGCGCTCGCAAATTCTGTGAATTACGTGTCATTGTTGTGACTTGATATAACTGTATGAAAAGGAGTTATAATTGTAAAATTTATGTTGATATTTGCATGAAAAATTTAGTTTTTGCACCAAATGCTGTATCATTTGTAATCAGTAGAGTATTTTTTGCATGGTTTTAAAATATTCTTCTCTAATCATGTGTAGCGATCCTCAGCTTGCTTAGGATCGCTAACAATTTGTCAATAAGAAAGACATCGTCTGCGAGATTCGCCGCGCCCTCGCGTAGCCGCGGCGGCGACCCCGTCGCCTTATCAGCGGTCGCTGGAGGGGAGGCAGGGGAGAGAGTTGTCGCCCCTACGCGGCGAAGGGGCTGGGTAGTAACGGTCTGAGTGAGGAGAGACGAACAGAAAGTTTCAAGAGGCGGAGGTGTGAGTTGGACTGAGCGAGAGGCGTGGCCGCGAGTTCAGTCAGCGGAAACTGCACCACATTAAGGCGGACGCCGTCATTCTCGTTCTTCCAGTACGCTCTGTTCTTAGAGCGAGCTAAATATTTCAACGGACTAAGGTCGGTATTTGGATTCTTACGTGCCACATCGGGCACATTCCACCCGAACTGCCCGATTAGGTGTTCACGCCGTTCACTGTTGGAGATAATTCCACGGACACAACCTCCGAATTAACGTTGGGGCATGTTTCCCGTAGTTCACTTTCGGAGATTGTTTTGCCATTATAAAACGTGTTCGATGACTGGTATACCATTCCATGTGCATCCTCATAGTATCTTTGTAACATGTGCAGAAGATAGTTGCAGTTATGGATTTTTCGTGTGGGAGGACTGTACTGATTTTTGAAAGAATTTTGCCATGTTAATAAGCTAGAAGTGCAAGTTCTGTTTTTGAAAGGAGTATCATGGATGGTAGTGTTAACACCAAGGTGAAGTTATAAATATATTAGAGCTATTGAAGGACCATTAAGGAAGTCATAAAAATTATTTTTTCTAGGAGTCATTGAAGAAGTTAACTGAACTTAAATATTACGCAAGAAATATTTGAAACAAAGGGTAATTTTGTATAGTTTTTCAAGTAACTTCTTTTGAAGATGTTCGAAGTTATTCATGTGTAATTAAAAGTGTTGTGAAAATCATATTTGAAACGAACTATTGAAGAAGATTAGCAAACTTGAATGTTGTACAATAGATGTAAATGGGGTAAATTTCTGTAGTTTTTTTACAAGAATTTCTGGTGAACATTCTGTGTTTTTCAAAAAAAAATTTATTCAGTTTAACAGAATTCGAGATATTATGTTGTACTTTCATTTCTCTAGTTAAAAAAAGGGTCTGTTGAATATTCTGTTTTTCAACGATTATAATTTGTTCATTTCAATTGAATACAAGATATTCTTTTTGGAATTCCAAAGAATTTCGTGCACGAAATTATATGAGAGTGTTGACGTAGTGTATGTTGAGGGATAAATTGACTGCAATTTTCACAAACAGAAAGCAGTATGATATTGTCAGTTGAAATGCAAGTACTCCTCCCTATGGCAGTACATTCTCATCACTCCTCGTCTCATCTGAGATCCCAGTTGTTCAATTAATTGAATTTCAATTGCATTTAATCACAGAATATACTGCTGTGATTCTCATTCGTTTCAACTAAGAGAAAAATTATTTTAGATAATCTTGCAGTTGATTTTTCCTCAGAGTTTTTTTTTGCCGCTCAAAGGTGTATTTTTCTTTGTTTATTTGTTGATTTCTGTATGTTGTGGTCAGTTTGCAATTTGTGTATTGGTTTTTCTATGAAGATTCAATTATATCGAAGTTTGTGGTTTCAACTTTGTGTTTTTTTTCAAAATTTCAAAGAAAGCCAATGTCCCACGAAATTTCCCCACAGCCGACCTACACGTACGGTTTCACATGGCCATATGAAATGCATTTCTATATTTTCCGGGGTATCAGATTTCGTTTTTCAATACTAGTTTACAAATCTTTTGTATTCTATTTTTATGTAGTTGTAGAATTCACATAGTTTTGACAAAACTGCGATGAAAACAGTGAGTTGTTCGCTTCTTGGTTGAATTGGACGTTTTCGAATTAGAGCTAAGATTTTATTAGTGCAGAAAGTACAATATTTCAATATGACGTAGCTGTTTCGTATAACGCGGGAAAATATGTGCCATTGTGGCATCACTAGTTTATTCACAAAACCCATAGATGCATAAAAGTAGGTCTTGTAGCTGTGGTCGCAAAAAGAGGATTTTTAAACAACTTCAGAAAATAAACTCTATCCTATCATTACAATATTTCAGAGTTCTTCAGCCTCGATAAAATAAACTTAATTTATTTGTGTCTTGGACGGCGTAATCGCCAACCAGCTGAGTGAAAACGGGCAAGTTGTGTTAGGCATTGCACTAGGGTGGCAAAGGCTACCTCGAACTTGAGTGTGCCAGGGGGATTCCGACACAATAGTAAAATATTCAAATATCTGTAAGAACTTCATTTATTAAATTACAAAAATCTAGTTTTAAGTCTTTCTTTTGGTTAAGAGGTTGAAGAAGAAATTTCTTTCTCAGGTTCTACTCCTCCAGAGACTATTTAAATTATGAAAATGTGGACGTGCAATGGAATGCAGGAGAAGGATACAGTTCTTCAGCGAATATAAATTCATATCCCTATAGAGTCTTGCAATCTGGCTCGGCATGGGGTGTCACTGTTGTACTTACTATGCTGTCATCAAATCTAGAATACTTCTGTAGTACTGGTCATGAAGGATTTCAGGTGAGTATGTGAGTACCTGATCACTAGTTGCTGCTAAATTCCTATTATCCTTGTTTAACAAATCTGGGCCCTTCGGATTGGCTGTAATATATATTACTTTTCTTTGAAACCATTTTTACTTTCCCGTATACGTACGTACATACGGAGTAATATACGTAGTATAGGGAAAGTTATGTATTGCTGCGCGAAACAACGGCAAATTTTCGAGAGAAAAAATTCATTGCCGGGAACTGCTAACGAAAAAGTGGTTAAAACCAGTTGCTAAATTAAGAAAAAATCCCCTAACACGTGATGTAGCCAGAATCCATGTTTTGTTACTCCTTTATACCGAAAAACCAACTGAAAGCAAAACGTTCATCCGTCTGTCCGTCTGTGAATACTACTAGCGCCTAAACCACTCGTCGGAATTTGTCCAAATAGCAGAAATCCTTGTTGATCTAGCTCTTGTCAAAGCTTTGAGATTTTGAAAAACTTTCTTCAAATTTAGAGGTACTTTATATGAAGGCTCCCGAACCTTTTGAACATTTTCTCAAAAACCGTTCCAAATTTGTTCCTTAAATATTTTGTAAGAATAGAGTAAATTACACTTTTTAAGGTGGCGTAGGTCCGATTTTCACGGTTCATCCTACATTTTCAAAAGTTTGCTTAAGTTTCAATTTTTTTCAGTCTTCCTACAACTATAAAATTGAAGATAGAGATTTTTCCTACAAATAAAATTTATTCTTCAAGTAAGTTCTTTTATTAACGTCACATACTTGTACATTTTTTTGAAAATTTTTGTAGTTTTCAAGCAATATTGCATCCAATATGTGCTAATTTAAAAAATTACAAGAACAAGATTTTCTCAGAAACCGCTCATATTTTTTTCTTTAACCCTTAAGCGCGCGCGTCAAATTGCGGAATATAAGTGAACGCGCGACGCACGGAGTGCGCCAAGCAGATTTCCGTTTTTTCTGCAAGTATCGGGTCTTTATCGTATCTTGCAACCCAGGTCTGGAAACACCAACTCTTGTTTTGCCAATTTGGCAACGCGTGAAATACCTTCGACGCCCTTTCACTTTTAGCGAATCCCGGTCGCGTGCCCTCAGATTTCGGGCTGAGAGAATGTGTCTAATTTTAGTTGGAAGAAAGAGAAAGCACGTATTCTGTCCTTGTTACTCTTCAACGTACTGCAGCCACTACACTGAAAAGAGTAAACGCCTGTCTCTTCATAAACGGTGGTCACTTTGAGCATTTACTCGACTGTCAGTTTTTTGTCATTTTCAGATAATTATGTTTTATTACTTTTTATTAATTATTTTCAATAATTATTAATGTACTACTTAGTTACATTTTATTAGTATTTTTAATAATTTTATCGGTCACATGCGTTTTTAGCCCATTTTAACATGCAACCCTACAGGAGTGTACTTGTCTGAATTTTAAGCAATTTAACATCCTTAGCAACGTGACAGCAACGCATCTTTGGCAACTTAACATCCTTAGCAACGCATCTTTGGCAACGTGAATAAACAACCATTGATTCATCGCAAGTCAAATGTTTATTAAGAAAGAAACAAGTCGGTGTAGAAAACAAATCAGATTCAAATAATTCAGAATAAAAGTAACTCATATTAGTTTTTGAGATAATTATTATTCATTGTAATAGGTTTTAATGGTGCAGTTAAAATGTATTTTAGGTAAATTAATTTCATTTTCCTCGCATTCCATCAAATGAAACTCTTCTTCGGTAATCATATTTACTGACGATCTGAGGTGTCGCCACTAGAAATCGACGCGCCAACTTCCTCACCGAACGTCATTTCTTTAGTTATCTTTAACTTCAGGAGAATTATTTGTATCCATCTTTTTTCAAACCACGGTATACGAATATTGTTTAAATAGATATATCGCAAGCAATACCTCACAATATCATAGTAACATGCCTCAACAACAGAATTCATATGTTTACTATCGCAGTAATATAAATTTTCGCATAAATCGTGAGATTGACCGATAAAATGCTGAACATACCACAAAATGTTACAGTGTTATTACTGCCTCGTCCAAATTAAAAATCTCGGCTCCGCTACGCTCCACCTCGATTTTTAACTTTTGGCCTCTGCGGTAATTACTCTCATAACATTTCTAGGTATGTTTATTTCTGTTACTAAAGTTTTCTTTTTTGCTTAATATGCAGATTACATAATAATAATACATTATTATTATTGTTATAAAATGAAGAGCTAGGCGGTAATATTTCACGATATATCTTTTCGATTTCTCTCTGAGCTGGCTTTACTTAAATAATTATTGTTACGTTGCTGTAAATAAATCGATAACTCCCCTCCACATTAATATTACAGTTTTGTTTCTTCAGCATACTGGGCAGAATTGCTTGAAGAGACGTTTTGTTTCCACGCTCATGTCTCAGCCCACCCCACCCCACCCACTCTGTGCAGCGTGAAAAGATTTCGGCATGAGATCCAGTGTACCTGCCCGCCGACACTCTTGAATGGGATCAACAAAGAAACAGGAAACTTGCTGCAGCTTGTGACCTGACGGTTGCCTCCTTTGCTGTCCCGACGTGCCAGGCACGGCTGTCTTGAAAGGTGTAAAAGAGACGCGGTTGCCAAATTACCAAAACAAGAACAAGTGCTCTCAGACATGAGTTGCAAGATAAACTAAAGACCCTGTATATTGTGATATTTGTGTTTCAATTTATGGTACAGATCATAACAGTCAATTATTAAAGGCACAGTCAATTCATTACAACCCACTTCTTCCTCCTCGTCGTATTCGACCAAAAGTTTTGTAATGCGACAGGTTCTTTTCTCAAAATCATCCCTGGAACAGAAAGTTATTGTTTCTCGAAAGAATACGATTTAAATTTACTAGTTTGCCTACAGTGAGTATAAAAGGATTATTTCCATCAGCGTGGAGAGATCAAAGTTCATAACAGAATAATAATTTGAGACTCTATATAACTCTACGAGCGACGAATAACAGAATAATAATTTGAGACTCTATATAACTCTACGAGCGGCACACAGTATGAGACAGACGGTCCGTCGATGACTGATCAACTAATAATTCAACCCAGGATTGAGTGAGGACAACGAAACCTCACACACAGGAAGCCAAGACTACAATGAAAAGTTACATGAAGTTATTATGAATGTTGACTGATTTGGCGGCAATAGAAGGCAGCTGGCGCGAGTATGTGGCAATTCCGAATAACTAGCGCAGACCCAAGGAAATAGAAAACTAATATGGGAAAGTCTGTGCCATTCAGTAGCACCACTAGTTTAAGAAAACATTTTTATTTTTCAGAGCACTGAGAGCGCAAACGAGGGAACTCTATGACCGATAAGCAATCACCATAGTGTTCTATTCGAAGTGCTACACATTTGCCACAGCCAATATTTCTGGGAAATTAGGATTAAAGAGTAAGAAAAATCTCCTCACTGACATTTTCTACACCTAAGAGTAATATTCTCACCTCTCACACGTCCTTGCTGCAACATATAAGCAGTGTAGATGGAAGTTAACCCCAAGCAGAGTGCGTAGATCTGGTCGTGCTTCACGTAGGGCACCTCGTGACGTCAACGCGTAGTTATGAATTTCTGTAACAGAAATGCAGTTGGATTTTCTAAAATAAAAAATTATTTTAAAATCCAGGAAGTATTTTGAGAAATTTCCTGAAAATTGGTAGACTAATAAAGTGTATCAAAATAGTAAAATATGTATTATAGTATATGATTATGATCAGTTTTATATATATATATATATATATATATATATATATATATATATATATATTGAACTGCATTGTAAATATACCTACAATTGAGAAAATTCAATAATTCAACCGATAGCACGGTACTTAGAATTAAAAAATCCGCGCCTCCTAAAAGCTTGCGCATCCAGCCACGGGGGAGCGCGTCGGGGAGGGCGTACCCTGGATACGAGCACTGTACCGTGAAAGAGGGAATCGCATACGATTGGTTCGGATTGCGTGACGCGGCAGGCGACTCCGCGGACGAGACAGAGGTAGCGCAGGCCAGTGGAAGAACGTGCGTTGAGGCAGCAGGGTGGCGCAGAAAGGTCCCCTCTCACGTCAGGTCAGATGTGGACGATACCCGGGCGTGGAGCACGCCATGTTAAGGTCCGTTCCAGGAAATGGGGTTAGACGAGGTAATTCGCCGCCTCATTGCCAAGTAAGTGGAAGGAAATTTTAAGAACTGGTTTGTGGACAAACAAGCGAACCCGCGAAACTTTTCTCTTAGCACCGTTTTTTGGAAGCTAAGATTTTCCTCCTCATACGTTGCTTGATTTGTAAATCTTCAACACGTAAATGGGGGGAACTTTCGAGATCATCCTGCTGGCACGTTTTACGCTTTTCACGTGGAGAAGGAAGTGCCATTATCCAATTTATGAAATAATATTGACTTTATGAATTTGTGAATTTGAACACAATCATAGATTGTAAATGTAAATGCTCTTCACATGGGTAATTTTATTACTTAATTAAATCTGTGCAATTTGGGGTCCCACTAGTCAATCTATTAAGAATATTGACTTTATTAATTTGTAAATTTGGATATGATCATCGACTGCAAATGTGAATATTTCTCATGTAAAGAAACTTATGATTTTGTTTGTTTGTATTTTTTTGTGCACGAGGTCAGTGGGCAATCAGCTCATGTATACTTATGAGTGCAAGAAGTAAACACGTGACAAAACCGAAACCTTTGCTTGTTTATTTTCCCCTTTGATAGTGATCCTCCTAAAACGGGGAAGGATTTTTTTTATCAAAGCTCTCCACGGCGAAGACTGTCACCGGCAAGACGTCTGGGGGCAATCTTAAGGATCCCCTCCCCACTACTGAGGTGGACGCCGCAAGAGTCAAGCCAAAGCCGCAAGAGTTATAGAGCAAAATGTGCTTACCCTCCATGAATATAATGGGGGTACGGTCACTATATATATTAACCGCTCTGAATTCTCGGTCGTTGGGGCATTTTAGTGGGAACGTGGCTCTTTTGAAAATAAAAATAACTCAAAGTCTTGACCACAGAACAAGATATATATAATTGAACCAATGATTTAAAAAAATACAATACAAGATGAAAATCAGTTAGCACTATAAAACAACAAACAGTAAACATTAGAATCAAAAAGAATAATCCCCAAAAAGTGACATAAATCTTTCAATACCTAAACAAAAATTATCACAATGTAAGAAATATGAAGTAAGTAATCATCGAATGCTTATTAATACCATTCATGAATCTTCCATCACAGTAGACGGCATTCAGTCCAAGAAAGTTCGTGATATTTTGTACTTCAGATTCCTTACAACTCAATTTACTCTTTTAAATTAACTATAACTCATAAATGCATCCCGCTGCAAGGCTTATTGCCTTCAGAATTTCAAGAATTTCACCAACAAGGGCAGTAAGTAACAGGGATTAAATGTACACTTATTCACATTGCAATAAACAGCAAAACAGATAAATGGTTTCACAATATGGTGAAAAGAAAATCATTGTGTGTTCCAAATTACATGTCACAATTTATCAATATGACTTTTTTAAACCAACTAAATAAATGTAGAAGACATGAATGAACATCCGGAAAATCTCAACAATATTGTTTTAACAACCTATCAAAAGATTAAAGACAACGGTTATTGTCTCAAATTTATGAGAATGAAATTATTAATTTTGAACAAATATCTCAGTCATTTGGAATTAATATTATCATCTCCTACCATTTCTACATTATAAAAAAACTTAACATATTCAAAGCGTTTTGCTGCTTTGTAAATTCTTTTCTGTACATGTAAGAGTCTTTATGAACAGATGCTGATCTTTACGGGCCCCGGAACGTATTGGCAGATTGTTGTGAATTACAGCACTTAATTGGAGGTTTATAGTAATTTTCTCTTATGCAACAACAAAAACTACAAGGAATAACAGATCGAATACCGACCTCTGTCCGTAGGCTATTGCCTCTCCAGTCGATCCTAGCAGTGGTCGGTGGCGGCACCACACGCCCCCTACACCAAAATGGCTTCAGCGCAGTACCAACTCCGTACAGAACCCGAAGTCCACATTTCTCTAATGGCGCAGCGGGTCAGTGGATCGTCTGCATCGCCTGTCTTCCTGTACGAATAATTCACTTCCTATTCTGCCCAGCGTTATAACTAGAGGTCTGCATTCCCCGCAATTTTTACCGACCAGCTCTCGCTCGCCTCTCTTCTCTCGAGACCATGCGCTCGACTGTCTTTCGCAGCCGGTTGCGGACTCCCGGGAGCCGGCGACCGACCGAGACTCGGCCGGTTGTCGACAACCGGCGGATCCCGTTCAGGCGAACTGCGCCACGTAACAATCGGCCGACACGTCGGAGTAAATATCTAATGCCAAGTCTCAGGAAAAGAAAGGAGTATTGAATGGTTTTTTAAATAAATGACAAATAATTTTATATATATATAAGAATTTTAATATTAATTTTCAAATAATAAATTTTAATATAGAAAAAAGAATAAAAAGCTTTAAAAATCGACTCCTCGGACGCACTGGAGAACCTCAAGTAGATATATTGCAGTTCTGTCGGTGACTCCAATGAAAAGGCATTCAAACGTTTTAGAGATAAATTCTGTTCTTTGTAATGACTAGGCATCGGATGTTTCGGAAATTGCCTATTTTATTCTAATAAACATATAATCATTAATTTTCCTTCATTTTATATGGTGTAAATACAAATGTTCCGCTAAATTTAGATGCAAGAGCAATGAAATATATTAGTACCTTTCCCTTCCAATTTTGTATTTTTGTTGGCTTTTTCCAAATATTTTTGTTGTTGGTGTTGTTGTAATTTTCAGGCATCTGAAAAGCAGAGCTTAGTTTCTTAACCCGGCAGTAGGCGCGCGGGGTGCCTCAGTCACCCCAGTATTGTTTTGATCTCATCGTACTTTTAGTTTTATTTATAATCTTGCGAGCTTCTCAATATCTTTTGAGGAAAGCTTTGTGCACATTTCGACCCTTCTCTTTCAACTGCTTCCTGTCCTTTCCTTGAAATTTCGCCGCAAAGACGATGGCGCGCTGTGTGGGGGCCACCGAGTCACTTCGTGCAACCTTTGCTTTCGCTTCCTGCCACGCTGTTTACAGTAGTTCACCCAAAGGAAGGGGATCTCGTGGAGCTTTAATACTACTCCCCAGAAGCCAATGATTCACAATTTCAGCTTTTATGATTTTTAATTACAATTAATCGCTTATCTTGTATTGAAACGAAAAATAATGGAGTAATTGAAAAATATTGTACTCGTATATATAAAACTGTATATGCATCATTTCATGAATACATACTTTTGCCGAATTTAAAATAAGGTTGAACGAGTGTATATAATAGTAAATAATGTATTTTGAATTATTGAATTGAATAGGCTGATGTGCTGTGACCGCTGTTGTTTGGCCGCCGACTGAGTCGACAAATTCAGAGGCCATGGCTGCTTACATCAAGTACGCCCAATGACGACAAGACGTGTTGACGCAAGGAAAATATTACCCACCTCATTTTTGTTTAGCATATGCATTTTTCTTATATACTCGTGAAATTATGACCAAATATTCATTGTATTTAATAAATATGTCTTTATTCGGGTTTGTAAGAAACTTAAATGACATTACAATTTGTAGGAAACGAAGTATTTTCCCTTAAGAACTATAAATATAAAAATTCATGCAATAAAAGTTTAAATTTATTTTCAGAGTCTTTGTTTGCCTTCATTCTTTCAAAAAATGTATTGTTTGTCTCTATAAAATTATTTCCAGTCAATCGATAAATTGTAACTTTTCAACAAATTAATTGTTTAATTGAAATTGTATTTTCTTTCGATTACAATGAATGAAGAGTTGCGATCACTACATGTGGCGACTTTATATCCCGTACATGCATTGAGGGGCGAAGCTACCGTGCAGTACGGCGCTCGGCGACTCCCGAGTCTCGGCGGGAGCCGCAAGGCGGCCGGTCGAAATGTCCGTTAAACATCTATCTCTTCCCCCCAAGCAAGGTCCCCCTCCCTTCGCCGAGCGTCGGTGCGGAGCCCGAGAGTATCGAACGGTTGTTTTCGCCCGATTGCAGAGCTCTAGCTATAACACCTCTAACAGCTGGCATTCTAACAACTTCCAATACCTTTCCGACCGCGGCCTCACGAGTTCTCTCTTCAGAACGCCTTTTCCTCCCCCTCTGCGCGTGAGTCATCAAAACCTACCCCGCCACACCCCTCTTTTACTGCTAAGAATTTACAGGTGGCGGCGCGGCATCTGCCTAATTCAAACTCTTCGCTACGGCGCGGGTTATCTTGTAATTGCTACATGTTAACTTTTACATGTTCGGTTACAATATATATATATATATATATATATACATATATATATATATATATATATATATATATATATATATAGAGAGAGAGAGAGAGAGAGAGAGAGAGAGATTTGGACATTGTGTTAGGATTGCCGTGATTCACAAATATCACAATTTTGAGAACTGAATGTAGAAATTAAAAAAAAATATAATTTAATTACCTAAGTGTTTATTATGACAAATATTAATAATGAGAGATTAATTTTACGAACTTGCACCAGATGAAGTGGCTCAGGGCATCAACTGATATTATTGCAGTGTCTCTTACCGGAAGATCCTAGTATTCGAGTCCCAACGACAGCAGGATTTTCGACACTAGCTAGATAGGTATGCCGAATTAAGCCGTTGAGTAGAGGAGAATTATTGCGGCAGGATGTTCTGGTACGGTAGTTTTTCGTTTTTTTTTCCAGATAAATGCCGGAGCTATACCCTAACAAAAGAGCCATGGACCTTCCTTGCTCGCACACGCACTTACATTTACATGCATTACTCATGAAGATGTCACGAGCTTAAAGCTTTTATCGGCTGAGGAGGTGCTCCAGTGGTGGGATATATGAGCCATTCCACCTCAAATCGCACAAAAAAGATCAAAATTTGACCTTCATATTTTTATATCGTTTCTAATTTTTTCTATTTGTTATATGGATCAAATAAGTGTACACGTGTATTTTTATTTTTTCTAAGTTTATTATTTTCGGAAATATTGTATAATGAAATTTGCTAAAAAATGACGCGCATCGCTAACTTAAAAATATAATATATATTTGATTACACCAATTATAGAAATTCCGTTCAAATTCCATTCTAAACTTAAAAACATGTTTAATTTTTAAGATTTTGCAAAATATTTAAATTTTTTAATTTTCATTTATTTTTAAAAAATTGAAATTTTGAAAATTAAATATTTTTGTAAACTCGATGAGCTAAAAATTTTTAAAAAATATTTATAAACGCACTAGAGTATTGATAATAAGTCCAGAAAAAATCAAAGTGGGATCTCACTTTAAAAGATATTAATATTTTACAAACCAGTGTGTAATAGATTGCTGCAATAGACACGTTTTTTGCGTTACTGGCCGTCGGTTTCTTTGGATGAAGCAGTAATTTAAGTACTTCTTGAGGTGGTGAAACTTCAAGATGGAATTTATAAATAATAATATTTATGTGTATTAATATATATAAATAATATTAATATATTTATAAATAATTAATAAATTTGTAAATAATTTATACATTTATAAATAATTAAATGACGGATTCTTGACTCAGGTCTTGACTGACAATTTGAAATTTTCTGGTCTCGCATTACTCACTTTAAATACAAGCACTTGCATACCATAGAATTCCTGAACTTTCGACACAATGCACAGTTTTAATGCCTTACCGAATTTACTTCAATTCTGGACAAAATTCCATTTTCTTCAGCCAACGTTTTAGACACTTTTATCATGCGTTCGGTAGCTGCAAAAAGTCGTCTAATTTTATTGTACGTCCAACTTTCAAAAATTGTCAAAATTTTAATTTTCAACGTCATGTCATCTATTGAGTGAAAGCAATCGATAAATTACCAAATAGTATCTTTGATTTTTCGATGGACGTCAAAGGATCTTCAATGTGAAAAAAATATCTGTGTTGGCACTTTGTACTTTCTAAAATTTCTCATGGGGATGTCATTTTGTTCCAATTTTCTTTTCTTGGCGGGTGTTTCTCCTATTGCAATTAAACTCATGTTTATCTTCTCTTTATTCATTTCGCAGACACTTGACAAACTATCTGAAGAGCTTAAATTGTTACTTCCTTGATTTCCCCTTTTTTCACTGGACGTTCCGCTACTTGCGTTAATGCCACTATCTTCATTCAGAAAAGGCCGTTTTGGAAGCCGATTGCCTTTCTTCCGAAATGAATCACAAATTCGCCAATCTAATGACTCCTGTAAATTCACCAGCAAATCGTGGTTAACGCGTCTTGGAGATTTTCTTTTTTAAAAATCTTGATCAGAAAGTTTAAATGGATTGAAACATCTATCTCAGACACTGATCGCCACTCATGTTGCACAATGTACATATGATTCACAGAACAAATACTAGCACTCTTGTCTTCATAAGTATTGCGTATAAGTATTGCGCCTAATGTTGAGAAAAGTTTACCATGCCCTTGACAAGTGATCGATTGTATTTCACGAGCAAGGTCAGGATGGCACCCCGTCCCTGGGACGCAAAGAGACTCTGCAGTAAAGTTCGAGGACATTTCTGACACGAAGAAAAGCATTCGTTGACATCCCTTCTGGGGAAAGAGTGAACATATGATTAACTAATGTTTCTTGAACCCCAAATCAGGCAGAGGGCCATTCTTTTTATTGTTCGTCGGCATTAGTATCCAAGACTGATCGAACACAATTCGTTAGTGCAGGGGCAGGAACCACGCGCCCGAATACCATACTTACAATTGATTTTTTTATCTGTACGTGTTGAGAGCCCACTTTTTTCTTGTTATGTTTTGTAGAAAATTGAACAAGAAGTATGTCTATTGTTTCAAATTTTAATCTGAGAGAGTTCATAAAGAAATGTTCGTTTTTTAATATAATTACAATTTTTTAATGAAATATTTATTTTTTGAGAAAGTAATTTACAGATGAATAAAATACACATACCAAAAAATTAAACGAAACAAACCAGTAATTTTTATGTTAAGTACATTCAGTGTCGATTAATCGTATTTTGCAAAGTACGTGTAAATTTCAGAATTTATTATAGACAAAACTACACAAATAAACAATTTTCAGGTAAATAAAGAAACATGTTCCTCTTTTTTTGATGTCCAGAATGAATGCCATATATTCGTGTCATTTATTTTTTTAAATAGTAGTGTCAATTCGAGTGCGATTTGACGTGGAATGGCTCGTATTTCAATTCGTTTTGCTCTCACCCATAAGAACATAGATGACCCACGATGAGTCACCCACGATGTTACCCACAAAAACATGTATGACACAATGTCATACATTCTGGGGGCAGAGTGAACATCTGAAATACCAATAACTCTTGAAACCATTATCAGGCAGACGGTCATTCTTTTTTTAGTTCTTCAGCACTTGCATCAAAGACTGGACGAACACAATTCGTTAGTGCGTGGGTAGGCAGAGAGCGCCCTCATACGTACAATTGATTTTCTTAGAACTGTATGTGTGGAGTGCCCACTTTTTTTCTTGTTGTATTTTATAGAAAATTAAACAAGGAACACGCCTATATTTTTTTCAAATTTTTAACTCATCGACTTTATATAGAAATTTTACTTTTTTTGAAACAAATGCATTTTTTAAAATGAAAAAAATATTTTTAGAAAAATTAATTTACAGAGGAATAAAATAAACATTTTAAAGTATTAAATGAAATTTTTAAATTCGGTACATTTGGAGAGATAATTGATCTTATTTTGTGAAGTACCTGTAAATTCCAAAATTTAATATAGCCATAACTACACAAATAATCAATGTTCAGGCAAATAAAAAATACGTGTCTCTTTTTTTGATGTCCAGATTTAAGAAAAAAATATCGTGCATTTTAAAAAATGTCGTGTCAACTCTTGTCCGATTTGACGTGGAATGGCTCATATGTGGAAAAGGAAATCCCCGCAAGGCAATATGTTGGTCGGCGCAGGTTTTCACTATTACGTGGGGAAGAATACAGCCATCTCCCGAGATAAAACATTCAATTCTTTTAGGGGACCTATTACCATAGCAGTTCACAGGGTCGAAAACATGAAATAATAATCAATCCTTTTCGCTGCAATGCGGCGGGGTCGCGGGGCGAGCCTGCCAAAATCCAATCCGTACCGGGGACGAGCGGTGTCCAGCTACAATCCGGGAGAGCAAACCAATATCAAAAGTAGAGTCGTCTTCAAGTCCTAATCCAAAACCCAATCCAGGGAAGTACGAGGGCACAGCTGATCCTAAATCACAAAAAAAACAAAAAACAGGGGTTAGATCTGATGCCAAGATGTCTCTTTCTCGCTCGCTCTCCACTCACTCCCCCGCTGCCGACCCCCGGAGGCACGCCCCTCAGGGCGCTGCTGTATCCCTCCGCCAACTGCGTCAAGGGACTATTTTCTGCGGCGGCGGAACCACCCCCCATGAGCTCTGGTGCGGCGTGCACGCTACGTAGCGCGCCCCGTTCACAACTAACGGCGGAATACACCAGTAACAGACCCAAGTTTTCTCCAGCCCACTTTTTCGAAGTTACAATTTAAATGGTTGCATTTTTTAATCATTTACAATGAATACATGACTAACCCATTTTTTTATTTTTATTGTATTATTTTTTAACTTTTTTCCTGTATTGTTTCAAAACTTTTTAAATGCTCCTCTTCGTCCATTTTTAAAGTCTAATGTCAGAAGGTCTATGAAATCACGCCTAATGAAAATTTGGTAAACTTTTTAAAAATGTCTAATAATATTTGGTGAAATTGTCGAAAATATCTAAAAAACTTGGGTCTATCGGACACGAATGTCTCATCTATTATGCTCTAACAGAAATATGTAACAAAATGTCGATCACATATCATTACGTCAGTATGTTATTGTCTGAAATGAAATCACAATAGGAACGATACACTTTACTTCATCAAGTATGTAATGTACATACAATGATACAGGTGTTAAAATATTCAGTCTGTAGCTCAGACTGAAGGTTTAAGTCGATATCACCACGATCTTTATAATTTTGGTAATTGTCTACCAGTCAAAAATTTTTAAAATTTATTTGACATTGTTAAAATACAGAATTTTGGTTTACAGACGTTTAAAAATGAAGAAATAGAAACTTTGTTTTTACACCCTCGTATATCTATTAGACCTTTGGTGTTTATGCCTATTAGACCTTATTAATCAAACCTTCTAATTGTAGACCTCTTTTGGTATTAGACCCTGTGTCGCGGGGACCGTGTGTCGCATTAGCCCTGGTTCGCAATAGACGTCCTCTTTATTAGACCTAATGAATATTAGTCATATTGTCAGTGAAACTAAAGACCAACACGTAATATTAAAACAGAAAGTTAAATTTATTAATATTAAATGGTTTCAGGTCTTTAGGTCCACGGACAAAATGTCTGTTATTCATTAGGTCTAATAAACAGGAAGTTTATTAGATATTTTTGACAATTATACCAAATATTATTAGACATTTTTAAAAATTTTACCAAATATTCATTAGGCGTTATTTGATAGACCTTCTCTCATGAGACTTTAAAAATTAGACTTTCTGTCATTAGATCTAATATCTCTAGACCTAACTATCTCTAACCTACGTGTTAGGTGTATTATTAATCAATGTATTAGACGAAAACAGAGGCAATAAACATAATTCTATTAGAATTCCAAACACGAATATCATGTTTTTATTGCTTACATCAAAGCAAAAGTGGGTCTACGGGACTCCCAAAAAATCAAGACAATTATATATTTCATCACTTCAAATTTTTAAATAAAAATTTTATTTGACTTACTTTCAACTTTAAATTTTTGACAATGAATATTTAAGGTAATTCGTATGATTTATATTACGTAATCATTAATTTGTTTCTCATTGAACATATAAAATTTGTGATAAATTATTTTTAATTGAATGATAGTATGAATTATTTTCAATAATTTTTATTCTAGTCTCATGAGAAAAATAATATCCTTGAAACTGTTGCTATAATAAAAGAAAAATTATTTGAATGATTTATTTATCTTCAGTAATAAATAATGGTCTGTACTGAATACATGGGCCAAATATAATATAATTTAATGATTATAATATGAACAGACACTTAAACATAAAATAATTGAAATGCTAAGTACTATTATCTACAGAATGACATGTAATACATTGATGTATTTTCTTCTGTAATTATTGATACAATAGAGCATTTCCATGTACATTCTAGATAATTATTTAAAACTAACTGAATGTGGCGTTGCCGACGCTTTCAACTATCCTCAGATTTGCTGATATACACTCATCGCTTGTGCAATATGTTTATTTCTGTGACTATTTCTTTAGTATTAGCTACATTTCATTGGCAGATAATAATTGGTGTACATGATGGCTAATGATAATGATTTGATAATATCGATGATAGATGTATGAAATACATAGTGAAACGAATTGTTATCACTACAATGATAACAATGCGTTCCTGAGCATGAAGAACGTTTGAACTGCGCGGTAGCGGCCGGCACGCCGACGGAGTCGGGTGCCGGAGTCGGTTCAGTGTAAAGAACTGAAGGACGGAATCACGGGACGGACCGGCAGTGGAGCGATGGCCGAGGAATGAAACGGACGGTTATGTAGTGTGCGGAAGAAAGAGCATTGACAGTAGTGAAATCTGGAACCATCGTGGAGGATAGGCATCGGGAATGATAAGATGGTGGGGAAGGGCATGAAGTGAACTAAAATGGTGATGTTACTAAAGTGAATAAAAGACAATATCGGCGCGTAAAGATATCCACGTGGGCGAGTGCGGAGGAGCGGCTGAATGTGGATTCCCGTGCCTCAGTCCACCCGTTACTGTTTGATACATGTAGCTTCGAGAACCGGCGGGAACAACGTCGTCATCGGAGTGAGCAAGATTAATTATTAGAATATATTGAAAGTGGTGAACTCGGCATTGATAAAGTAACTCACGCGGGCGGACACCAGTATGGCATCGAGTGAATGAAGAGGAACGGCATTAAACAATCGGTTGTGAAACGGAGAAGAAAAGAACTTATTACGGACGGCGGAGGTGAGAAGCATTAGCGGCCAACGCACAGTAGGTCCGTTACAACGGCAGTGGACATCAAGATCTCGGCAGTCGGCGTCGTGCAGGTAACGTCGGAAGAGCATCGAAGGCGGACGACGAAACGGGCCCCTCCTCCCCACTTCGGCATCCTGCGACCCGAAGAGGCCCGAGTACGGACGGCGCGGCGCGAAGCGTCGCCCCGTCGGCGGAGGGGCGAACGCAAAGCGGCGCGGTCCGGGGACTGGAGTATTGTGAGTAAGAACGACCGGAAGAATATTGGGAGGGAGACTAACTAGACAGCAGGAGACAGTGATCTTTAGTCGAGGCCCCACAGATGTGGGAATTATAACAAATGAGTGAGATTCCAGGGTAATGAAGAGTTTACAAATGGGATGTGATTTAAAATAGAGAAAGGACAAAGTAAATGTTTTTGTGAGCAACAAGAATCATCAATTTTGTATGGTAATTATTCGAGCAATAAAAATTCATGTTTACCCGTAAGTTTCCATTGTTGAACATGATTGAATCCGGAGCCCATTCCCGGGCAAGAGTCCCTGTCCCCTTTTCTAATAAATATTGTGCAGAGTCAAATCCACGACTCGTTTCAATAGTGAATGTGATTTCTATTACATTCACTATATATCAAATTCCGAGAAAACGAGCCTTGAGAGTGCGATGGAATCCCAGACGCAGCAAAGCATCGAGAGTGATACACGCTGATGATATAAAACGTTTGTATATTCATGGAAATGCAGTCTTTTCTGTGATAACTTTTCTACAGCCCTCGTCCTGTGCAATGTAATTGCACGGGTTCAGCTAGTTTCAACAATATTCCTGAAAAGCCATGTCATTTCCCCAATATCTCGGTTGCAGGTAGCGGTGCACAATCCATGGGAGTACCCACAGATGAAACAGTACTCGTTCAGCGTCCCACTGTCCAGCAGTATCGAGGTGGCCGTGACGCCGGAAGCCATGACGACGAGCAAGGAGCTCCACGGCTACTCGTCCGAGCAGCGCCAGTGCTACTTCCCCGAGGAGCGAACCTTGCGTTTCTTCAAGCAGTACACGCGCAACAACTGCGAACTCGAGTGCCTCGCCAACATCACCTTCCTCGCATGTGAATGCGTGGCTTTCTACATGCCCCGTGCGTATACAAGCCGTCATTTCATCTCATCAACATCATCTTCATCTTTATAATTATTTCAATCTTTATCACCGTCATAATTATTTTCACCTTCATCACCTTCGCCTTATTCATCACTCATTTTCTTCCTTCTCATTTTCTCATTCATCCTTTTGTACCATCTTCTTCATAATATGATACTTCTATTGTAGTAGACCGTGAAATCGATTGATTGATTGAATGATTGATTGTTCGTGATTCCGTGCGCGTCAACTACAGAGGTCATTAGACCCTTAAGTGTGGTGTGTGCTTTTCCCTCGGGAGGTGGCGGTAATCTTTTCCTGATGGCGAAATCCGGCGCCGATCTACCGTCGACTAGCGGAGTTTTCCCATCAACCAGGTATCTCCCACCAGCGGGGCACCGCACCAGGCGCGACAAGCTCTAAGCTGACGACTGAGACCTCGGTGGTAGTGTAGTGCGTGTTAAAGTGTCTGTGTAAGGGGTGAGGATAGGCAAGGAAGGAAAGATCGCGCGTAGTCCGTGCCCCGTTTGATAAGGTATTGCTCCGGCATTCGCCTGGTGTTAAACGGAGAAACAACAGAAAACAACCGATCAGAGCAACCGGGCCGTTTGAAAAAATCTGTTTTTTGTAATTTTTTCAAATTGCAAATATTGCGTGCAATAACTTCAATTTTGTAGTTCTAGGAAGTCACCGAAACATTTCAAACTTTTGTAATTTTCGAAAATTCAGAGTTAACCGTGAAAGCGGGACCCATGCCACTATAAGTGTATTTTATTCTACCCTTACAAGAAATTTAAAGTAAAATTTGGAGCTGTTTTTGAGAAAATTTTGAAAAAGTCCGCGGAGACTTCGTGTAAAGTACCCCCAAATTTTGAAGCATATTTTTCAAAATCCCGGCGTCTCGAGTGAAACTACATAGGCTGCGAAATATTCGTTTTGGAAGAAATCGGACTTATGGTTTCGGCGCTACAGTTGTTCACAAAACGTGTATTTCGGTTGAAATCTCGAAATAAATTTTCCGCAGCCTTCCCTAAACTACGCATATACGTACTTATATGGAAAAGTAACTACTGGTGCTACAGAATGCCACATACTTTCCCGTATTAGATTTCTGTTTCCTTTGGTCTCTGCTAGCTATTCGGACTTGCCACATACTCGTGCCAGATGCCATCTATCGCCGCCCAAAGTACATTTTTTTGACATTTCCTTAACTTTTCGGTTTCCTAATGGTAAAACGCAAAAATTTATTTTAGAATATATAAGAATACAAAAAACCTGTCCTAAATGGCAATTTTCTTTGAAAAAATGTAAAACCGTTTTAAAACTAGTGGTGCTACAGAATGGCACAGACTTTCTCGTATGTTTTCTATTTCCCCGAGTCTTTGCTAACTAATTGGAATTGCCAAAACTCATTCTTGCCAGATGCCATCTATCACCTCCAAAAGTACATTTTCTGTCATTTTCTTAATTGTTCGGATTCCTATTGGTAGAACGGAAATATAAATTTTAGAATATTGAAGAACACAAAAAACTAGTCCTAAATGGCAATTTTCTTTTAAAAATTATGTGCGGTTTGAGTAGCGTTTTAGCGCTACTAAAAATGCGAAATTTGAAGATCATTTTTACAAAACATTTTTGACTTTTCAAAATACTTTATTTGAAGTTATTTGAAGCACGTACACTCACAAATACAATAATCTTTATGATTATGGATCAGTCATCTATTCCTCTGCAAAAGACAAAGTACTGGATAGCTTAAGTCCAATTCATAACTCCTGCCTTAGAATGGCTATTGGAGCTTTTCGTACTAGCCCTATTAGTAGCATTCTGGCTGAATCAAACGAAGAACCATTATCCTTCAGAAGAGAAAAATTGAGTATTTCCTATGCTCTCAAAGTAACCTCAAATCCTAAAAACCCAATAAATAAAATTATTTTTGACCATAAATACTTTACCAAATTCCATAAACAACCATCGTACCCTAAAACCCATATCTCTCCAAATCCATAATATATTATCCAGAACTATCCCTAATCTTCCACCAATATATCAATATAAATCTTTACCTGAACCCCTAGAACTTCTCCATGTACCCTCAATAGATACAACTTTGACAAAATTCCTCAAGCAAACAACAAATCCTATAATATATCGATCTTTATTCTACGAAACACTTAATAGATATGAAAATAGCATCCATATATACACAGATGGATCAAAAAGTGCAACTGGAACCGGATGTGCCATCATATATCCAGATGAAACAAAACTAATCAAACTACCAGACATGAGTTCAGTTTTCTACAGTGAAGTCTACGCAATCAGATCTGCCCTGGCAGATATCCTAAAATCAAATAACTCTCACTTTACTATTTTTACTGACTCAAGAAGCGCCATTGAATCCATCCAGAACAAACATACCAAGGAACCAATATGTTTAGATATAATATCAATGAACTCACAAATTATTTCCTCAGGCAAAACGTTAACATACGTGTGGATTCCCTCCCATGTCAACATTTCTGGTAATGAAACTGCGGACACTGCTGCTAAAACAGCTTCTTCTCTCCCTGATGCATCAACTCACCCAGCATCCCACAATGACATCATCAAAATTATAAAACGCAATATAAAGGAAAACTGGAATAACCAATGGTTGAAATCCAAACCAACCCAACTCCACCAGATCAGAGACTCAATCTTCGAATTACAACCTACCTGTGGTACTGATAGAAGACTAGAAACTGTTATCACAAGATTGAGAATTGGACATAGCAGACTCACTCACAGTCACCTAATAACGAAAACACAACCAAGCACCTGCAACTTCTGCAATTCTCCATACAGTATACGTCACCTAATCATGGAATGTACAAACACTAACGACAGAAGAAAAGTTTTAAAACTGACCTATGATTTTAAATATAATCTAAATTCAACCGAAACTATTAAAAATATAATATTATTACTAAAAGAAACCAATGTATATAAAATGATTTAACTTTGTATACTAGTTATTGTAAACTGAAATACTGTATTACTACTTTGTAAACGTGGTCGCTAATAACCACTTAGGTTGATGCGACCTTTATAAATAAATAAATTAAAAAAAAATAATCTTTACAAATTGCTGGTAATGTGCATATTAAAGATGTGAGAGATCGTGCAGCATTATATAACTTTCCCTGTACTACTTATATACCCTGCATATACATACATATACGGGAAAGTAAATATTTCGTGTTCATTTTGTTTTATGTACTTGTAAAGACAGTATAAATGCTGCATGCCGCAGGAAATATAGCATTTTGACCAAAACAGTGTATTGTATGTTCCTAATACCGAAGCAGTGGAGGCTTCGTGTGCCTATATGTAGGAAGTTTTTTATTCTCGTCCTTACATTGTAAAATGGGGGAGTATTGTAATTGCGCGCTGGGAAACGGCGATAAGATGACAGAAGAAACTCTTATTACCAGATACTGGCAACACAAAAGTGGTTTAATCGTATACCCCTATGTAGTAAATTTCTTCTTCTAACGCGTTGTGTGATCAGAATGTATATTTTGTATGTCGTCATTAACGAATATTTGAGGGCATGCTTTTTTTTCCTTTCAGGAGAACTTGATACACCAATATGCAACGCGAATGACGACTGTTTGATTTCTGCTTCATGTGAGTATAATTTTATTTTTACGCTAATTGGAATGTAATATGGAGAACGTTGCGTCCAAATATCAATACCATTATTTTCTTGGAAACCCACGTATCTGTTTGATTTCGAAAAAAGAGAAATGTTCATTCAAAGTTTTGAAAGTGTGTATCCTGTGAATAACAGTAACTCCTAATTATTGATTATTAATTATTATCACGTAAAGGTATAATTGAGCCCTGAAGAGCAAAAGTGGAGTAAGTGAAAACATACTTTTCGGAAAATAAGTATATACGAAAAACGCTTTAAAACTATAATGCTTAAAAATAAATGACCTAATGTGTTATGATCATGTTAAGGAGATATTCGTTTAAATTACTACAGATAATTTGGACTGAAACATTCACTATTAATCCAATAATTACATATTTTGTTGACTTTCACCACTTTCGCACACACCATTTTTGCAAACTATGACTTACATTTAAATAATTGGCATGAACAATTGTAGTCTGAGAAACGAATTCGATGAATAAATAGCTTTTGGTTTCTCAAAAAGTGTTTTATGGCCACAGTAAAGGCAATCCACGCTTATTTTTGAGTTGGAGTCATTGAACTGATAAAGTCTTTGTCGGGTATAAGTTTTCTTATATCCGCAGCAACAAAAACTCCCTCTTTGAAACTCCCTCCGTTAAACCTAGAAACATTGTGTACGTAGAGGTGGTAATAAAATCTTACCTTGGAGTACCAATATTTCCCTGAGGACATTATTATCACCAGAATCTGTACTTCTTGGTGGTCAATTTCTTTGTTTTAAATGGTTTTGTCGGTGTCTACTGTCCCATAAACGTATAAAACATGTTGTTTATAAAACATAAAACGCGATGTTTTTTGAGCATCCAACCTATTGTCTCTGCAACATATACAATACATTTATATCAACCAGTTCTGGTTGTGGTATCCCACTTTCTTGAACACCATGTTTTCATACGTCTCCTTCAAGTACGCCGAATGATCAACAGAAATCGACACATAACGGCTACCATTGTGTTGTAAATATTCGTTTTAGCTTATTTTGGAAGAGGCAATTTCATTCAGAAGAATCGTACTGATTGTGGAGCTGTGCCATCAACTCCTCTAAATCAGAGAAAATCACCAAATTGCCTAAAGAGAAAATTAGACAAAGTCTTTTCCCCAATATCTGTACCATGCAAATTAAGCATCATCCCATAAGAATTTTCTGCTTTTAAGTCTAAAACCAAATAATTCAGCAGATTGCTTAGGTAGATATAAGGCTTTCACCAAATCACTGAGTTCCTTTTTCGAGAAAATTTGTGCTTCGTGAACTCTGATATCTAAAACCTTGATTCATGTTCGGACTGAGGTACACGTTTCATCCTCGTTAGGCAAATTGACTTCACCCAGGTTTGTAAGTGGGTCGGGCACATGGACGTCTGGACAATGGGGAATAAACCGAATAGCAGAAGCAAGATTCAGATACCTGATGGTGCTATTACACTTTAAAATGTACCCCCTCAAATTACAGAAAGAGAAATAGCAATAATCTCTATGATTCTTTTGCCCACGTCACATCATAGTACTTCCAAATCGGAAAGCTTTTGTCTTGACTTTTGACCTACTACAAACATCTTCAACACACTGCTTACAAATTTTATGAGGAGTCCAAAATTTATCTTGGTCTCCAACTTTTAACATTCCGGCGGGCGCGCGGCAGCACTCCGTGCTGCCTTCGTGATTTTATTGTTCCCAAAGGGAGTACTGCTATTTGACATGTCAAGGGGCTACAGTATTCTCACTTGGCAACATTCTAAATGGAACGCCGGAATCTCCGTTCCGTTGCCTGCTCTGTATCAGTCGTAAACAAGATTTGGAGGTAAAAATATTCTGACTGCAGCACTCCATGCTCTACCGCGCCCACTCATGTAAATATTTTTAGTATTCTAAACGAACATATTAGTAATTCAGATTGTTCGTTTACATGTATTTTCGATCACTGTAAGCCAAATCAAATATTATTAAAATTGTTTTTGTTGATTTTTTTCTGTCACTTGCAGACTTATTGTTGCTTCTCTTTGCTGAAACTTGTGTAACAGAAGAAGAAATCAGGCATCTTCTTGAGTAACTTAAAACGGCTTGTTGAAAACTTATTAATGCTTTTCTAAAGTTTAAGAACAATAGACTGTTTCACTTACTTAATTTGTCTGTTTAATAACAATTTTCTAATTAATTTTATTTTTATTTTTCATATTATATTTTGTTTTCGGTTTTCTGAAAAAATTTGTTATTTATCATTCTCTACCTAAAACTAGCTGCATTTCTGTTATTTGTAAAATGTATTAACATTAAAATGCTATGACGAATAGTAAGGTTTCGTTCTTCCTTCTTAAATTAAATAGTAGAAGTTTTAAGGGTGCAAAAGACTGTTATCACGAGGCAGCATGTAGTGCTCCTACGCGCCCGCTTATGTGAGTATGAAAGGTGCACCCACCGGAAGGTTAATTTAAAAAATACGAAATGAACTTTCTTAAAAAACGCTGTATTATTTATCTGCTGCTCTTTTGCCATATAAAACATGCTTATGGAGGAATCAGAGAACAAGTTAATGCATGCATCAACATGTCCGGGAAGATCTTAGCAAGCACTCTCAACAATACATTGATCTGCATGGAGTTGCCAGATGGGGAATTTTGTCCCCAAAATGGAAACTTTTTCCGTTGAGGGAAAAAGGAGAAACATAAATGGATGGGGAAGTGTTTGAGGAAATTATTTTCATCTGGAGTCGAGATAGAATTATTGTTCTCTCAATTATTATAAATGAAAAAACGAACTTATTCTCTCTCATTTACATGAATAACTAGAAGTGCTACAGAATGGCCAATATTTTTTTCTATTTCCTTCGGTCTCAGACAGCTATTCCGAATTGCCACATACTCTTGCCAGCTGCCATCTATCGCCACCCAAAATATATTTTTTTGACATTTTCTTAATTTTTCGGTTTCCTAATACTAGAACGGATATACTATTTTAAGAATATTAAAAAACAGAAAAAACTCGTCATCAATGGCAATTTTCTTTGAAAAAATTTGGAGTCGTTTTTAGGAAAATTAAGCACTACTAAAAGTGCGAAATTTCAAGCTCTTTTCACAGAAAATTTTCGAGTTTTCGAAAAACTTCATTTGAAATCATTTATAGGACATACACTCATAAATACAATAGTGTTTAATATGTACATTACTACCAATTTGTAAAGGTGTGAGAGATCTTTCAAAAAATGTACATTTGTATAATTTTTTAAAAAACGAAAAAGTACCCCAAATTTGACTTTACGTCATATTAAAGAGTGGAATTGGCACTATTCGTTTGAAAAGCTTGAAGAAAAAAATTGGAGCCATTTTTGAGAAAATAGTGTTTGAGTGTTTCTGAAAATGCGGAATTTTGAGCTAGTTTTCACAGAAAACTGTTGAGTTCTCGAGAACCTTTTAATGACATTATTTAAAGCACATGTACTCAGAAATATAATAATGTGAACAAATTGCCACTAATGTAAATATTAACGACGTGAGAGACAAGTCAAAAAATTAAATTTTTGTAATTTTTGAAAACAACAACAAAAGAGTAGAGCAAACTGACGTTTATATAATCTCATAGAGTACATCCCTACCAATAGATTAAAATGCCGTTTTTGAGAAAATCTGATTTTTAATTATTTTTTAAAAGTGCATATATTGCACGCAATATTGTGCGAAAACTACTTAAATTAAAAAAATAGATACGGCCTTAATGAAAGAACTTACTATGGAGAACAAATTTCATTTGAAGAAAAAATCTCTATCTTCATTTTTGTGGTTGTAGGAAGACGCCGATAATGTTCAAAACTTTGCAATTTTTGTAAAAATTCAGAGTTAACCGAGATCTGTGCCACCGTTAGAAGTGTATTTTACTCTATTCTTAGAAGAAATTTAACGAAAATACTTGAAACCGTTTTTGAGAAAAGTTTGAAAATGCCCGGAGGGCTTCATGTAAAGTACCCCCAAAAGTGAAGAATGCTTTTCAAAATCGCAGAGCTTTGACTCAGGCCAGATGGGCTGTGGTTTCTTCAATTTGAAAAATATTTTACGCGTGGTTTTGGCGAGAGTGTTGTTCACATACACCTGGCAAACGGGCGGACGGTTGTTTTGCCGTCAATTGGTTTTTCGGTATCAAGGAACCACAAAACATCACGTGTTAGAGGATTTTTCTCTTAATTTTGCAACTGGATTTATTCACTTTCTCGTTATCAGGGCCCGGCAATAAATTTTGTATGCCGCAAATCCGCCCTATTTTCGTGCAGCATTACATAACTTTCCCTGTACTAAATATATTACTTCGTATAAACGTATGTATACGGGAAAGTAAGAAAGGGAAAAATAAACGACAGATATAGAGAAAGAAAAAAAAATGTGAGAAAAATGAAGACAGTATTGAATACTTCGTAACGAATACTTCATTACGAATACTTCGTAAGAAGAGATTACTTTCTTGCCTTACGAATACTTCGTAAGAAGAGAAAGTTATGTAATCGTGCGCCGGAAAACGGGGGATTTTCGCAAGAAAAACACTTATAGCAGGGGACTGGTAACGAAAAAGTGGATAAAATCTGTTGCTAAATTTAGAAACAAAAATCCTCTATCTCGTTTTTACTCGTCTCAAGGCCCATGGAATTTGAAACCGATATTTTGGTATTTGAGGATACTTTACATGAAGCCCATTTTGAGATTTTCAAAGTTACAAGAAAATGGCTCCACATTTTTTGATTATATTTTGTTTTTGAATAGTGCAAAGAACGTTTAAGGGAATGACATAGGTATAATTTTCGTTGATAGGCCCAATTTTTCGAAAATTGCTAAAAACTTTTTAAAAACTGCAAAATTGAAGATAGAGATTTTTGCCTCAGACAAAGTTGGTTGTACAAAATTAGCACTTCAAATAAGGTCATGTACCATTTTTTGGAAATACGAGTAGTTTTTGCGTAATTGCGATTAAAATTTACAAAAAAAATTTTTCTCAAAAACCGCTCCAAATTTTTTCTTTAAATTTTCTGCACATGTGTAATAAGGGACGGTATATATATATATATATATATATATATATATATATATATATATATATATATATATAAATAAATTAGTGGTGCTATAGAATGGCACATACTTTCTCGCAGTAGTTATTTTTCAAATGCCGATCATCGGATAAATTATTTGGACTAAGCCGTTCACCGCTGCCTTTCTTGGTCATGTTTGAAAGACATGTTTTTCGCATGTTGACAATTACCGACTTCCTAATGATAGAACTGATACAATTACGTTTTGACTAAAATATATGTAGATAGTCCGCATGTCGGTCCCGTGGCGCGGCTGGTTGAGGTCTTCAGTAAGGAAGATGCCAAGTTCGATTCCCAGATAGGGATTTTAATGTGATGATTGTGATGTAGGAAAAAACACTGAAAAGTGTAGATACTTTATTGAAAATCATTTGAAGTACTTCTACTCACGAATAGAATCAATGCAGATAAATAGACAGGACTTGTCCGTAACTGCATCTTTTAAACAATTTTTCAACTCTGTTATTCGATTTCTGAAGCGTAAGACATGTCAAATCAACCGTTGTCTAGCATATATCTGTATGAACCAATTTAAGTAAAATTATGATGAAATATTGAAAAACAAAATTCGCCTTACGAATACTTCGTAAGAAGAGAACCATATGCAATCATGCGCCGGAAATCGGAGAATTTTCGCCAGAAAAAACTCTTATAGCATGGTTCTGGTAACGAAAAAGTGGATAAAATCTGTTGCTAAAGTTAAAAAAAATACTGGTACTATAGAATGTCAGAGACTTTATCGGAGATCTTAGTTTTCTAATCTTTTAATTGATTTTGTTTTTTTGTTATGATTGATGTTCCCAGATACCTTCCCTGAGCGTGTAAAGGAGATTTTTTTTTACATACTCTGGATATTTTCGTTTTCTAATGCAAGAAAACTTAAACCACCATACTCTATTACTATTTTTTAAGTGTATTTAAAGTCTATCCATTGTGGTCGCAGATGTTAATCAGCGAGGATTGGTACAGGTCTTCAGAGGGAAGCTTCGGAGGTTCGTGTCCTGGTCGCGGAATATTATTTGTTAGAATTTTCTGTTGTCATAGGAAATAATAGAGAATTCTGTAAATTTTATTTAAAACCATGTGAAACCATTTGAATAACAAATATTGTTAATTACGATAACTGTACTGGAAGTGTCTGTATATATTTGTTCAAATTTTTAGCTTTTAACAATTTTTTTACGTCTCTTCTTGGATTTGTAAAGCGTATGTACCATCGTATCAATTGTTCCTTTATCATGCATTTACCATTTTATAAGTCGGTTCGATTCTTTAATGGCTCTGTTCAACCCATGCGGTGATAGTGTGGCGTAGTGGTATAAGTACAGGTTCGTTAACTTTGAGTATCAGATTTCGGGTCTCTGTACGGAAAACGTTTTCTGGTAGAATACACTTCTGCTGGTTTATGAAGTAGTGGAATAGCATTAAGGACCATATAGAAGCAGAGCGAGAAAGTATGTGCGTTGGAAGCACCATTAGTTTGAATTGAAGGGGACTGACCGTGGAATCGCCAGAGACAGCTGAAGTCGTTTGTCCATAATTTGGAGAATATTGTTTGTTTCACAGTTGGGGGATTTTTGTTCGTTGGAGAAGTTATTTGGGGAAATTCCATAGTAGTGGGGAAAGAGCTCGCAACACACCTGACAAACCTGAATCCGCATCAAGACCAGTACACATGTATTTTCATGTTTTGTGGAAGCACTGGCAGTGAAAATAAATTCATTTTTAATTTGTTCAGTGTTTTTTCAAGTGTGTTGATTTTAAAATTTAGCGACTTCCAGCTGTCTCTGACCAAGTTGCATTTTGATTGTGAAAAAATACGAGATCCAATGAAGAACCTGAAGAGTTAATCCTGATGTGAATACATTATAGATGAAAAGAATGATAAACACGGATTTTGTGATCAAAAATATAATATCGTATTGTGGAGGTATGAGAATACTTTCCCTCTTAAATACAACGTGGAGAGCAAAAGGAACGAGAGTGTGCTGTGTAGCAGCACCCTGATTTCTTAGCATTTTTAGCGTACGCCTTTTTTAGCCATAAACAAAATATTATTTGATTTTCTTTAAAATAAACTCTAAATTTGGAAAGCAGCATATAAAAATTGCTTAATTTTAACCAAATTAAAATATGTTTAAATGTATTTTGCCAGAAAATTAATTTTCTTAAAAACTACCCATTGTATTCGGATGAATTAAAATCGACTGATTCAGCATCACCATTATTTGTTTTCAGAACTATCAATTATTGTTACATTAGAAAACAATGACCATCTCCAATATATGTAACTAGCAATGTAGTGTCATATTGTGTCGTGCAGATATTTTCGCGTAAGCTTCAAGTAGGTTACTGAATGTAAATTTAAAACCATTGTGTACGGAGTGAGCGTAAGGGACACTGCGTTTTTAGTTTCGTTCCTAGTGATCGTTCTTGACTTATGTCTTATGGAAGAGAAGTTTCCTACTTCTTATGATATATGAACGTGAGTCATGAAGTTCCCGGAATTGGCGCCTTCAGCGTTACCATACCAGTGTCAGTCAGGGATTTCAATTGTTCAAAACACTCCCCGTAAAACTGCTGAGCTGCCCGGATGCGTGTGTCGGCTTGTCACTGAGCTGTGGCGCGCATGTAACTTTGATACTGCTTTTGGGTTCGTCGCATTTTAAAACGACGGCCATCGAGCAGCATGAAAATATCAGATTTTGTTCTGTTAAAAAAAATCACTATCTGAAATTCTTGAGATAGCCTTCGGGAGAAATTACATGAAAAATTCGCAAGTGTACGAGTGGCATTAACGTTTCCGTGACGGTCGCGCTAGTGCTGAAGATAACTCGCGCAGCGACTGCCCGTCCACATTTGTCACAAATGAAAACATCGAGCAAGTTCGTCGCATCATCCGTGTGAACAGAAGAATGATCACTGACGAAATGACCATTCCAGATAGTCAAACTGTCAAAAAAAGAAAACCTTTACGAGGAAATTCTTCGCCGCCTACGAGATGCTATCAGTAGGAAATGTCGAAAAAATAGGAAAGAAAATATTGAGTTGTACTCCGTGACAATTCCTCACCCCATAGATCATTAATGGTGAAAAATTACATTACCACGCAAATCGTTACCACTCTTTAACCCGTAACTGGTGATGTGATGGCTATTAGTACTCCAGCCTTTGAAAGATACCGTATACCTGCTCGGCGCGGATGCGCGAGGGAGCCTAGGCTTCTGGGTTTCTCTCTGGAAGTCAGTTGTTTTTGGAACCCGGCGGTGGCCACATTGTTGAAGATAAGCAGAAACGTTATTTATTTTTTTCTGGGGTCTGGGGTATATCCAATCCCCACCTCACAAATTACTTAATTTTTTATCCCGTGTTTTTTTTTGTATTTCACAAAACTATGGATGCTTCGAGGGATATTATTAGAAAAGGTGACCCAGGATTTGAACAATGGGTCAAGGTCAATTTAGAGGCATAAGAGAGCGAATTCAGTGGTGAAAAGGGGATCGTGGAGATTGTATAGTGTATGGAAATTGTATAGTGAATGAGGGACTGTGGAAAATTACTTAAAATTCAGGTTGTGTTGTATTAGTCATAAGATTTGATTAATTGGTTTTCCTTAATCAGATTCGAGTCCTTAAAAACTATTTTATAATTAGCCAGTGTATTTATTCCAAATATAGTTGGAGGAGTGCTTTTTTAGTGATTCACGTTGACACTAAAATATTTTTCAATTTTCATAAGTCACAGTGTTTCTTATTTAATTATTTTTGTAATCATTCAAATGATAATGCATAATATTTCTTGTTCATATCACCAAAAAATACATTTTTAATATTTCAACACTTTTAAGCAAGTTTTTGTGTTGGGTAGATGTAGTCCTCACGTCACTAGTTACATGACAAAAAATGACCTCATCAGTTACGGGTTAACACCCTCCCTACTCACCACCTGATCTCGCACCGACCGATTTCTTCTTGTTTCCCCCGCTGAAAATGAAAATGAAATGATAACGATCCGTTAATTTTGAAGAGATAATGGAAAATGTGACCAGGCTGCTTAGGGAGCCCTCGAGAAATGGCTTTTAGGACTGTTTGCAATAATTAAACGAACGTTGGGGAAAGTATTTAAATACAGGAGGGGAGTATTTTGAAGATAAAATAATTTAATTTACTGTACATGTAATCAATAAAAATATTTTTACCAATTCCGGCAAATTTTTGATTTTACCTCGTATTATCAGAAGAACTTAGTAATAGATAGCTAGATATAATTTATTTAGCCTTCTCGGCTATTTTGTACATAAAATACATATTGAAATACATTGCTTACATTTATAAGTATACTCTATTAACTATTTACAAAATGAATTTTCTACATTTATGTGTTTTATAATTTTTCTTTTAAATTCTTTAATTTGTTCACAATTTATTATTTCTAATGGTAATTTATAATATAATTCAATTCCTTTGTCAAATAGTACATTTTTGTTGCCCGGTCAGTTTTACTAAATTTAATTACTAAATGTTGTGTGTGTCATGTCTCTCTAGTTGTTTTGTCTTTCACTCTTTGAATTTTGCTTACTAAATCTCCTGTTATATGATTTTTAATTAATTTAAAAATAAAAGTTAGTGTCTTGTACTGAATTCTCTCTTTTATTGACAAATTTCAGTGTCTAGCATATCTACCACTGGAGTGTATCTATTGCATTGAATTATTACCCTCATGGCTCTATTTTGTTATATCTGAAGTTTTTTAATTCAACTTTTTTGGGCTCCAACTAGTATTGTTGCACAGAAATCAAAATGTGGTGCAATTATGGATTTATATATCAAACATCTATTATTGCCTAACATATTAATCTTTTTCCCAGTTTTCCTTACTGTATATTCTATATTATCTTTAAAATTTAATTTACTATCCATAATTACCCTCAAATATTTCATTTTGTATACCCGTTGTATTTCCTTTAAATCAATTGTGAATAATTTTGTTTCTCTTTCTTCTATTTTTTTCCAATATATAAAATCATAAATTTAGTCTTTTTTTACATTCATTATTAATTTATTTACCCATAACCATTCTTGTACTGCAATAAATTACACTCTTCAGTTTAAATTCAATTTCCGCTTCTGTTTCTCCAATTACATACAATAACGTGTCATCAGCAAATAATTGAATTTTACAATCATTCCCAAATAAGTTTATCATATTCTTGATTAAGTCACTTATGTACTTTATAAACAATATTGGTCCCAAAACTGACCCTTGCGGAACACCTAAATCTACGCCAATTTTCTCTGATCTAATATTATTATATTTTACTTTTTGCTTTCTATTTATAAGATACGAAATAAACCACTTTTGAACGTCACCTTTGATACCGTATTTGTACATTTACTCAATCAGCATTCATGCTACACAGCTAGTGCATCTTACACAGATTTGCTAACCTATTTTCTGTTGCCTGCTTGTTAAGATATGTTTCAGGTAAAGAATTCAGGACTGAAAGAAGATTTAAAGGCACTTAACTTCAGTGAAAATGTTCTGAAGTTAGAGCATACTACATGCAACTGTTTGCAGAGCTGTACTTCGCTCAGTTACCAGTTAGAACGATCACGAGCGAATATAGACTTTAAAACATACCTTCTCCACTTCAACAATACTTTAACGTACGTACGTGTATTTTTTCTATAAGCAAACCCAAACTGTTTGCTGTAGTCTTTATAACACGTTTTAAGTAAATAGCAACATTTATAATTCCTTTTTTAGACAGCCACTAGGAAGCCCCGGTAGACGTTCTGACCTACATATCCCTCTTCCCTCTCCCATCACCCTTTCTCATTGTCTCTCCCTCCCTCACCCTGTCCCTGTCTGTCTCTGCCACTCTCTGTCCCTCTCATTCACATTTAATTGCAGATTCTGCACATCTCTGAGCGGGTGAGGTAATATCGGGAATCATCGGATCAGCAAAAAATTTAATACAATGTTCAAGAAGATTTCATCCTGTAGATTACAGTGTGATTATGTAGTGGAGTTACAACAGTGTTAAAAGCACATACACCTCGGTGAAAAAACACGTAGAAGTGCCAACTTGCATGGAGATTGGTCTCCGGGTGTCGGAGTTTAGCTCTTCCCAACATCCAGCTTTATACAGATTAGTAATAGCGCTTACGTTTAAAGTTTTCAGAGCGTGCTTATTTTTATTTTTTAGCTATCCATTCGGCTGAATGCATGGCACATTCTCAGGCAAATGTGGTACATAAGGCGTACCCCTCAGTTGTAAAATCAATTTTTTATACTTTTTAGAATTTGAAGGCGTGCGTCCCGATGTGAGTGGTTGGATATGTATGGGTGATGGTAAATCAGTGTGGAAGTCTGCATTACTTATGGAGGGCGAAAGAGGTCTTTCGGGAAGCGAGATTGGACGCTATGTGGGAGGTTTCCCAGGTGGAAGATGGTGGTGCGAGGGTATGACGGAAGAAGATAATAGAATATTTCACATGTATTGCATATATATTCGGATATTGAAGGAATTTGGAGTTCCTGGAGGATTTGGGAGTTGGGTATAAACCATAGGCCTTTATGTGTATGCCTTAACACTAGAACGACCAGAGGCGTCATTTCGCCTCCTGGCGATCTGTATGCCCTTGTAACTTCTTTGTTTTTGAAGATAGGATTTTGTAATTTTGTGACATCATTTTTATTTATTTACAGTATGTTAAAAATTGAAACATGTAAAAATATATTTCATGAAAAATAATCGAATTTACCTAGAACGTCCGCAGGCGTTATTTCGACACCTTGTGAATTGTCCCCATATTCAATCTTTTCTTTCATATATTTCAACGATGAAATTTTTTAAATGTTTCTGTTTGTATTTCGGATATTTTCTGAAAAAATATGCGATCATTCTTTCCTTCTTTTTTTTCTAGCCCTCGTCTTCAATATATGCACATTCATATGTTGTTTCGTGACGGTAGCAAATATATCACTGTTTAGAAAAGAAAATTATTATCACATGAAGAAATAGGAATGTTATCACACAAAGAACGAAAAAACATTTCTTCAAACAATTCAGGAACAGAGAAATGGTCGAGTATAAAATATATTTTTTGTGGACACGAGAGAATTTCGGACTGCAGACTTTTTCCCTCGGTCTTTTTTCACCCAGAAGGTTTATGAGCTGTTAATTCTGTTGTAACTCAACTACCTGCAAATTTTGTATTCCACTCCGTTGCTCAAGAAAAACAAAGAAAATACTCTCGTGTAACACTAAAATAAGTTTAAACAAAAAATCTTCATGAATATTGCAAACATATGGTAGTAAATATAACATCATAAAATACCAAGAATATAATAAAAAGTTTTGTTCATTACGCAAGACATGAATAGCAAATATTTTTAATAACGGGCAGACTCTTCCTTGCTGTCGCATGAAGTCAACTGGGTCATAAGCAGTGATATACTGAATACGAGCATTAGGACGGTACGCGCAGTATAAGAATGTGCTTTCCGACTAATCAATTACTTGCATTCCTCAGCCAAAGTGCATGTTTTTGTGCAGTGCAGTTTGAAGTGCATAATTGTTATTGAATTTTTTCCGAGTTCCTGGATATCTAACAAAACCCATGTCATCATTCGAAATGAAACCCTGTCACTTGGTTAGAGGTTGCTTAGTTTTCTTCAAATTTCTGCACATATTCAAAATTAGTAATATCGATGCTTATTTAAATATTTTCTTTGGGTTTCCAAGTATCTAACAAAACTACGAGATACCTCCGTATAGACACTTCTTACACTGATGGAGACTTCATAGTTTACGTTCTGTTTCTGCGCCTATTGGTAATTAGAAACATGGAAGTGTTGTTTAACATTTTAATGATTTATGTTTTTTATCAGGCAATTAATAACGGCAAATCAACTTGAGTTGTCTTTGCTGACGATATTCTACAAAGAATCACACTTCATTCCTACTCGTCGTATGGAACTGTATGATACAGAGAACTTCATTGGTAAGTGATCCACAACAGAGGTCAGTGCTAAGCATGAAACTCAGGGTTTTCAGTAAATTTTGTATTAATTTTCCTTTTGAATAAATTATTAGTTTATAAATAGAAAATATAACAATCAGTGCAAAATTAAGGGTTCTTAATTTCCTACAATATACGAATGTAAGTTCGAATGAAAACTCCCTTATCTCTGTCGATGGAAGAGCAGCGCGTGTGCTTGTGATTAGTGAACTGTGATTAATTTAAGGTGTGAGCCAATACCACCACTCCACCATCCTCTGATTGCTCAACTTACCTTGGAGGACTACTGGTGATAGATGAATGATTGGTTGCACCAGTCTTGAGTTCCTGAAATTGATCTCTTAGGTGCTGTCATCACTCGGAAACAAATTAGGAAACATAAGAAGTTTATACATAATTAAATTAAATAAATATTACAAAGAAAATTAGGTCGGCAGAATTGCGATGCCTTGTGAAGGCATATGAAATTGAATAAGTACACAGCTGGTGTAGCTGAACATAAACGTTATATGCCATCACTGAATCACTGAGAAAGGTTAAGATTATGAGTTCATATATGTGGCATATTCATTGATTAGCCAAATATAAAATAATCACATTGGAATTAACAGTCATGCTGTAAAGAAAGACAAGTGATTGTTACCCTCGACGTCTAGAGGTGGCGCTGAGTTTACAGTGCGAAAGGAGCGGAGCACGCCATGCGGCGGATGAGGAGACCGGGGCAGCGATCAGCGTATGGGCAACCCGGCGTGCTTACCGGCGCCTTACGGCGCCCCAGGAAAGCATGAGTGTTGCTTGCCGTACGTCTAGCAAACTCACAATGCAATTGAAGAACATCAATAGGGAATTTTTCGCTTGCCACGCTAGAATCTAGTAGCTGGTGTGATGTGAACACATTAAATAATTGCCTGCGTGAAGAGTTATTGTTTTAAGTACAAACACAGTACATTGCGCAATGCGTGAGAACGGCAATTACTGATCACTTCAATGATAAGTAGTTATGCACCACGCGGACAAATGTTCACGAAAAACGCAAATGCTCAGGCTATTAGCACCGCTAATTAGTTCATCGTACAATACACTGAACTGTAGAAATAACATGTTAAGGTAATATTACACACACACGCGTATACATAAGATGTTGCAATGTGAAAATATACCCGCAGACGTGCGACTAGGCTCGCGCAATACATCCGTGTGCTTGCTACAAGATCTCAGCCCCCACTGACGATGCGCGGCGTCGTCTGGAGAGTTCGATTCGGCTTGGCGCGTTTTTCTGTCGCCAGCCAATAGGCAGTCGTGTTACTAAGATTATGAAATTAAGCGCAAGGTAACTTTGATTTGTTAATTAGGCAAATCATATGAACATGTAGAGTTTTAAATGCTAAAAATTATGTGTTTTAAATGGGTAACTTGGGATAACTGAACTATAAGGATAACTGAACTACAAGGATAACTGAACTGTATCTGCAACGCCTCGCATTGTCGTGGACGATTTCTGGAAAGGCACTCAGGCGGTGGTGACAAGCGGAGGGGCCTTTTCTCGGAGTTACGAGTCGATATACGGCGAATGTATTTTACAATTAAATAAAATTCATAATGAAATGGTTGTGCAATTAGCTCAATCACATGCGATGGGCATATACTAAAATTAATGATAAATAGCTTGCTTGTCCGAACAGTCGAAGTAAGGAGTATTGAAATATATTTAGAAATATTTGTTAATAAAGTAAGAAAAAACTAAACAAACTAATGATAACCTAATAACTTATAAAACTTTCTTTCTTTCAAACAATAGGACTAAAACTCAACCAAACAATTATTTACACTTAACACAGCAATGAATCGTTCTCAAAATTTGTTCGTCAGTTCCTTTACTTTCATGGTAATACCTTCATACAGCCTTGAATCGGCATTAATTTCTTGAATCCTCTTTCTACAATTTTTCTCTTTGTCTTTTGATGTGCTTTATTTAATGCATCCCGTGAACTTAAAAATCATTAGCGATCACAATAAGAAACAGTATCCAAAACTCAATCAACAGAATACAAAAAACATAAATATAAAATTTGTCAATATCAGAGTAGTATTGCGTGATCCGTAATTTACGACCACATTCAACAGCAACAGATTATAAAAGTAGTGGTGCTACAGAAAGGCACAGACTTTCCCGTATTAATTTTCTATTTCCTTTGGTCTTGACTGCCTGGCTCGGACTTGCCACATACTCTTGCCAGCTGCCATCTATCGCCGCAAAAGTATTTTTTTAAACATTTTCTTAATTTTTCAGTTTCCTAATAGCAAATCTCCTAAACTCAACCGTTTTTTGTCAAAACTAGATCAAAATTCCGCATTTTCAGAAACACTCAAACGCCATTTTCTCATAAATGGCTCCAAATTTTTCTTCAAACTTTTCGAACATGTAGTGCTAATTGCACTCTAATATTAAGTTAAGTTCATTTTGGGGTATTATTTTTTGTTCAAAAATTACACAAATGCAATTATTTTGAAAGATCTCTCACACCGTTAATACGCACATTTCCAACAATTTGTAAACACTATTGTATTTGTGAGTCAAAACGCGACAAATGACTTCAAATGAAGTTTATTGAAAACTCAAAAATTTTCTGTGAATAAGAATTTCAAAACACCATTTTCTTAAAAGCGGCTACACATTTTTAAATGAAAATTGCCTTTTAGGAGGAGTTTACTGTTTTTTAATATTCTTAAAATATTATTTCCGTTTGTATTCTACTATTAGGAACCTAAAAACTTTAAAAAATGTCAAAAAATGTACTTAGGGGGACGATAGATGTCATCTGGCAGGAGCAATTGTCAATTCCGAATAGTTAGCCGAGACCAAAGGAAATAGAAAACTAATACGAGAAAGTCTGTGTCATTCTGTTACACCACTAGTTAAATAATGTGGACGATTGTGAAAAAATTATAACCAATTTTATCAATTTAAAATTTGATATTTGCCCCAAAATTCGCGCCAAGTACTCCCAATAGGGCTTGTGCAGAAACACTCCTTACAGTTCCTTAGCTATTGGTTGTCAGTAGCCTCCAGTTTCTTCGCAACAATAGATTAGGTCCAGCTGTAAATCTGTGATCCGTACTCAACTTTGCATATAGTAATTGATTTGCACATAAAATTGTGTTAGTTTTCTGTAACATCTAACATTTTTATTTCAAGCAGCTTGCAACTACTGAGGTGGTTCTGGATATAAAGAGGTGTCATTCCTGTGCCTGTGACCGGGACATCCTAGGAAACTAGAACCGACGGAGGCGGGATTTTCGTAACTCTCCAGATAGCTAGGTAGAATTCCGAATAAAAGCAGCCGTCTGGGGGGGGGGGGAGAAGAAGAAGAAGATTGTAGCGGCCGTGTGTCCTGATCGCTCTTTTCCCTAGTTTCTCCGATCAACACAAGGCGAGTGTCGGAGGAGTACCATATTAAACAAGCCACGGACAGCTTGCGATCGTTTCTTCCTCTTTCTTGCTCTCTACCCTCACCTTTCGTACACAAACTTACATGCCAGGAGTCGTACACACACTTGCATGCCACCACGACACATGTCGGGAGACCAATCGGGAATTTAGAGCTTGTCCCGTCTGGGGCGGTTCCTCACAGGTGGGACATTCCTGAATGCGGAAAACTTCGCAAGCGGACGTGTATATCGGTGCCGAATCTCACCATCCAGCAGAAAACCGTCTACTCCCGTGATAAAACATACACTACACTTACGGAACTAACGACATTAACAGATGACGTGCCCGGAAACATGAAATAATTAATCTGTGAATAAAATGGCTTGTAAGGTTAGACGCACTGTAGAAAATAGCGAGACCTTCCAGTATAAAGACAGAAAAAGTAAGTTCCCTCATTAAACAAGAAATTGTAGGAATAATCAATAACTGGTAATTTTGCATGAATAAATTGTCTCGGTTTGGTCGGTATTGTAACAGTACATCGATTCCCACTACATCAAACCCGGATACACGCGATATAAGCTGATTGGGGCAGAGCCGCCCTTCGCTGCTACTGCCCCCGGTACCGGTGGCCGCGCCGCCTCGGCGCCCGCGACCGAACCTCCTTTTGTCGCCGCCTTCTGAGAAATGTACTCATTCATTACTTTAGGCTAGCGTCCATCAACCAATTATGTCGCTTTGCGCAGCCCTAACCGGACGTCGGAGCTTTGCGCTTCGCAGAAAGAAACTGAGCGAAAATGACATTTCTAAAATTCTCGCTCTTCCAAATATTATTTTCAACGGATGCGCCGATATTTCGATTGGCTATAGTGAGGTCTCCACTTCCACACCATTTGTTCAAAATGAACGAATGGCAGTATATCTCGCCGGTGCATGGGTGGGAGGCAGAAGTTCAGCTGCAAAATTTTATTTGAGGTTCAAACTCATTCTAACAAAAATTGTTGACGAGCAAGCGTCGAGCTGCCACTTCCGATCTAGAGGAGAGCGCGGTATCAGCCGCAGTCGCGAAGTGATGAGTGTCATGAAAAATTATTTAAAGGATCGCACACTCCTATACGATACAGACCAAGGCCAAAGAACCAAAGCACTGTCAGGAGGCGCTGCACAAGGTTCGATCCTAGGACCTTATCTATGGAATGTCACGTACGACGACCTTCTGAGATTGGAAATGCCCAGAGATACGGAGCTCGTTGCATACGCTGATGATGTGGGTGTGCTCATTACAGCGCATACCGTAGAGGAAGCACAACGTCACCTAAATGAAGCAATGCGACGCGTAAAAAGATGGATGAACGAGCACTCCCTGTCACTTGCAGAAGCAAAGACCCAAATCGTTGTTTTTACAAGGAAACGTATACAGACGAGTGTCACACTCAGGGTCGGAGAAACAGATATTCAAACTGCATCAAGTGTGAAGTATCTGGGGGTCATACTTGACACGAAGTTGAGCTACTGGCCTCATATACAGCGAGCAGCAGACAAGGCCGCGGAAGCCACAAAAGCACTAAGCCGATTGATGGCAAATACTAACGGGCCAAAATGTAGTAAGCGGCGCCTCCTTATGTCAGTAATGACATCAATTTTACTTTACGGAGCAGAAATATGGGCCAAAGCTCTAGAAATAGAGAAGTACCGCAAACGAATGGCGGCTGTGCAAAGACGTGGAGCACTGAGGGTCTCGTGTGCATACCGCACAGTGTCTGAAGCAGCGGTATTAGTGATAGCGGGCACTCCCCCAATAGATCTTCTCGCTCAAGAACGCCAAGACATCTGGCGCAACCAAATAGTTAACGGCAGGGGCGAAGCAAAGAAGGTAGCTCGCCAAGTACTTCTCGAGAAATGGCAGCAAAGATGGGAAGATGGGAATTATGGAAAATGGACGAAAAGACTGATCCCCTGACTGGACACATGGCTAAACCGCGAGCATGGGGAGGTTACCTATTACCTTGCTCAGCTTCTGAGCGGCCATGGATGTTTCAGAAAGTACCTACACAGAATGCAGAAAGTCAGCAGCCCTAAATGTCTCTACTGCAATAATGATGATGACGCACAACACACTTTCTTCATGTGCGAAAGATGGGAGGAAGAAAGAATTCGTCTCGGCAACGAATTAGGCACAGAGCAAATAACACCAGGAAACATCATCACTTTGATGCTGCGCAACTCCCAATCTTGGTGTGCAGTAGCAGCCTTTGCGGAGTGCATTCTGAGACGCAAAAATAGTGACGGTGACGAGTTAATAAACTCGAGGCGAAACTAAATTGAAAGAGAAGCCCGGGAGGGCAATTAGAATCGACACTGCCCTGAAGTAATGCTAACGCGGTTCCGGGGCAGTAATCACGTCGATTAGAAAGGGTTAGTGAGTTTAGTGAGTAGGAGTCTCACACTACTTCGGGAGAGCGGTGCCTCCCAAGTGTCCATGATGGATTCTCACAGTTTCCCTCGTAAAAACTAAAAAAAAAAAAGTAGTATTGGTAGTAGTAGTAATAGTAGTATTGGTAGTAGTAGTAGTAGTAATAGTAGTATTGGTAGTAGTAGTAGTAATAGTAATAGTAGTAGTAGTAGTAGTAGTAGTTTTTTAATGCTAGGCGGGCCGCGCGTGAGTCATGTAATTTAAACATTTAAATCACTTATAAAGCTCTTCGAAACGCATGAAGAATCTTTATTATTGGCATGCATGTTTGCAATACCTGCTCATTCCCGCATCCCGCGAAGTCAGAAAGACGGGGCAAATTTAATTAATCCTTCCTCCACAAATGATAAGGGTGGGGGATTATTACAGAATACACAATTGTTGCACGCTATTGGCTCAAAATTCATGAAGGGAATACTCGCAAAAAAGTAAGACAGCTTCGATTGTGTTGCAGCCAACTGCGGAGACCTGCAGGGTCTGTCTGGGCATGAGCTTCCTAAGCAGCTTGGAGCTGCTCTACTGGCTGAAATTTCATTGGTGGGATAGCCGCAATTATACAAGAGAGCTTTGATTGTGTTGCAGCCAACTGCGGGGGCCTGCTTGGGCTGTGCCTGGGCATGAGCTTCCTGAGCATCCTGGAGCTGCTGTACTGGCTGCTGGTGCGCCCCTTTCGACTGTCGAGGAAGGTCGCCCCTCAGCCCGTTGAGATCAAGACCGCGACTCTGCCGGCTCTCTACAAAAGGGATAGGGACCGGCTTCCTTGCGACTTCTACCCCAGATAAATTAACTTACATCTGTTTTTGGCATTACAAAACCGTTCATATTTCAATAATTTCGTCAACTACTTTCTCACATTTACGCACGTGAACATTGTGAACCAATACATTTTAAGGGTTTTAGTGAAAGATCTGATCTTTCTCCCCATCCAAATTTGTGATATTTCCTTTAACCCGGAGTTGCTGCACGAGGTGCCTGAGTCACACCAGTCCAGTTTCGGAGCCCACTGTACTTTTAAAAATGTTTCTAATCATTCAAGCTTACCAATAATTTTAGAAGGAAACCTTCATATACCAGGACATCTGCTTCCGGAAGTATCCGAGAAATTTCGTCGCAAAGGAAATGTGATGTGGCTTGGGGTTACCGAGTTATCCCGCGCCTCCTTCCGTTACTACTCCATGCCTAGCAATTTACCACAGTCCATCCAGTCTCACAGCGAGCGAATTTATTTAGAAAAACCCACTAGATTGGTGTTATTTAAAATACTTCATAGGCATCCCCATCATATACTTTAGGAATAACTGAGCATTTAGGAGACACTTTTCGTAATATTTCACATATTAGCCCTTTTTTATGTCCGGAAGTTGGCAAGCCTAACCTGCAGCGGAGCCGACATTAGCGCCTCCTACAGTAGGACCTTCCAGCTTTGTCCCCGGTTTTGATGGAGAGTCGTAAAGCCCTGGTCTGAGCTCCCTAGTGCTCAACCCAGTACGACTCGGCACAGTCTGATCACAACCTTGGTCTCACACGGAACGGCACCGTAAGATTATCAGGGCTGCCTTCCGTTGCTTTCGAATTCAAGTGATGATTCAAGTTATTCCCAAAATGAAAATTAAGTACACTAATATCATATCTCATTAATATGCAATATTATCACTATCTAATTATTTTCACTTGTAGTTGCTATTAATTACAATTACTTGTTCCTTTTTATCGTCTATAATAACCTGTTGTATAAAAAGCGAAAGATCCGCGAATAGTATTCATAATGTCGCAGTTGGCAACACCCGTCTGATGTGACATGGGCAGTAGCCTCCTCACACGCATCTCGCGCTGGGAGGCGTCAAGAAAAGTCGTGCAACTAGTGCAAACAGCCAGGAGAGGCAGTCGCCTCTTTTGCGGACTCAGACATGCACTGACATATGCATGACGTACATACTTCAATGTTTTAACAGTGGTCAACGCATTTACGAGGCCACGATCCCCGTTGAGAAGGACGTTTGCGAATGAATTAAAAATATACCTCTCTAAGGCAGGAGGTATAACAATGACCTAATATCATCAGTCACTTTAAAAAAATCGAAGTATAGTAGCCGTGAGAAGCGGTCGTTTCCTTTGCGGAACACCACGACTTTATCGCTGCCTGCCATCCCGCGTGTGAAGTAATAGTCACGCGTCTCTCGAGAACATTAAATCGCTGAGAGATATCGCAGCAAACAAATTACTCTGGTGATAAGCCATTGGCGGACGGACAACGGGGACCAGGGAACAGTGAACAAAATTACGAAGGTAGATTGTTGGGCGAAACTATTTGCGAGGCCTGAGGGCTGGGTGTTTAACAGAAGGAATTAACTGGGGCAGGTTGTTAGGTAAAGTTCATAGAAAATTTATTTATAACAAATTTTATTGAATTTATTACTTTTATTAAAGCCTTTCGTCTCTGACTTTATAGATATTAAACGGGTTAATAGAGAAAGAACAACATTTTAACAACAATGCATAAGAAATGCGCTTGGGATATCTACCAGTATACAAAAGATTAAATACAAATTTACACTAAACTAGTGAGAACCGGTGCGATTAAACCGCATGGTTAGTCAAATTGTTTTTTTTATTCCAGCATTATAAACGACCTAACCTTACTAAGATTACTAACCTATCATATTTCAAGATTTCTATTCAATGTAGAAAATCACGTTCACGTGCTTACTCAACCTACACTAAACTAAACAAACAATAATGCTAGTGATTGCAACATTCTGAAAACACAATCTACACGTAATGTATGTGAAAAAAACTGTATTTCTCTAACCTTCATTCAAAGGCTACATATAAATTCGTTGATGGAATCAGTTAATAAAATAATGTTTATAAAAGTAACGATCATTAACCTCTTCTATTTCAGGATTTCTATTCAATGTAGAAAATAATGTTCACGTGCTTACACTACCTACACTTACCTGAAACAAAGAAAAATGCTTGAGATTGAAACATTCACTTGTCCCCCGCCACAGTCCGACAGTGTGATGTTCTTCCGAAAGATCGCGTGGCAATCAGAAATTACAGATCCTGAATTACCACTTTTTTAAATATTTACGTATTTTTAACGCACTTTTTCAATACGAATGTCCCATATGCAGCTGAAAAGAAACAATATTTCAGTCCATTGCTTCTTTATACAGATCGGTTTCGAATGCTGCCCAATTTATTGAAAAGACCAAACAGCACTTTGAGAAATAATATATAAGATTCCACATCTTGGCTGAAAATGAATAACTCATTTAGAAAAATATGGGCTGTCCAGTCTCATTCCATCTGAGGGCCACGCTACGGAAATAAAGAATTAAAAGGCTCTAGGGCGTAATAGAAAACTAATGGTGCTACATACTTTCTGAAAACTAATGGTACTAATACAGCACATACTTTCTCGAATTATAGAAAACAGCTAAGTCATATTGAAATATTGCATTTCTGCGCTACTAACACCTTAGCTATTATTTGAGAACGTCCAATGTAACCAAGGAGCAAACAACTCACTGTTTTCATCGCAGTGTTTTCAAAACTATGTGAATTCTACAACTGCATAAAATATAATACAAAAGATTTGTAAACTAGTACTGGAGAAAGAAACTTGATAACCCGGACAATATAGAAATGCATTTCATATGGCCATGGTTAGAGAAGAATATTCTTACAATGCAAACAATACTCTGATTACAAATGGTACAGCAATTGGTGCGAAAACTAAATATTTTCATGCAAATATCAACATAAATTTGACAACTATAACTCCTTTTCACAGAGCTATATCAAGTCACAACAATGACACGTAATTCACAGAAATTCGCGAGCCCGAAACGGAAGTACATTGTTGCATTCCCTACATTGTTGATACTCCCTGAAAGAGCTAGCAATTTTTATTTCAAAATTTTCAAAATAAACAATTTCTAAAATATTAATGTGTAAATGTATAACACACGGTCGTCAGAAACGAACAAACAAATAATATACAAAATTGCAAATACTAATATACAACACATCCGGCTGTCTGAAGCGCAGTAAATTTGTAGGCTATTATGTTTGTCACAAAATTATAGAAAAAGTACTCGTATTTTCAAAAAATTAAGCATGACCTTATTTGAAGATGTAGTTTTTTGATAAATATATTTCATTGAGAAAAATATATTTTCACAATTGTAGTTATAAGAAGACGCCGAAAACAAAGCGCAGTCAATTCCGAGCGGACTATTATATTTGTCACGAAATTATAGAAAAAAAACATATTTTCAAACAATTCAACACGGCTTTGTTTGAAGATGTTTTTCATGAGCACATTTCATTCAGAAAAACAATTATTTCATCACAATTGTAGTTGTAGAAAGAAGCCGAACATTTTTCAATTTTTAAAATTTGTTGGGAAATCAGGCATTTTAACGAACATCAAACCATTCTCTTAAGCTTCCTTTATGCTATCTATGGTCCTCACGGAAAAAATTTTGAATTTTTTCACTTTTCGAAAAATCAGAATTTTCAATCAACATGAGACCTCCGCCATTCTCTTAAACGACTTTCAGACTATCCAACAACAAAATTTAGTCAAAATTGTTGGCGCCATTGTTTTAAAATTTGGAAAAAGTCCCAGGGGCTTCATGTAAAGTACCCCCATAAACATAAATAAAAACTCACAACATGTGCAACTATTATCTATTAAAATTGCCTACATTTAGATGGCATTTCAAGAAGTCTTGCTCGTAATGTGTTACTACTGGGAAGTTACTGAAGCTAAATATACTCTGTCATCCTTCCATCTTTACGCAAATCGCGCTGGCTGCAGACTCTGTGCCCTCTGTAGTAAAGAGGGCTACAGCTACCGCTACTGCTGCAATCCGCCGAGGAAATTCCGCAGGCTGCATCCACGGTGGGAGAGAACACTGAACATAATGCTCGCGTCCTGCCGGGGTCAACACCTACGGCAGGTAAAAGTAGGTTAAGTTTAGGTTTAAGGACATTTTTCTCTAGTAAATTCATAAATTCAAAATCTAAAATTAACCAAATGCGTTTTACTGCCGTATGGCCTGATTTCACGAACGAATCCAACCCTCCCTGTGTCGGAGCATCCGGACAACCTGCCGAGATCTATAATACAGAGTACGTCAGGTGGGTTGGAATGCCCATGTAATTACAATATATCCATTAATAAAAATTGTGGTAGCATATTTTGCAATATTTTCTGAATTTGGCATACATTTTGAATATTGCGTGTCGATGATGCTTGTAAATACTAAATTAAAAATAAGTAATGAGACAAAAAATTCTTTAAAAACGATTGTGATTTCTTAGATGGTAAAAGATTATTATTTCGGTTGAGACTGGGTAATAATTTAATGATAAGGGAGGGGGAACTTATAGTTAATTGTGACGACTTGTATAGCAGAAGTTACGAGTTCAAGGGTGTCAATTACATATGTATTGTAATTTGTAAATTGTAATTCAAAGTAAAATATACTCCGTAACGAGAGGAATTACGTTAGAAGGTATTAGTATACGGGTATGATTTTTACGTATTGAGCGGAAGAAGGCAGTCGCGCGTAGGTATTTCATCCAAAGCACAGGCAGGGAAAGTCGCGCTCGCGAATAGATTTATTTAAATTTATTGAGTTATATGAAAGTATCGAATAATTTAGAACACTGCGGAAACATTGAAAAACTTCTTCCGTTGTTAGAATATACCAAGACAGGAGGGACACCAACGAGGACATCCCACGGACATGAAGCCCGAAGACATCCGAGAAGTCATCTGAGAAATCATCAATGTAACCTTACGAGCTTTAAACCTTACGGGGCTTTAATAATTGTACAGAGGAAAATGTAATTACTCCATTAATGACATTATTATAATTTTGTAATAATGTCAGAATAAATGTTAAATTCTTATTATTGAGATAAGAAAAGGATGATAATTTATAGTAGTTGCCATCAATTTAATTATTGGTCACAACCAACAGAACTTCCAGGAATCGCAATTCTGTATAGAATTGCACATACACGTACAAAAAGGTAACGAATTATATGTCGAAACCAACGAGCACACGTCAAAGTGAAATTACGATTGTCATGGTTAAATACTGTAAAAATTAAGGAGCACGGCAGGGCAAAATAAAGTTAAATTGATTATAACAGTAATAAACGCGGTATTAGTCGGCCAACGAAGATAATTATTTATATTGTAAAAAAATAGAAGGAACTTCACAAATAGCTTGCTTAGTGTGATAGAGAAGAAGATACAGTATATTGACTGCAGACCTTTAGAAAGTGATGTTACTACGAGTAGACACTTAAAAAAAGTGTTTTTTGCAAAATGTTTAACAGTCTATCATGAAAGGTTTTATCGCCATTGGAATTAAAACAACCTTGAAACTACTTGCTACTTTGTGGCGTGAAGCTGTGTCTGGCAGAAAAAGGAAGATATTGCAATTTTTACTATTTTCTGAAGTACTACAGAAATGCAAAGACCATTGTTATCTGGTTTGATAATTGTTCAGGCCAAACAAGAATTTGTGTCTACAGTTTTTTAGTAATTACACTGGTCCACTGTGATTTTGTTAAATAGCTAACAGTAGCTGTTTCTTATGTATTTTGCTACGCTAAAGCCGAAAAAAATGCTCATCGGGCCGTTTTCATGTAACCGCACATATACTAAAACTACATATATTTCGCAGATAGCCACGTGTCGTTTATGCAGAAACGCTAGTTGCTTGCAGGTTTATTACAAGACGGTGGTCGCCAACAACGTATGATATTGTAAATTCCACTCAAGACAAGAAATAGACACCAAACCGGTCAGATCAGTTTAGCAACTTTGGACATTGCGAAGCGACTTGCAGTGCCCCACGTAAACGACCCGGCGAGTTGTGTACATGGGTCATTATATGTTAGTTGCGCATTGCGTGTCGAGCGAGAAGGCGTTATTTCTCTAGGGCATGACTCGTCTATTCGTTGCTTTTAGTGTTAACTTTTGCACAGCTTCATTGCAGTACCACGGTAGTGAGTAAACGATCCAAACAATTTCTGTTATGTGTGGTGAGGTAATTTTGAAAACCCAAAGGCGGAATATTATTTCCTTAAGAAGACAGGATTATAAATAGCATGTCGGATGTCAGATCGGTAATCAGGACACATCATGGGCTCCTAATATTTGCTGTGCGTTGTAAGTATCACTGCTTAGCTGATGGTTTAACGAAAATTCGCGATATATGCCATTTTCAATTCCAATGGCATTGAGGGAACCAAAGGACCACTTCACAGGCTGTTATTTTTGTATTACCAAAGTTGATGGAATCACAAGCAAGGCCAAGAAGACCATTCAATATCACAACCTCCATTCAGCTTTCAGATCTGATCCTCAGAGCGACGGTCTTCTAATCCCAGCTCCACTGGGCAACTGGAGTTTGCATTCTGAAAACTCTGGCTATGAAGATTTAAACGTAAATTCCGAAAAGGATGGCATTGAAGACCCAGATGTCGGTGGAATATATAAAAATGTAACAGAAACAGTCAGAAAAAAATATCTAGTTCATGAATTAAACTTGTCGATGTATCAGGTAGATCAGTTTGAGTCCCGATTAAAGGGTTGGAACCTCCTTCAGAAGGGGCCTACAATTATTTTGTGAAGAAGTACAGGCCTCAGCGACATCTGATTCCCGGCAAAAAACGTAACTTTGGAAACCCTTGTGAAGTTGTACACGCATATCTTCCTCCCTCGCACACCAAACTCGCAGTGACGAAACATTTTGTGAAGTTGATGGATGAAAGTGGGCCAGGTTTGCCGTACTTAACAAATTCTCGAGGATCAGTGAGGCGAAAATAAAGAAAGACATATTTGTAGGATCACATATGAAGGAGCTTATGAGGGATCATGACTGAGGCAAGTTTGGATAGTGTTGAAAAGGCTGTCTGAATCTCGTTTCAAAAGGACGTAACGAAATTCCTTGGTAACAGAAAATATGAAACCTATGAAGAAAGTGTCTGCACATCTCCACAATTATAAAGTTCTGAGATGTAAAATGTTCCTTAATATTCATTTTCTGTATTCAAACTCACAATTCTTTCCTGAAAATACCGGTGCAGTGACCGACACGGTGTGAGATTCCACCAAGATGTTGCAATTATTACAAAATTTTATAAGAGAAAATGGAATCAAAATATGTTTGTAGACTAATGCTGGACACAAAAAAGGATATCCTAAAACAAAATACAGTAAACGACGGGTCAAAATTACACTTTGATTGAGATTATTATATGAAAGTAAAGTAAAGAAAACCAATAATTTAATACGTGTGTATTTTTTAATTGCTTATTACAAAGAAACCTTGCCCGTTACATATAAATGCTCCATAAATTTGATATCAGAACATCATTTTCCATAATAAACAGCCACTCCATTCCATTAAACAGGCAAAAAGTTAAATTTTGTCGACCAGTGTTATTGTAAACTCGTCTAAAATAGCGGCAGAAGCTATCATTCTCAACTACTTTGAAGATGACCATACTTTTATAGCCGCCGACAGCTTTCATCCCGTTGAGCAATCACTTAAACGGCAGGGTAAAACCTGCAATAACTAGAATTTCTGTGAAGCTTTAGAACAGGGCCGCTCAACCATTTTCTCTGAGGAGGAGCCACCGTTTGCTCCTTCCTCTTTCACCGCAGAAAGAGCAAATTACGTCATAGAATATAGATCGACGGCACGCGGCACTGTGGGTTGCGTCGTGTTTCTATGGGGTATTTTCCATTGCTCGTACCGGAAACGTCTCACTGCTCTGGGAAAGGAAATTACGACAAAAAAACAGTAAAATAGTTTTGTAACATTTATTGGAACATTTACTAGACATAAACATATTAGTATGATTTGAAAATAAGAAAAAAAGACAACTTGCAATGCAGCATGGAAAGAAAAGTATCATTTTGCAGATTGCGCCGGCAATGCCAAATGTTTGGTTGCAAAACATTGCTGAATAACATAAAGAAATTTAATTGCGGCTACATTCCACAGTTTTGCATGCTGCTGAACATGAAAATTATTATAAAGATTCCACAAAAAATGTTATTAAATAAAATAGTAAAACATACTAAAAGTAAAGGAAATTAACATTAAAAAAAGGGAAGCTGTTTACAAAATCAAATACTTTTCTTATTCCTTTTAAGTGATTTTTTTCTCGCAATATACATTCTATATTTGGAACAGATGACATGATCCTGTTGAGCCGTAATATGCATTTCATATTGTAATTGATATGTTGATCTATAATTGTACTTCTCATTAGAGATTTACAAATTTTCAAAGAAGCAAAAAATTGCTCACAGTTGTATGTTGATCCAAATGTACTTATCAATCGAGCGGTATGCCGATGTAGTTTTGGAAAACGGTTTTGTGGGAAGTTCTTTTCCTAAATGTTGTAGTATCGGTATGCAATAAAATTAAACTCTTTTGTATTGTGTCAAAACAACGTAAGAACATCAAAATACATCCAAAACTTATTTCTAGTGAGGCATTGTTTTTCAGAGCACTAAAAACATCCTTTCGTTCTTCTTCAACGTACTTGTCATTTTCATCAGCAGAATTAACTGTATAATGTCGTTGCAAATTAAAATTCTTCACGTGATTCAGCACTTTTTTGTAAACTAAACATTTTGCATAGCTGCCGCAGTCGGCGATACTATTCTTACCACGCTGCATTGAAAATTGTCGGTGTAGATGCTCTGGTCTGTGAAGTGTCACGTCGACTTCCATGTTTCCGCGACTGGAGTTACCGGGACATTGTGTCAGAGGTTATCGCAAGGCGCGCAACGCTCGGACTCCGGTGTCCCGCTCTCGGCTGACAACACGGCTCCGCGCTGCCGATTTGCTCTGCTTGAGCGGCCCTGCTTTAGAATCATCCAGGCCTTCCGTCGAAATAAAACAAATGGTATATACCTACTTTTCCAATGGCTTGATCATACATCACAGTCAACACTGAAAAGTGATCCTATTCGTGCCTATTTGGCCGAAACAGTAAGTCGTACCCAGTGGCGTAGCGTCAGGGGACGCTGAGATGCTGAGCATCCCCGTATATAAGAACCTTAAATACTGTATTGATAATCTTACAAGTGGTCTGTTGAGCGAAACACGTTTTGTATTAATTTAAAATTGATTTCCTATGATTGAATTCGGCGGGCTGTTGAAGCTGGCCTCTGATTGGTTGGAAGCTAAAATACTTCAGCGTCTGCCGCCAGATTGCGACGAGCAATGACGCATGCGCAGATGGCGAGGTCCCCCTCTCCCCTCTTCACCCCTGGCCCAGAGAAACCCGACTGTATTACGCTAGCGTCTACTGCGGAAAGAAGCTCGTTTGTGCACGAGAGCGCAGCACACTTCAGGCGTTCAGTAAATTATCTTTCTCTCTCTCACTCGGGAGTCCCCGCTTGGTCATGGGTACAAACTGTAGAAATAGTGCCTGACTACTATTTCTTAATTAATATCCAAGAAATTGTATTATCTCTTAAATAGATTACATATTATTTAAGTCTGCAATGTATAAATTAACAAATGGTCTTATTGCCATTCGCGTATAAGAATTAAAGCTGAGCCATTGTATAATTTGCTTTCAAGACATGGGCAGCCCTGACTGCTGTGAGGATTTTGTGGGAAGCGCCTACACCGTCGTAAGCAATCGAGATCGTGGAAGTAGTCCCAGTGTATCTGCCTTGTGTTGCGTTCGCCTGTTAGATGAAGTAGTTGATAGTGACATTTTGTGTGTTATTGTTCAGCATCCCCAAACGTGTGAGTCACGCTACGCCACTGGTCGTACCACAAAGTAAGTCGTGGAAAGTCAAGTTTGATTTTTAAAAAGCCCCACCGAGAGTGTTTAATAGCAGATTTAACTTTTGACGAATAAAGCCATGAAACTTCTTAATACTGCGCTTTTAATAAACATAATAAATCGATGGACGCTAATAATGCTCAGCCAAAACGCAGTAACTGTTTTACTTTATTGCTAGAATGAAAAAAAATTGTTGTAAATTTTAAAAATCCAAATCAACTTACCATCCGGGAACCCTGTGAATCTAAAGATGTTGAGCTTTTGGTCGAAGGAATAAAGGGCAATATCTGACTACGACTGACGAGGACTAACTTAACGGAGGATTACTTCACCCTCTAGACGCCAATGAGTGGTTTAGTGAACGTTGTCACAAAAAAGTGTCGTTACAATTGTTACACCTGTCCCAAGAAGTGCGGTAGTTGCCGCAGTATACCCTGGTAGATTCCCTACGCAGCTGGGAATGATTGGGTTAAAACCAAAAAGATAGCCCCGATTCGGAACTAAGAGGATCTAGTAACGAGAATGTCTCTATCACTTTGTAGCACTTCTAGTTTAATGTAAATTACATTGTCTAAGCTGCACACTGCGGAAGGGATGGATCAGGGCATCAAGTGATGTCACTGCATCCCCTCTGACAGGGAGGTCCTAGATTCGAGACCGGACATTGGCAGGATTTTCGATTCTAGCTTGCCAGCTAGGTCGAATTCATTAGCTCTCTGAAGGAGAATTCTAGTGGCCAACTTCACTGATCGGTAGTTTTCCGTTGTTTCTCCGATCAACATCAGGCGAATGCCAGACAGTACCCTAACAAACGGGTCACAGACCACGGACAATCTTTCCTACCTCTTCTTTGTCTTATCCTTTCCTCTTACGCACACTTACATTAGTATGCACTACACTACCACACATGCCAGGAGCTTATTAGCTTGTCCCGACTGTGGCGGTGCCTCGATGATGGGAGATATCTGGTTGGATGAACAGCCCGCTAGGCAAAGGTAGGTCGGCGCCAGATCACGCCTTTCAACGGGAAAATCCACCGCAAACTCCCGAGAAAAGTATGTCCACTACACTTGTGGAACTAATGACCCTAGTAGTTGACTCGCCCAAAATCCCTAACAATCAATCTAGGCTACACATGCCTTGTCTTTTTATCAGTATTTGGTTTAAAGTAGCACTCGAAAATTATTTAATAATTTTCTTCTGACACAACTTCCTCTTAATACAATTATTATAATATCCCTATAATAATGAAAATACATTAGCCTTTATAAATTTAAATTTTTTGGCATTACTTCACTAGTAGATGGATTTGTAGAATCATCGTGTCTATTGATGCTCTATATTCATATAGAAAATAGTAAACGTTATACTCCAACAATTCATTTTATACAGTTCATTTTGAAATTTTTATTATATTTTTTTGAAATATCATCCTTCTATGTTACATCTGATAATCCTTATATTTTAACTTTCCAATTATCTACACCTTCTGGCACTCGTGTCCCCGTGAAGGCTATTAAAGTAGGTTTATTTTCAATTTTATTTACGCAAGTTTTGATTTGATCGGAATTTTCAAATAGCATATGGACATGAAACTAGAATGCAACGAAGAAAGCAAAAGTCCCGGAAATATTTTATTTCCACAGGCGTGTGTATGGATAATAAATTTACGATTTTGATCTCACACGCAATATATCCATCAGGTGACCGCGTCAGAGATCAGGTTTACCCACCAATCCTTTCTGTCATCACAAAACAAAATCAACAATCTGCGCTTAAGTTATATTCGTATTAGAGATAATTCACTTTACACTTCGTTGTTAGTCTGTAACACTCCACTAGCAGAGAAAGAGAGGACGCGACACTCAGAGACATAGTAATCCTTTCTTTAAAGTTTTTTATTAATGTATTATGATATTTCAAACAAAATATCTGAGAACTGGCAGAGAAAAGAGAAAGACCTGGTTTTCCGTAAATTCTAACAAGTAAGTGTTACTTTTTCGTTGTCAAGCACATACATTGTGTTTGTGCAATTTTTGTATTAATTTTTTCTTAGTTTGAATTAACCTTTAAGCAACTGACGTCCATTAAGCAGTAAAAGACACTTCAACAAATATTTCTTTATAGTAATGAATTTGTCATATTTTTATACTTTTCAAATATATGAAAATTAATAATTATGCTCCAACGATTTTTTCAAAGATGGCTTCTCTGGCTGATTTCATATTTTACTGTAAAAGGCACTTTTTTAAAATCACCATTGTGATATTTTTGTGATTTTCACGAATATGACACAATAATTGTCCTCCTACGTTTGTTTTTTTTGAAAGAGGGCTTTTTTGTATCGGGCTTGCACATCACTATTGCAAAGAAAGCGCGCTATGAAAGCCAAAATATGCATCAAAACTTGTGTAATACTATAAAATAATATAAATAGTATAAATATATAAATATAAAAGTAGGCCAGGTCAAGCATGATTAAAATACAATGATACAATTAACCGATACCCAGAAGGATCATAACGAATTCAACAAACAGTCAACATTACATTAATGAACTACATTAATACTGATTTTATGTTCTGCGGATTTCTTTAAAAATGTAAATTGCTGTGTCACAACAGCACATAACTCTGGTATTAAGCTAATTGTAACAACTACATAATATTCCAATGCAAATTGAATCTTACGAAATATTAATCACTTTGTTAAACACTCTCATTAGCAAGACAAGCGCTTGGGATTAAATTTTTAATTTTCGAAGATGCCATGAATATTCACTGACTTCAATGCCATATCCATTCATATATTTAATTTTTACTTGTAACTTCATCGTAGAAAGAATGTTAAGTAAATGTACAGTAAAGTGACATTTTTGACACCTAGATTGTGTTTTGACCAATTTTGTACCTGGAAAGTGCTTTTATTTTATATTATACTTAGTGTAGAGAAAGTTATGAAATGCTATAAAAAATTAATTTTGAGGTTGCAATAGAAATGCACGTGTAGTAATCTCTGATACGGAAAAAGAGGTTTTTCAAAACGTCGGTCAGCCTCTCTGTCGTTTGTCAGTTCGTCTGTGAAGATTACTTATACTTTCTATTACTTACTAATAGTAAGTATACTTACTATTTATTAGTCATGTGAACACTGGAGGCTTAACCGTACACAGTGTTTTCCAAGAACTGAGTATTCCTTTATCGATCTGATCCTACTCGAAGCCCTGCGAATATGAAATGAATATTTTAATTTAACTTTCTCAAAAATGGCACCAAACATTTCTCCGTATGTATTACGCATACTGGAAAGTAAAAATGTATGTTTTTCTGGAAACGCACTGCTTCAATATAAAACAACAGGAAGGAAAACTATATAATTATATTAATCGAGAAAATCTGTAAATATATTCTATAACGTTTTTGTAGGGTAATTTAATTGCTAAAATGTTTATTAAAGTGTTAGTGGTTTATTTTAAAGCTAAAGATATTTTATTGAAATAGTTGCTGTAGCAATGAATAATGATGAATGTCCTTGAAAGTCATAAATTCAGTATTGCATGGTTTATTGTTTGTGAACAACTTCAAAGATCTGTACCATTGAGTAGCACCACTAATTTAATTCAGTGTTACAATACTCTCTCTAGGCTGTACACAGAAAGTAAAAAATTTGAGAAGTTCATAAATTTTAGTGTAGGAAGAAAATCAGACGAGACACACATGCAACCCCAGTTTCGCACAAGATGCGTTCTAGGTCCTTCTAATTCCTTCAGAACACTAAAGGAACACGTGTTTTATTTCTTGGGTTATAGTCAATAAAATGAGGTCTTTTTTAAACATTTCTATTATATATTTGGAGATTTAGCTTTCTGGTTACTCTAACTCTCACTTTGGAGGTCAGAAAATAGAAATCAATCCCAATACTATCTTTCATTGTCCCAGCCAATGCGAGCTTTATTTAGGGCAGAAATTGTTGAAACACTTAATTTTTGCAATATATTGCGCCATTGTTTCTCACCTTGCGATAATCCATATCGCCCTGTCGCGTTTGAATCTGCAAACCTTAGAACTTGAAATTAGTCTCTTAATACCCACACTTCATGGGCTGGAATATAAATGAATATTGTATTTTTAATTCAATATTACAGAATATTTACATAATTATGTATTAAATGATAATTATTCTTTTTTGATAAAATTGATTCTTAATATATTTTATCCCTATTTTCAATTTTAACAATTCTTTTATTCTGATTTTCTCAATATATTAAATATTTCTTCTCATTAAAACTAATTATTTCCTGGACTTGCAAAAACCAGAACATCTCAATAACACCAACGACAAAATTAAAACTTTAAATATTAAAATAATTTTGATGCTAATGGTTTTCCGTATGCAGGGATCCAAGAAATGCGACTTTGGCATTCAAAATACGGAAACTTCGAGATCATCTCGCAGCATATTGCAACAACACAAGTATCGCCGGTTTAAGATATCTAACTGAGAAAAATCGGCCGTGGTATGAGAGGTAAGCATCAATTTGGCAACGAATAAATCTTCAAGCTTATTTATTTCCTGATTAAATGAAATTTTTCCTGATTAAATGAAGTTTTGTGTCAAAAGTTGTGGAATACAAGTTGTTCAATGCATTATGCTGTCAGTGAAAAGTGTTCGTTTATACTTACAATGAACAGGATTGGCTGTTAACAGGGACATTTCAATAGGGTGTAAAAGATGAACCCGAACGTCGCTTTTTTGTCTGGTACATTCACGTGTGTGCAGAATAGTATACGTCTTATAAGAGAGAAGCTACGGAAATGTCGATTTCGAGTTTTTAACAGAAATATTTGCTTTCTTGATCTGTCCATTGATACTTCTGATGCCAATTGACGCCAAAAAGGTGTCCAAACGTCCTTCCGTAGCCCGTCAGTTCTTCCGGTTGTGAACCAGTGGCGTAGCGTGACTCGCACGTTTGGGGATACTCAACAATGACACACAAAATGTCACTATCAACTACTTTATCTCACAGGTGAACGCAATTCATGGCAAATACACTGGAACTACTTCCACGATCTCGATTGCTTACGGCTGTGTAGGCGCTACCCACAAAATCCCCACAGCAGTCAGGAATGCCGATGTCTTGAAAGCAAATCATAATGGCTCAGCTTTAATTCTTATACACGAATGGCAATGAGACCACTTGTTAATTTATACATTACAGACTAAAATAATATGTAATCTATTTAAGGAATTATTCAGTTTCTTGGATATTAATTAAGAAATAGTAGACAGGCACTATTACTACAGTTTGTGCCCATGACCAAGCGGGGACTCCCGAGTGAGTGAGTGAGAGAGAGAGAGAGAGAGAGAGAGAGAGAGAGAGAGAGAATTTACTGACCGCCTGAAGTGTGCTGCGCCCTCGTGCACAAACGAGCAGCTTCTTTCCGCACTAGATGCTAGCTAGCGTGAAGCAGTCGAGTTTCTCTGGGCCAGGGGCGACGAGGGGAGAGGGGAACGTCGAGATCCGCGCATGCGTCATTGCTCCTCGCAATCTCGCGGCAGACGCTAGAAGCATTTTAGCATCCAAGCAATCACAGGCAAGCTTCAACAACCCGCCGAACTGAATCATAAGAAATCATATTAAAATTAATACAAAACGTGTTTCGCTCAACGGACCACTTGTCAGAATACAGTATTTAGGGTTCTTTATTAATATTATACACGGGGATGGTCAGCATCTCAGCGTCCCCTGACGCTACGCCACTGTTGTGAACAACACTAGCTTCTAAACTTTTCGTAGGATTCATTCAAAATTACTTTTTCCCCGTCAATCTGGCCCGACTCGCATCTCTGTGTATTTAAATTAATTCTTTGAATTTTGGAAGTATTTTACATTATGCCTATGGGACACTCAAAATTTTTCTAAATGAGGGGCCCGCTTTGTTTCTTTTAATTTCTTGCTAGAATAGAATAATATATACCCATAAATATGACACTAGTCCAATTTTAACTGTAATCCCTGTATTTTTTAAAATGGCAAAAGCAGAATTTTTTAACTCCCTCATTCAACTAAAGAAACAGAGATATTTTATTAAAATGAAAATTATTAAAATGAAATTCTTCTCAATTAGTTCTTTGTGTATTTTTGTTACAATGTAATCTATGAAATGACATAAACACCAAATTGCGGATTTCTTTTGTTTTTTCAAAAATTACAAAAATTAAATTTTCTGGCTTGTCTGTCACGTCGTTAATATTTACATTAGCGGCAATTTGTTAGTACAAGTGCATTAAATAATGTCATGTAAAGATTCTCAAAAACTGTACCTTTTTTTATGAAAACTAGCTCAAAATTCCGCATTTTCAGAAACCCTCTAACAGCGTTTTCTCATAAATGACTCAACATTTTTCTTCAAACTTTTCGAACGGATACTGGAAATTGCACTCTTTAATATGACGTAAAGTTAATTTGTTTTTTTTGTTTTTTTTAAATTACACAAATGTAATTATTTTTAGATCTCTCACGACTCTAATATGCATATTACCAGCAATTTATAAACACTATTGTATTTGTGAGTTGTATTTCAAATGACTTTGAATTATTTTTTTTAAAAACTAAAATTTTTTGTGAAAAAGAGGTTCAAATTTTGCATTTTTAATAGCGCTTAAACGCCATTTACTTAAAAACGGCACCAAATTTTTCAAAGAAAATTGCAATTTACGACTAGGTTTTTGTGTTCTTTAAGATTCTAAAATTAATATTTCCGTTCTACCATTACGAAACCGAAAAATTAAGAAAATGTAAAAAAATATATTTTGGGCGGCGGTAGATGGCGACTGGCACGAGTGTGTGGCAATTCCGAATAGCTAGCCCAGACCCAAGGAAATAGAAAACTAATACGGGAAAGTGTGTCCCATTCTGTAGCACCACTAGTTACGTTATTAGAATGTAACCAGTAAGTCTACGTAATAATGTTATTTGTGTAAATTCAAACCATTTAATAAATGTTCTTTAAGAAAAGATTGTAAATTGTGCGTATGTTAAATTAAAACTAGTGGTGCTTCCAACGCACATACTTTCTCGCTCTGCTTCTATACGGTCCTTATCGCTATTCCACTACTTCATAAACCAGCAAAAGTGTATTATACCAGCAAACGTTTTCCGTACCGAGACCCGACATCCGAAACTCAACGAACCGGCACTTATACAACTACGCAACACCAACACCGCCTGTGTCGAACAGAGCCACGAAAGAATAGAACCGACCTATAAAATGGTAAATGCATGACTAAGAAACAATTGATACGATGGTACATAAGCTTTACAAATACAAGAAGAGAAGTAAAAAATTGTTAAAAGTTAAAAATTTGAACACATATATACAGACATTTCCAGTACATTTATCGCAATTACTTATATTTTAGTCGAAACGTAATTGTATCGATTTTATCATTAGGAGCCGGTGAGAAACCTATATCAAAAGTCGTGAAAAACCTACATCAAAATAGAATAAATAATCATCTTCAAAACCTTATCACAGAGGAGGAAATAGAAAAAGAATGGCAAAACATACAGCAAATAATAAAGGAATCCGCAGATGAGTCAGTAGGACGGAAAAAGAAATTTCAAAAAAGAAAAGGTTTGAAAATTTGGAATGATGATATTGAAAAAAGTGTTAAGCTCAAACAGGAGAAATACAAAATATACCTTGACAACCCTACTGAAAATCACAAGGAAGAACACAAAAAAGCTAGAAACAAAGTAAAAATAATTATTAGAAAAGCTCACGCCGATTCATGGGAAAGATTTATTGGAAGAATAGAACATGATATATACGGGAGACAAATATTAGCCTACAAAGTAATGAAAACATTGAATAGTAATGAAAGAGAGAATGTACAATTTAATGCAATTGAAAAGGAAAGATGGGTGAAACATTATAAAGCATTATGGTATGACGAAAAATGTGAAATAATAAAAACATACACAACTACAAATGCAGATGACCTAACGATAGATGAACTACATGAAGCACTTAACAAATGCAAAAATCGAAAAGCACCTGGTATAAATGGCATGAACACATACTAAAATACCTGGGAATGTTATTTCATCTACGCCTGCTTCATTTCTTTAATATGTGCTGGAGAAATAAACAAACTCCTAAAGAATGGCAAAAAGCAAAAATAATCTCACTTTATAAGAAAGGTAACCGAGGAGACCCAGACAATTACAGAGGAATAAGTCTATTGGATACAACATACAAGATCTATGCGAGAATAATAAATGAAAGATTAAAAAAAATAGCAGACCACCTTATACCAGAACAACAAATGGGATTTCGAAAAGGCAGATCGACGGCTGATGCCATTTTCACATTAAGAAGAATAATAGAAGAAAGACATGAGCACAACTGTGAAACACACCTAACATTCGTGGATATAGTAAAAGCTTTTGATAATGTCAATAGAAGCCTTGTATGGAACATAATGGAAAGAAGGGGGTATCCAAAACACTTGATAGGGCAGACAACTCCCGAAGTGACATCTGGTGACGAAAGTTATAAGTTGTCCGGTGACAGCAGTTGTATTCAACCGTAAGTTGTATATGTTGGAGTGCGAGTATTCGAGTAAATTGATGCATAGAAAGAAAAACTTGAATGAGTAAATCCGCGAATAAAAGGAAGAGGAAAGGCGGAAGAAATTGTTGTGTTCCTCATTGAGCAAAATTAAAAAACCTCAATTTGGAATTTTATTGTTTTCCAAATCGCGAGTGGGAAAGAGAGCATTTATGACACATGTGGACAAAATAATGTACATGGCCTGTGTTCTAGCAAATAACAAAGAACCGCTTCTGCGTCATAAGTAATTTAATTATATTTTATTAGGTTTAGGTGATAACATTGTAAAGAAATGTGTAATCTAAAGAAAACACTCTTATATAGATTATCATGTAAACTTGGTTCAAACAAAATGGTCCTTAAATTAGGCAGGTACATCGATTTTTGAGATTCACAATTTTGCTTCAAGAGCTGGAATAAAACAAGTAAAATGGAAATTTTCAATTTTGGGAATAATAGATGATTAAAATTCTTCATCCCGATGAAAAAGAATGTGAACTTGATCGACTGATGAATATACAAAAAAATGACAAATGTGTATTGCAAGTTATAGATACTTGAAGCCGAGTATAATGACCATAAGAAACTTTTATCTTTAAATCACAGTTTTCATTAAATTCCAAATATGGAAAGGTACAATTTTTTTCTTCCGTGTCCACTACTGCACCATGTTTACATGAGTAAGGGCCAGCGGCGTAGCTTCAACTGGTGTCACCTGGGGCAGTATTAAGTATATTATACAAACATATTTGCACATAATAGTTATTTATAGTATATTAAAAAATTCTATGAAATTAAGAATAATTGCAATATAATTTTTAAATAAATAGTTTACAATTAAACATAACTTATCAACAAATGTTATTTATAAAACCTGTTTACGAGATTTTAGGGCATCAAACATATTTATAATTTCATTAAAATCTATCTTATTGCAATGTCATTTTCTATTGACCATAGAGCCAAATCAGATAGTCTTGATTAATACATAAATTTTATAAGTAAATGATTTAAATTCCAAGTATAATTCCAACTATAAAATATTTTAATTGGTGTCATCCCTAAAATGGTGTCACCCGGGGCGCGCCGCCCCCCTTGCCCCCCCTCGATACGCTACTGATAAGGGCACTTAGTTTCCAACAATTCAAATCCTTGACCATTCTTAATTATCCCATCAGGACGGCAGGCTAACTATGGCTGCTTAAAAGAAATTATAAGACCCGTCTTATTCCCATCATGGACTTCCTTTACACCATATACATGAAAACTTTATACTAGTTTCTGCCATTTATTTAAACTTTTCTGTTGGAATATTCCGACATCAACAAGTTGAAAACTGCAAGTAATAGTTATTAGCATTATGTCTAATATAATATATATTAATAGCATGTATAATTCGAGAATCCTGTGCGATATACCTATTTTCACTGTGCACCCGGCAATACTGACTTCTACTTCGATCACCGGATTATTGCGGATTGCTGCCGCTAGAGCGCAGTGTCGTCGGAAAAAAATCAATTTGCCTGCCCCATAGAGGTGATATAAGGACTGTATGAAAAAAAAGCGGCTGATTTTAAGGACAGGGTTCGGCTCACGGCGCACGGTTCACTTGCGCATGGTTCACTCGCGCGGACCACGAGAACGAATCACTCAGGGAGCACTGCTTGCATTGTGCATTGTGTGGTGTGGTGCGAATGTGTAATGGAGAATTACAATGGTTAAATGCATAAAATGCGTTGCATGCATAATGTTAAATGCATAAAATGCGTTGGTAATTATGCGTTGGACAGACTCAAGGATGTTTTATGTTAACGCGAGGGCCGAAGGCCCGAGCCTCGTCCTCAACTTGGACACGGGTAGCGAAGCGTCACGATTCTACACGAAAATGCGTTGGCCACGTGGCCGTGTGCACACTGTGGCGGCGCCGCGAGTGACTCGTTCGGAACCGAATCGTGCGCGTCAATAGGAGCCGAACCCTGTTCTTAAAATCTACCAAAAAAGCATTAAGTTGGTTATAAAAGGAAAATTGACAGAAGAGATTCCCACCAACAAAGGTGTAAGACAGGGCTGTTGCATATCACCGACACTTTTTAATATATACATGGACGATATGTTTAGAACATGGAAATTGAATATAGATCGAGGGATCTATTTTAGGAAAATATTTTTAAATTCTATTTTATATGCAGATGACAGAGTGATAATACAGGACGCTGGAGATAAAATGCAAATGACATTATATAAATTAAATCAAACTGCAATAGAATATGGTTTTAAAATATCCACAGAAAAAACTAAAACTATGGCATATAAAGGAAAATACCCAGTGAGAACAAAGATTGTGATAGAACGAATGAGTATAGAACAGTGTCGGAGCATACTACATAATATAATATAATAAATAATATTAATTACAATATTTCTGGGGGGACAGCGGAGCGAATACGAATCCTTAAAATTTTAAAAGCACGGCTGTAAAATAATTGAGCAGTACACATTCATTGGCTTCATTCCGGCACAAATCGAAGACAACAATCAAACAGCTACATCGCTTCCGAGAAATCGTAATCGCTGTCATATAAAATTACAAAATCAAATCAAATCAATAATGCGTTTAAAATAAATTCACCAGGTTCAAAATTCACCAAATTCAAAATCTCACGTAAAACATTCACTAAATTTATAAAACTCGAACGTTTCCATTTTAATCAATAAAGCTCAATTTCCAATGACACTCGCTCACTGGCTACGAGTTTTCTCTCCGTGCGTCACCCGACGCATTCGGAGTTCAGTCTTGTGTGAGCCTCCTGGCAGTAAGCCTCGTGAATGGGTCATTCCATATTAAATCAACACAGTCATTTTACATCACCATCTCAGATTCAGATGAAATTTGACACATAAGTAGTACGAATGAAGAATAAGAAAACTACAAATTTTGAGTAAAATATTTCCACCCGTTTCGGAAATACAGCCATGTATAATTTTGCAAAATTGGGTTCCCGAAAATTTTAAATTGATGTAGAACCTCGCCAAATTAAGATAGAAAGCTGGAACAGGTGTCATTTTTCAGCTTTCTTTATGGCCTTTTATAAGATATACAACTCAATAGGGGTTGTGTTCAAAAAGGTTTTCAAATTTGAATTTAAAATTTTAATTTTGAGGTTTTTCAAAATGCTCATCTTCAAAAAAATTGAAAAAATTCTAAAATAATCCTTGTATACTTCCAAACAGATGGAGCAAGTTTAAAAATGGGACTGCAATGGGTTCATATGGTAATCTTTATTTAAAATGCACAATATTTACCTACTCTAGATTTTACTGATTTAAAATGCATTTTATTTCAAATTATAAGCCCTAATATATACAAATTATTAATTTAGTGTTTTTTATTGGCGAGTGTGTTGTTTTATTATTATGATTATTATCATTATTATTATTCCACTATATCACGACTAAAGATGTTAGTTATGAGTCGGCTGAATATAAAATCTACTCCAGGTTGCAACCAGCTACCTTAGGTTCTGACTTCGTTCTTCCCCTTTTAAGCCACATAACTGATTGATCTTTATTAATCTACACCTCGTCCATTCTTTTTAGATATTGTCCGTGGAGCGGATTGTCTCTCCACGAGTTCTTTAACATTTTTTGTGTCTCATATTTCATGTTTAATAGCATCAGAACTTCAATGTCTGTGTTATTCGACGTGTCTTGCCTAGTATTCTTGGCAATGCTTTTTGCTGCACTAACAATGCCTCTCTTTCCCATTCTTCGGTCACTTTTATAATAACTTCGGTCATTATAATAATAATAATAATAATAATAATAATAATAATAATAATAATAATAATAATAATAAGACCGCGGAACGTCATGCAATTGCAAATTTTTACTGACTGTGCATATCGAAAGGAAATGTATATAACTTTACCTATCACCAAAAATAAAACAAATCTACCTTATTTTTATTTTGCATGTGTGCAATTTTTTAGTTTAAATGCGTATTTTAATGTATGCGGTATATTTTAGTGCATATATTCCAGGTTTTTGTTGAGAAGTGGATCGAAGTCAGATCTTTTCGGATATTTCTCTTTTAACTTAGAAGTGGCTTTCTTCTGACAACGCGGATATGGAAATTGAACCTCCTTAATACCCTTCGCACGGTTTCGGGATTTACTTTCTTGCCAATGCCAATTTATAACTGTCGAGTAACTTTTGGTCCATTAATAGGAGGGTCCTTCTTTATTATTTTCACGACAAGATTCTCTCCTCGATCAGAAAATGTCTTCGGGCGTTCTCCTCCGGGTTGCAGTTCAATTCTGCCTCCTCCGGGTTGCCTATTCATTGATGTACCATATGTCACTCGCTGTGCTTTCTTCATTAGTGGCATTTTGCAAAATTTTGGGCATCATTAACTCTTTGCATGATGGTAAAAGAACCAGCTGCCGCCGCTCAAAGTTAGTGTTCATTCCTCAACGATTCATTTCGCTTAAATGTTTAGGTTCCCACGTATAAGTGGGAATAAGTTGAACTATTGAAGGTGTTGGGGGAAGGAGAACAGGATATTCCCGGAATACAAAAAAGTCCGCTGCTCTCTCTCTCACAACCTCATTCTCCCACAAACAGGTAAAATATTTCAAATACCTAGGTTGCCACATCTCGTTTGAAAGAGATATCGATATACGAATGCCCGACAGCAGACTACCAGCACTCGCAGTGGATTACAGATGCAGAGGAAGAAGAGATGTAGGAAGGCCCAGAAGGAAGTGGACACCGGAACAGGTTCTTGAACCTAACCCTTGAAGTGCAGAAGAAGAAGGAGCCGGTAATTTTCAACATGCGAGAAACATGTCTTTCAAACATGACCAAGAATGGCAACGGTGAACTGCTTTACGAAGTATTCGTAAGGCTAGATAGTAATAATAATAATTTCGGAACCGTTAGGGATTGTAAGTTTATCGCATGCGTTCTGGTTATAATGTATTACAATTTAACGTTAAAATACTCAAATTTTACTTAAATTGGTTCATACAGATATATACAAGACAACGGTTGATTTGACATGTCATACGCTTCAGAAATCGAATAACACAGTTGAAAAATTGTTTAAAAGATGCAGTTAGGGAAAACACAGACATGTCATGTCTATTTATCTGCATTGATTCTATTCGTGAGTAGAAGTACTTCAAATGATTTTCAATAAAGTATCTACACTCTTCAATTTTTTTCCTGCAACATCACATTCATCAAATTAAATCCTCGGGGGATCGAACTCGGCACCTTCCTTATTAAAGATCTCAACCCGAAGGTGCTTTAACCAGCCGCGCCACGGAACCCACATGCGGACCAACTGCTTATATTCTAGTCAAAATGTAATTGTATCAGTTCTATCATTTGGAAGCCGGTAATTGTCAACATGCGAAAAACATGTCTTTCAAACATGACCAAGAAAGGCAGCGGTGAACGGCTTACTTCAAATTATTTATCCGCTATTATTTTAAAGAAAAAAATTGGAGCGGTTTTTGAGAATTTTTTTTGTAAATTTGAATCGCAATTTACGCAAAAACTACTCGTTTTTCCAAAAAAGGGTTCATGACCTTATTTGAAGTGCTAATTTTGTACAACCGACTTTGTCTGAGGCAAAAATCTCTATCTTCAATTTTGCAGTTTTGAAACAGTTTTTTGCAATTTTCGAAAAATTGGGCCTATCAACGAAAATGATATCTACGTCATTCCCTTAAGCGTTCTTCGCACTATTCAACAACAAAATATAATCAAAAAATTTGGAGCCATTTTCTTTTAACTTAGAAAATCTCAAAATGGGCTTCATGTAAAGTACTCTCAAATACTAAAATATCGGTTTCAAATTCAAGAGGCCTTGAGACGAGTAAAAACGATAGGGGAATATCAATTTTGAAGATAATCGGCCGAACGGTTTAGGCGCTAGCGTTGATCACAGACGGACATTTGCCGTCAATCGATTTTGCAGTATGAAGAAGCAACAAATCATGGATTTTGACTACACCACGAGATAGAGGATTTTTTTCTTAATTTAGCAACAGGTTTTGTCCACTTTCTTGTCACCAGACCCCTGCTATAAGAGTTTTTCTGTCGAAAATTCCCCGTTTTCCGCCGCACGATTACATAACTTTCTCTTCTTACGAAGTATTCGTAAGGCGAGAAAGTGAAAAACGTTATCAAATGGTGCATGCGGTCCTGTATTTTGGTGAAGGTAAGTCTCAACACACTGGCTATTACGATAGTACAACATCACAGAAATATAAGAAAGCAAACTATATTATGGGGAATGAGAATAATGCATAAACGTTGTTGGTGTCTGAAAACATTATGTATATTGTAACCATAGTTTTAATTAATGATAGTCTTGCTGTATTCTGATATTTTCTGAAGTGTAAAAGATGTTATGGAAAGATCTTAATATAATCACCTACTATTAGAATAGCTTTTTCTAGCAATGTGCTATTCTATACTTTCTATCTGTGCTCTTGACAGGGTTCTCTGGGTTGTGGGCATCGCCATAGGCTTCGCTCTCTGCCTGATGCTCGCCTACAGGGCCCTGGACAGATGGAAAGCGTCCCCAGTAGTTGTCACCATGGGGGAACGTCTGCAACCAATATGGCAGATCCCGTTCCCTGCCGTCACTATTTGTCCTTACGCTCGGATAGATACAAAGAAATACAACGTTTCAGAAGACATTTTGAATTATGAATCCTTATCTGATGAGAAGTAAGTTCAATATGTTTCTCATTAAGCTTTCTTGACAGGCTAATGCGTGTTTAAAGTGCAATTTTACATTCTGTCGCTTGTATCATAAAACAGTTATGTATGATATGAATGGTAAAAGTGACATTTTATATTGCAAATAGGAAAGGTAGCGAAACGAAGCCGATTGACCGAGTGGCGCAATAGCAAAATACAACCACTTTTATCACGTGTGTCATACACTATTTTTCATCTTATCATTTTATTTCAATTCAAGTACATAAATCACTTAGGAGTGTTCTAGGTATGTTGTAGCTGGTAAAATCAGAGGAAAGGTTTTTATTTTATGTGATGCAAACACACAAATTTACCATTTCACTTTTAGCTCTGGTGCTAAAAATTGAGCTTTTAGCGCGCTCTGTGCTAAATGCCCTGAAATTAACTACATTTACTTGTGGCTGCCAAATATGTTTTCTATCTATACAGGCAAAACAATGTGCGCGTATATAGATAAATCGAATCGATAATAAATTATCTAATACAAACGTGAACAATGAGTTTTATGCCCCCACCTCCACCCAAATAGGACGAAAATAGTAGTTTACATAATAAGGGCGCGAAACGGATGATTCACGCACGAGTCGAGTTCAACATAGAGACGATATAGAGACGAGTGTGGGACTCACCTCGCATCCCTTTTGCGTATACAATTTTTAACACATCATGAAATGCGAAGCGTCAAGTAAAGGAATATAAATTACATATCAAATAACTAGAAATATCTTACTTGTACAAAAGTAAATAAATTCCGGTCTGTGTCGTAACACTATTTTTTGTGGATAATAAACAAAGAAACGAAAAACAATTCATCATCAAAACGAAAGACAATTGCGAAACATTACAGATGTTTCGCACACTGTGAAAAAAATAGCTGTTTTCACGTGGAAAACAAGAACGAGAAACAACGTTTGGCTCACGGCGTGTTGAAAAGATTTTTCAATCCTAAATTTTAAATCAAGCTATTTATATTTAAATTACTTACACAAGTTAAATTATTTTTCCTTAGATTACTAAATACTGTTACTTTAATTCTGCACTTCCGAGGAACGCTTCTTATGTTAGTTTCGATGAGTTTTGGATCTTCTATACGCTATGCTTTTGGTACTACTTGACAACCTTCTAAAAGAAGAATAACTGTCGCATTGTCTCATCGATTTACCAAGCACCGTTCCATTTATTTACCTAACATATTCATCTGATTGCAATTGTTTCTACTAGGTATTGACAATCGGTGAGCGTCACACGCGTTCAACAATACCTAGTGCTCGTTTCTGGGGGCACGAAATACTAACAATAGGTTTCATTCCCACCACCGTTTCTTTAAAAGAAATCTCTTTATTTGGTAACTATCATTTTATTTATTTAGAGAGAGAAAAATACAAATATGCGAAGTGTGTGTCAAGACACGGTCTGCTACATCACACGGCAGAAGCACGACTTTCCATGACACGACATGATCCTAGACTTGGCCAATCGGCCTTGTCCAATAACGCTCCGGTCCAATCGTAGAAACATCCACTCTCTTGCCTTGCAATATAAATTACTATTGTATGTGTCCAATAATGTTAAAATAAATTTTAGAGAATTCTGAGGTATTATAAAGGTGGAATACCTGGAGAAAATCTCTTATTTCCAAAATAGTAAAGTACTTGTAAATAACAAGTACGCGCATCCCCTTGCATACGTGTTGCATATATTATTATTTAACACACAGTGAGAGAAATATTTTTCTCGACTCATTAGTAAAATTACTATTACAGAAGTAATCGGATTGGAATCAAAATCGTATATCTATTGTATGTTAATAATAAACATCGGTGTCGTTAAGACGAACAATTGCGAAACGTTACAGAGTTTAGCATATGCTTCGCGATGTTTCGTGCACGCTTCTTGATATTTATTACTAGACATCGGATGTTTAGACACTAAAAATTGCCTTTTAGGCGCCTAAAAGGCATTGAAAATGTCAAGAATATGGAGAAAAAAGGCACTGTCATAAATTACATTCACAATAAAGTTAAAAATTATTTGTAAGACTCCACACGTATTTACAACACTTCTACATTTTATTCTTAATAGTTTCCATTGCAATATATTATCAGTAACTTTTCAAGGATTGCAATTTCAAATCTGCAACGATTGGGAGACAAAATCAGTTTGAATACTGTAATAGTTTACAAGATTGCAACTCCCAAATACCCCCAATTGCAGTAAGAAGCTTACAATGGGTCTGGCTAGGGTGTGCGCAAATGCGAAACGTGTCAAGAAGCAGCGTTGCAGTAAACATTTGAAACGAGCTGCATTGCATTAGTAAGTAAACTTGTGGTTTCGAAATACTAACGGGAAACGATATAATGAGTTAGAACCCGAAAGCGCCCATAATTTGAAACATTTTACTGCAGGTTTCACGGGAATCCGATCCCGGAAACCCAAGTTATCAATAAATGAAAAGTTGTGGTTTTGACTGACGAGAATGCGAGAAAAACATGGAGAGTGAGGCTATTATGTTATTCCACGTCAAAAATGTTAAATATGCAATTATTAAAGAATTGCGTGAATAAATGATGATGGGACTAAGGCAAATAAATTACTTTATAATTATAGAACTCAATGGGAATGGTAGCGTGAGTGAACTGTTTAAAAGGAATAAGTCATTTACCTACACGAAAGTGAAGCAGTCACGTGATCTCAGGCAAAGAATTACTGAGGAAGAAATATAAATATTATTAAAAGGAAGCGTTCCAGGACTAATTGGGAATTACGGGAATGAAAGATCAATTTAATGAAAATTTTTTTGACAATATAACAGAGTTTAGATAAAGGCCAGAATGTAATTAAAACATATAGAAAAATGTTATGAAGAGATCGACGGTCATTTACTTTTTGCAAAAGGGATATAGCGCCCTGACAACAATGGAAAAAGATGAGGGTTTATTTTTGTGTTGTGGTGGATACGGGTCAAGCAAGCAACGCGATGTTACGCAGTGCAGAAGTTTTCGGTGAATACTTAATAATTTTCGGGTTTTGATATAATGAATTAATTAGGAAAGTGAGTTTTATTACGGATAAAAGGAGATAGAAAACTTTGGTAAGAGCGCGTGATAGTTGCGCGAGTTTTAAACGAACGGTAATTTCGTCGTGCTGACTGAAGAATTTTTAGTAGTATGAATTATTTTGCCATGCTAAACGTATGATTTGCGAAGACGAAAAAAAATAGTTTATCGCGGCAAGACAGTGTGCGCTGTAATTGCACGCTATAAGATAAAAATAGTTAAAAACATTAAGGTTTTTAATAATTCCGTATTTAAACATTAATGTGCAAGAATATGCATAATTCATTTTCATACCGGACATGCGCGAAGATGCATTCAAGAATTAGTTTGTTAAGACACACAGTGCGCGATGTAAATAATTAGGAAATTTTAAATAAGGGATAAGCGCAGTGTAAGAAGATGGCGGGTGCTGCAACGAAGATGCCTGAAGGACGATGTGAGTGGTAATCGTCGCCACGTCACCACAGGTATTCGGGGATTCATCGAGTTTGGAAACGTCGGCTAATGATTCTTTTTGCACAAGAACAAGTTTTGTAGTTTGAATTAAGTTAGTTTTTTAAGAAATGACACGGCCGATATTATTATGTCGGATCCTAAAAATAACAAACAGTCATGGAGTAAATGGGGAAAACAGAAGCATTAATTTCTGAATTCCAAGGAATATATCTTTTTCTGTATTCATAAAAGATAGAAATTTTGGTCGAACGGTTGAATGTTATGTGTATAACTCTGTATGGTAATTTAGGACATGTGTAGCATTAAGTGAGTATTGTTGCAAAACGAAAGAGTGCTTACCGGTAATGGCAGGTAGGTTGAAGCCCTGCCGACGGAAGTGTTATGTATTTGAAGTGTTTATGTGTGTGTTATGAGTTATAATAAACGCAAAGAGGCCTTGGTTGCCTCCTTTGGAAGATAATATCATTGTGTTTTGGGATTGTTGCCATATGAGTGGGTAATTTCCGGGCAAAGGGCATCCAAGAAGGGTTTACGTTTACATCCGTCTTTGTATGAAGGGAATCGCCGAACCACGCTCTTAAATAAATTTAATGTGTTCGGGTTACGCGATACGGTACGGGGGAAGTTGTATTATTAGTATTCTGGTGAAGAATAATAGAGATTACGATAGATTTTGACGAGTCAAAAGCAGTAGTGCATAACGAAGGGTGATAGTTATTATTATTATTAGAGAGTAGGACAACCACCATCCCCGTGAGAGGGCGGTGGTTGAGAGGTACATAGGGCAGGACCCGCCGCAGAAGGATTTCTGAACATCTGATGTGTTTGGCATATATTTTAGGAGTCCAAAATTAGCAACATTGAAACTTCCTGGGAACTAACATTTATTTCCACTCAAAAGTTGCCCTCGGTGTATTGTCAATCGACCATTTTCTCCGAACATGGCTAGTATTTATGAAACAGGGAAATGGAGTAAAATATGTTGGTACACTTTCAGTAATTCTAGCGTATTTCAAAATACAAATTCGTGAATTGAAAGTTTCGTAATGAATGTTCAGGTTGGACCATGGCAGATTTTCTGATATCTTAGCATTGTATATTAAAAAAAATACATAAATGGTAAAAACGTACAATAATTCTAAAGAAAAAGCATTTATGCTAAAAAGAGGCATTTATGCTAAAACAAGAAAAAATAAGCATTATAAAACTTCGTCATATGTCATCATTTGTCATGATTCGTGCACATATAGTCAGCCTTTAAATAAGCAGGGACCGAAAAGGTATTGAATACCGGTAAAAATACCGGTAAAATACCGGTATTTTTTCATACCGGTATAAAATACCTTTATTCTTTTATACCGGTAAAATACCTTTATAGGACGTCTATACCGATATGGACGTCCATAAAGGTTATACCGGTATTATACCGGTATTTTCAATGGAAATAGTGCCGCGTGCCCCACACACGCGCCACAAACGCGCGCGCGCCACAAACGCGTGCCACACGCGCTCGCGGCAAACCCACGCGCGAGCTAACCACACGCGCGCGCCCACACACGCGCGCGCCAAACACACGCGCCCCAAACACATGCGCGCGCCAACACGTGCGCGCATCAAACACGCGCGCCGAACAAACGCGCGATACGAACAAACGAGCGCGCCGAACAAACGCGCGATCCGAACAAACGCGCGATTCGAACAAACGCGCGCGCCGAACGAACGCGCGATCCGAACAAACGCGCGATCCGAACAAACGCGCGATCCGAACAAACGCGCGATCCGAACAAACGCGCGATCCGAACAAACGCGCGATCCGAACAAACGCGCGATCCGAACAAACGCGCGATCCGAACAAACGCGCGATCCGAACAAACGCGCGATCCGAACAAACGCGCGATCCGAACAAACGCGCGATCCGAACAAACGCGCGATCCGAACAAACGCGCGATCCGAACAAACGCGCGATCCGAACAAACGCGCGATCCGAACAAACGCGCGATCCAAACAAACGCGCGATCCAAACAAACGCGCTAGCCGAACAAACGCGCGCGTCGAACACACGCGCGCGCCGAACACACGCGCGCGCCGAACACACGCGCGCGCCGAACACACGCGCGCGCCGAACACACGCGCGCGCCGAACAAACGCGCGCGCCGAACAAACGCGCGATTCGAACAAACGCGCGATTCGAACAAACGCGCGTTTCGAACAAACGCGCGTTTCGAACAAACGCGCGATTCGAACAAACGCGCGATTCGAACAAACGCGCGATTCGAACAAACGCGCGATTCGAACAAACGCGCGATTCGAACAAACGCGCGATTCGAACAAACGCGCGATTCGAACAAACGCGCGATTCGAACAAACGCGCGATTCGAACAAACGCGCGTTTCGAACAAACGCGCGATTCGAACAAACGCGCGATTCGAACAAACGCGCGATTCGAACAAACGCGCGATTCGAACAAACGCGCGATTCGAACAAACGCGCGATTCGAACAAACGCGCGCGCCGAACAAACGCGATCCGAACAAACGCGCGCGCCGAACAAACGCGCGCGCCGAACAAACGCGATTAGAAGAAACACGCGCGCCCCACAAAATCGCGCGCCGAACAAAATCGAGCGATCCGAACACACGCGCGATCCGAACAAACGCGCGCGCCGAACAAACGCGATCCGAACAAACGCGATCCGAACAAAATCGCGCGCCGAACAAACGCGCGCGCCGAACAAACGCGCGCGCCGAACAAACGCGCGATTCGAACACGCGCGCGCCGAACAAACGCGCGATCCGATTGAACGCGCGCGCCGAACAAACGCGCGATCCGAAAAAACGCGCGCGCCGAACAAACGCGCGATTCGAACACGCGCGCGCCGAACAAACGCGCGAGCCGAATAAACGCGAGCGCCTAACACACGCTTGCACCTCTCACACGCGCGCTACACACTTTTGCGCTATACACTCACGCTCTATGCACCCACGCGCTATATACACTCGCTCTTTCTTTCTCTTTCTCTCTTTCGTTCTCTTTCGATCTCTCTCTCTCTCTCTCTCTCACACACACACACACACACACAGTACACATTCGGCAAAGCGTTTGTTGGGGCCTATGGTCAAACATCCTTCTCTCATATTTCAATTCTACTCACTGCGAAAAGAAATTAATAGCGTGGAGTATGTAGGTCGAGTGCGTTATCCTCTGCAGAACCGGAGACGCTCGTGGGTCGAAACGCTGACCTCCGGAAACTGCCTACGCAACGGCGCAGCCCTCGCAGTTCTTACAAAGGGGAACTGATTCCGAGAATCGGAATGCGCCAAGGAACGTTGCGTGAAGTCTTATCAACCGATGTCAGATTTCTGTCGCCTTCGTTCTTTCACAACTGATGTCGAAGGTCATATCCTGGCAGAGGCCGCAGGCCCGACCACGCGCGACGATGTCTGCACTTCGAGAGGCGGCAAGTTGCAATTGTTTTAAAAACTACTTGCCATACTTCACAGCACTTAAATTTCATATTTATGAGTTTTGAGGGTGAGGATAGGACAAGGAAGAGGAAGGAAAGATCGCGCGCGGGCCGAGGAGAATTCTAGCGGCCGGCTGCTCTGATCGGTAGTTTTCCTTGGTTTCTCCGAACAATATCAGAGTAATGCCGGAGCAGTACCCTAATAGACGGGCCACAGACCGCGCGCGATCTTTCCTTTCTCTTGTCCTATCCTCACCCCTTCACTTACACTTACACTAGCATGCATTACACTGCCATACATGCCGGAAGACCGTGCGGGAGCTTTTGCCGGCTGGGGAGGGGGGCGCTGGTGGGAGATACCTGGTTTAGGGAAATCCCGCTAATCGACGGTACGTCGGCGCCTGATCTTGCCATGCAATGAGGAAGATCACTGCCACCTCTCGTAGAAAACGCCCTGCACTTACGAGGTTAGCAATTGCCGCGCTCGGAATCACTTATAATCATTCAATCGTTAATAGGAACACACTCTGACTAGTATCCTGAGGTCTAATAGTGTAGAGCGTGAAAGAGTGTGTATTTAAGGCGAAAGGATTAGGAACAAAAGATAATGTCCGATCAGTGGCCCGTTCGGGCTCCCACACGCGCGCGTTGGCGCCCAACCCACGCGCGTTCGCGTCCCCACACGCGCGTTCGCGCTCCCACACGCGCGTTCGCGCTCCCACACGCGCGTTCGCGCTCCCACACGCGCGTTCGCGCTCCCACACGCGCGTTCGCGCTCCCACACGCGCGTTCGCGCTCCCACACGCGCGTTCGCGCTCCCACACGCGCGTTCGCGCTCCCACACGCGCGTTCGCGCTCCCACACGCGCGTTCGCGCTCCCACACGCGCGTTCGCGCTCCCACACGCGCGTTCGCGCTCCCACACGCGCGTTCGCGCTCCCACACGCGCGTTCGCGCTCCCACACGCGCGTTCGCGCTCCCACACGCGCGTTCGTGCGCCCACACGCGCGCGCGATCCCACGCGCGTTTGCGCCCCGTCACGCGCGTTCGTTCCCTTACACGCTCGCATGACTCCACAAGCGCGTTCGTTCCCTTACACGCTCGCACGACTCCAAAAGCGCGTTCGCGCTCCCACACGCGCGTTCGCGGTCCCACACGCGCGCGCGACCCCACGCGCGTTCGTTCCCTTACACGCTCGCACGACTCCACAAGCGCGTTCGCGCTCCCACACGCGCGTTCGCGCTCCCACACGCGCGTTCGCGCTCCCACACGCGCGTTCGTGCGCCCACACGCGCGCGCGATCCCACGCGCGTTTGCGCCCCGTCACGCGCGTTCGTTCCCTTACACGCTCGCACGACTCCACAAGCGCGTTCGTTCCCTTACACGCTCGCACGACTCCAAAAGCGCGTTCGCGCTCCCACACGCGCGTTCGCGCTCCCACACGCGCGTTCGCGCTCCCACACGCGCGTTCGCGCGCTCACACGTCAGATTGTTTCCCTTCGAAACCTGTATGATTCTACTGAAATACCGGTATTTTGTCATGAAAATACCGGTATTTTCATGAGAAAATACCGGTAAAATACCTCTAAATAGAGGTATTTTACCGGTATGGACGTCGAATAAAGGTAAAATACCTCTAAAAATACCGGTATTTGACGTCTTATACCGGTATTTTTTAAGGTATTTTGAATAAAGGTATAATAGAGGTAAAGGTATTTCTATACCGGTATAAATACCTTTACCGCTATTATTTCGGTATTCGGTCCCTGTAAATAAGTTCGCTAGAAAAAAATAGGCATTTCCCTAAATATTGGATGTCTATTTCTTACACTACAAGCTGGCACCCGTCGCGTTGCTGCTGCAGAAGAAATAATTGAGGAAATATCTCCCCCTCACCCCTCATTCTTTTTTCTTCTCTCTCCCTCCCCCTCTGTCTTTTTCCTCCTCTCTCATTTTCCCCACTCTGTCTCTTTTCCATCTGTCTCTCTTCTTCCCCTAAGCGTCTCTTCATCCCCTCAGCGTCTCTTCTTCCCTTCAGCGTCTCTTCTTCCCCTCTGTGTCTTTCCTTTCTCTCTGTGTCTTTCCTTTCTCTCTGTGTCTTTCCTTTCTCTCTGTGTCTTTCCTTTCTCTCTGTGTCTTTCCTTTCTCTCTGTGTCTTTCCTTTCTCTCTGTGTCTTTCCTTTCTCTCTGTGTCTTTCCTTTCTCTCTGTGTCTTTCCTTTCTCTCTGTGTCTTTCCTTTCCCTCTGTGTCTCTTCGTCCTTCTGTGTCTTTTTTCCTCTGTGTCTCTTTTCCCCTATTCTCTGTTTCTTTTCCCGCTCTGTTTACCCTCTCTCTCTATTTTCCCACTCTCTCTATTTTCCCTTTTTTCACTATTTCCCCCTCTATTTTCTTTCCTATGTTCCCTCTTTTTTCTATTTCCTTCTCTAGGTATCCTCTCTATTTTCTCTCTCTTTTTTCCTCTCTATTTTCTCTCTCTTTTTTCCTCTCTATTTTCTCTCTCTTTTTTCCTCTCTCTTTCCGTTTCTCTTTTTTCCTCTCTCTCTCTCTGTGTCCCTCTTTCTCTTATTCCCTCTCCTCTCATCAACTTGCGCCGCCTGCTCCTCGTGTTCTCCTCGACCTCGCCCTTCGGCACCCGGCAACGCACAGCAACAATGAAGCTCACGTGAATTGGGATTTGCATTTACCTGTATTGGCATTATGCGCAGTAGCGCAGTTTGGTGGAGTTACAAAAATATTGTACTATGCCTAGGTTCTTCCCGCAAGTGCAAGCACTACGTTGACACATTTGTATCGCAATTGGATACACGGCACGTCAGCGCATTACGCACGAACAAACATTGATTATTACTTTCCTTTATACGTACGTATATACGTAGTATAGTGAAGGTTATGTAATGCTGTGGAAAATCGATTTCCAGATTTCAACGGAAATACACGTTTCGGGTTCCCCTGGTACCGAAAAAGTGTTTTTTTTTTTCAAAACGTCCGTCCGTCCGCCTGCCTGTCTGCCTGTGAACAACAGTAGCGCCGAAACCATAGGTGCGATTTCTTCAAAAATGAATATTCAGTAGGCGACCTGGATCCACTCAAGGCGCCGCATTTTTGAAAAATATTATTTTTTTTCAAAATTGGGGGTACTTTACGTGAATGGACATTTTCTCGGACATTTTCAAAATTTTCTCAAAAACGGTTCCAATTTTTTTCTTTAAATTTCTTGTAAGGATAGAATTAAAAACACTTATAAAGGTGCCATGGGGCCCATTTTCACGGTTAACTCTCAATTTTCGAAAATTGCAAAAGTTTGAAATTTTTTTCGGCGTCTTCCTAAATCTACAAAATTGAAGATAGAGATTTTTCCTTTGAAATAAAATTTGTTGTCCAAAGTGAGTTCTTTCATTAAGGTCATGTATATTTTTTGAAAATTTTAGTAGTTTTTTAGCAATATTGCACGTAATATTTGTGATTTAAAAAAAATACAAAAACAAGATTTTCTCAAAAACTGTCCAAATTTTTTCTTTATACTTTTTGTGGGGATAGTGCTAAATGTGCTCTATGGGATGACATTAACGCCGTATTGCCCTATTCTTTTGTTTTTTTCAAAAATTACAAAAATGTAATTTTTTGACCGTCTCTCACGTCGTTAATATTTACATTAGCGGCGATTTGTTCACGTTATTACATTTATGAGTACATATGCTTTAAACAATGTCAAATAATGTTTCTCGAAAATTGAATTATTTTCTGTGAAAACTGACTGAAAATTCCGCATTTTCAGAAACGCCCAAACGCCATAATCTCATTAATGGCTCCAAATTTCTTCTTGAAACTTTTCAAACGGTGTTGGCACATACATTGTTCATATTTGGCGCCGTGGCGGGAGATTGTGTTTTAATAACGATCTTTGGCCCTTTATTGCTAGCTCAGAATTTGCATTTTGAACGTACCGCGTCGGACTTATAAAAATTTCCCCCCAGAACCGCGCGCTAGGCCCTAAAAGAGCGGGTATATAAAATTCCTTTGTTTTCTGTCGAAATTGCATTCGTCCTAGAGTCTCGTAATAGTTTCATCTGTCTTCGACAGGGGGCAGCACTTGCTGGGGTTCCGTCCCAGGCAGGCTGGGGCAGAGGAAATTATTAAAGACACACTCAAGCTCCGTTTTAAACAATGACAGCATTCAATTCACACAAAATTCAAACAGCGAACCAGGTTTTTCAAAGTAGTCGCTCCGCCCAGTGAACGCCATTACTGCGCTCGCAGTAACGTTGCATGAGAACAGTTTAACTTAGCAATGTTGGCATACCTGTCGCCTTTTAGAAAGACTTTCAAAGAGAAGCCATATTTTCGCGGGAACCTGCACATTGCATGTGCAAATTGGTGTAATACAGATTAAAAGAAGGCATTGCTTTTCGTGTGAGACTCAGGTAACGGGTTGAACGATTTATTCCCTGATTGCTTAATTATTTATTATATTATCTTCTAATAAGAAGGGTATACTGTGTCTTTTCAGAGATCGCACGAGCGAACGAATATTTCGTCTCGCCGTAACCAACCAAAGCTTATGAACGCTCTCCCAAAAATTGAAAAATAACCCAAATCTGAAAAAAGGAGCTATATCGCCGCCTTAACAAACGGTATTTTTTGTTTTTTCAAAAATTACACAAATGTTTTGAAAAATCACATCTTCAATATGTACATTACCAGCAATTTGTAAGCACTATTGTATTTGTGAGTTTCTGGGTTTCAAATGACGTCAAATGAAGCTTTTCGAAAACCCAAAAGTTTCTGTGAAAAAGGGCTTCAAATTGTGCATTTTTAGTAGCACGTAAATGCCATTTTCGGCTCCAAATTTTTCAAGAAATTAGGCATTCAGAACGAGATTTTAGTGCGCTTTAATATTCTAAAATTCATATTTCCATTCTACCATTAGGAAATCGAAAAATTAAGAAAATGTCAAAAAAATGTTGTTTGGGCGGCGATAGATTGCAGTTGGCACGAGTGAGTGCCAATTCCGAATAGCTAGCCGAGGAAATAGAAAACTAATACGAAAAGTCTGTGCCATTCTGTAGCACCACTAGTTATATATTAGACTAGGATAACCCGACGGACCTTGTTCTGCCCTTCATCTCTCTCTTTCCCCTCCTATATGAATTTCTCACTGTCTCTCCCTCTCTCACCCTGTCGTGTCTGTCTGTCTCTGTGTTTCTCTATCTCCGCCGCTCTCTGTCCCTCTCATTCACATTTACTTGCAGATTCTGCACGCCTCTGAGCAGGTGAGGTAATATCAGGAGCGCCAGTCTCGCAGAAATGTAATAGAATGTTCATGAAGAGTTCATTCTGTAGGTGACGGTGTCAGAAACGTTTCTTTGAGGCCATCGGCTTTAAAAATTTTAGTTTGTAATAAAACCTGTAACGGGATCTTATTCTCGATTTCAGGAGGAAAGGATCCCTGGTTATTCAGGGTTGCAAAATAATTTCTTGCTGGTGGGAACCGGGCTACTCTCAGATTTATGATCAACAGAAGAGAAACACCTTGTATATATATAACAAACTAACAATATAATTATTTAGAGAAACATTAAACACAATTACAGAATATAACACTAATAAAAATACATATATACACATCCACAGAATAAATGGTTTTGAACTCTTTGTAATCAACTGTCCATAACTTCCCACAGGATATGAATTTGTCACGATATAACAGGTTATAACACCACGGTATTATACTCGTGCGTGCATAAAACAAAGAAAAACTTTAGACTCACTATCTTGTCAGATGAAAGAAAACATCTCTTTCTACATTAATCGACTTACTACCGCGCAGTGCACTGTTACAAAGAATCGAAAAATGGAAGAAACGAAAAAATACAATTTCTTTTGCACTTGGCCATCCTATTATACTGATTTTGTTAACGAGGTGAAAACAAGAAAAAAAAACTTAAGATACTTTCCTTTCTAATTTGAAGCTTATGGATACCATTAAGTAATTCTATTGTCTGCCTAAAAAAATAACATGAAATGATCCAATAGGTAAACTAACTCACCGCAGATTTAGCTGGGAGTTGGAAAAACATTTTTATACCAAAATTATGAACAAAATTCGTTCGACTTTCCTGGCTATTCTGGCAGCAGCGTGACCTTGCATCCAGCGGCGTCTCATGTACTCCGCACAGCTGTTGGCTTGGTTTCGTTCAACCTTGCCTCGCTTTACTAATTCTGCTCCTCAGCCGCAGGATCGTTGTTAGCAAGAAATATAAAAAACTGAAAAGTTGATGAAACTTGTTATTCTTCCCCCATGCATACAATTCATACTTGTAGCCTCGTGGCGCCATTACATGATATATCATCGCAATCACTTTCTTATTTCCTTCGCCACGCGCTCTCTTCTCGTTTTAGATTAAGAGAGGTTTTTATCACAATATATCACAAACATCGCTTACCCTCATTGAGCTGGCGTAGTATCTTTTTTGTAGAAGTGTGATGACTTCGCGTTACGTAGAGCAGCGGCTGCGTTTTCCGTTCGCTTCCTCCTAACAGCTCGGCGACTCGCAGATAAATGTCCACTCGCTGCGTCCAGGCAGTAGTCGGCATCGATTTTCCGTATCGATCGCGACGCGTCTCGTCTGGCTACGATTGCGCTAGGCGTTCTATGCCGGCGTTGGGGACGTATACCTTCTGTGTACGGTCACAGTAAGGCCCAAGAACGTCTCGTTTAGGAGTTACTTAACGATATAGATTTTAAACGCTGCCGGTGTGTTGCAGTTTGCATTTGATGTGAATATTTAGTTTTGTTCTACAGCGCCATGTAGTGGAGTTATAACAGAATTGACCACACATAAACCTTCTGGGTGAAAAAAAACACGTGTAGTGCCAACTTTCATAGAGAATGGTCCAACGGTGTCGGAGGTTTAGCTGGGAGTTGGAAAAACATTTTTATACAAAAATTATGAACAAAATTCGTTCGACTTTCCTGGCTATTCTGGCAGCAGCGTGACTTTGCATCCAGCGGCGTCTCATGTATGTATATATATATATATATATATATATATATATATATATATAAAGAGACAGAGAGAGACACTAGAGAAGTGACAACATAATAGACACACTGGGGTGTAATTCACCCCAACAGAAAAAAAATTATTCCATCATTTAATATCAGAAAGTAATAAAAGCTACATTATATAATAATTTAGACTTCTTTCCAAATGTTCGTTTAGTTTTCTATAAGTTAATGTTCGTTTTACATATATTTTAATATCTTAGCAAATTATGTAGATATTTTTTCAACTTTTTGTATAGCTTTTTAAAATTTAAAATAGTGTTTAATTAATAATGAACGGTTGGTAGTAAGTAGATAAAAATATTGAGTATAACGTATATTGATAGAAAAAATACAAAACTGATAAAAAAATACTATACTGTGATATACCAATATATTATATATTTTGACAGTAACATTTGCTGTAAATGGGTTGGGTTAAAAGGGTCTGCAAATGGCAACATACAGCCTTAGCAACGCCGGCGTAGTGGTTCGCAAGGTCAATAAACTGCATTCAGGCCTTAAATAGGTGGAGGCGCTGGCTAGGAAGACATATAAGATAATTTGGGATTGGTCTAGAAAGGAATGACTATCGAGGGCGTGGCTACTTGATTTGGTAAGAAATGGATGGATTGGCTAAGGAAGAATAGACTGTCAACTCCTGAGAATAGACTGTCGAAGTAAATCGTTTTGTTTAAAAAATAAGAATGAAGGGTGGATACCGAGGCGTTGAGGGCTAAAAAACGTAGGAATAAATGACATTCTGATAGAGGTCGTCAAGTGGTACAGATCGCTCGCGAGTTTAATATTAGGGGAGTGGGACTTGTAAGTTTGACGTGAGAATCAATAGTTGTCGGACTCTGAAAGTTGATGTGCAGCAGTTAAATTCGCTTAGGACTTTGAAAGTTTTTTATATTGCGGTTTTGGACTTTATCTCTTTGCGGTTCTTTCACTTTTCCGTCTTCTTCGTCTGGCGGTCCGATGTCCCGCGTCACGGGACTTTCCTTTTTCCTGGTTCTGGTCCTTTGTCCCGTGGGGCGGGACTTATATTTAACTCTGTATTATTTTACTCAGGTAAATGGCACCGGTTTCCTGTACAACTAATTATCTACAGAAGAGATTAGGCAATATTTTCTTTCATTGTAGCCAGACTTTGCCCATTTTATGTTGTTTAAATTCAGTTTGCTTACGAGGTTTCAGTTGAACTTATGGTGACATCGAGAAGTAAGTATTCGAGAATGTCGAAGGTTGAATTGCGTGAATCGGTAAACAATTGTGAGAGTTAACAATCTTCAGGAAAGTAAGAATTTGAAAACATTTTCTCGAGATATTCCGAGGAGTGTGAAGAAAAAGACAGTAATGATAACACGGACTGCGTTCATACAAAGCAATATACAGGGCGTTATTGGTAATGAGGTAAAGCTCACCAAACATTAAGTTACAAAATTATGTATTATGAATTAGGCAAATAAATTAAAATGTTTTGTTTGTAACAATACGAAAAATAATTTAAAACCCGAGTACAGTTTCTTACGCCGCGACACGCTGGACCGGTACAACCAGCTACCTGGGGATTTAAAGGGTCTGCAACGAGGAAAACGCCACACGGACAGAGGACCGCAAAGGGTTAATGTTTTACCACGTAGTTGGGGAGAACTAGGAACTGTGAATATCAAGTAAGAACCGGTAGATATTCTAGGCAGTGAGGGCTGGATTCGTCGGCAGCGTCGCAAGATTAGAAGAGAGAAATTGGACTTGGGATTATCAGCATTCAAGTGAGAAGATACTGCGGGGCGTCGTCGGTCAAGACCACGTTTAGATAAGTACTGCAGTACAAAGGTTTTCTTTTAAAACGAGGTCATGACCTAAAGGCAGAACAATTGTCAATAGAAGTCAATAAATTGTTAATTTTTTCTTTTGGAAATGAAAAGATGATTTTCATTTGGTCAATCACAACTATTAAGTAGTTAGAGATATATAATTATTTCCTTTCAGATTCCTCGCCATACTGTATAGTTGGCAGATCAAATAATCGGCTATCTAGGCGATAGCGATTATCCATTACGTGACCCATTGACCCAGCTAGCCGGACATTTATCCATTCGTTAAGATTAGCTGTGGAGGCATTGGTTTTAATTATCAATTATCGTAACCTGTTCCTGGCGCCCAAAATTTTTCTATAAATTCGGAACGGGTCACGAATATAACAGTCCTAAGGTAAATGATGTCAGTTAAAACGGCACGATCTCGTAATAATTTATGACGAGACATTGTTGGCACATTTCAATACATTTTCTTATCTAGGTCCCTCATTTGTAACCATTTTTAGTCTTGGCACTCTTGACAAATTTTGATGCGATGTTCATCACACATGTGCCTGCGACTTTCAACCCATACTTATCGGGTTTGTTCCGCATATAGACCCTGAATGCACATCGTCCTCTGAATCCCAGTAATTGTTCATCAATTGTAACATTCTCAAAAGGAGTGTAAAAAGATTTACAATTTTCTACAAACATTTCCCAAACACCCCTGATTGGAGCAAATTTATCAGTTTCCCTCCTTTGCTGCCTAGTTTCCTTATCATCAAATCTGAGACAAATGCCTAGAAATTTAAATTGTTCAAGGGCATAGTTGCCCTGTAAATGGAGGACCCATAAGCAACTGACCAAAGTTCTTCCAAATTAGTCCGAGAGGTTCTCTGTGCTCCAGATAAATATAATAAACCAAAAAATGCTAGAACTTCCTCCTTAGATGCATTATTCCGGTAACTTTGTTTTATTTGAATTCTTTCAACCTTTCTCTCTATTTCTTGATTTGTTCACAAAACAATTTCTTCCAAAATTTCATTATCTATAAGTAAATTCCATGCCAAGAAAGGCGTACTCACATTTTTAGCAGGACCTTTTGCACCAGGTAAGTGAATAACTAAGTTTCTTGAAAGTGGACGACCTCAGCGCTCAGGTTCCTGGATACTCCATAGGTGCCCATTTTTCCCTATACGGGCAGCTGCATTTCTCACTCCAACAAGAGAGACTGAAGCTCTTAAAAGTCCTGTAGAAGCCATCATTTTAAATGGCAAATTCCGAGGTGATAATATATTACTGCCACGGATCCCTATTATACCCACAGATGTGCCAATTCAATTTAAACGTCTTCAATTTCCATTAAAATTGGCATTTGCGATGACTAGCAATAAGTCTCAAGACCAAACGATGTCTGTTTGTGGCTTATGTTTTAGCGCACCATGTTTTTCACACGGTAAATTGTACGTGGCATGTTCTCGAGTGGGCAAACCATCCAGTTTATTTGTGTTAGCTAAAGATGGGATAGCAAAATATATTATACTTTCTATTGCGTTGGGGATTGATATTTTTTAGTAAAATTATTATAATTAGCAATGTATATCATTTCAAAAAATAAATTTCAATAAATTAAAAATATAAATGTTTGGTATTGTGTAATTTTTATATTCCACCATCGTTCACAGCGCTCCATGCCTCCTCAACTTATATATACCACATCCTCAGACAATTAGTCATTTTTTCTACTAAAATATTCCTAGGAATAATTTATATGGCAAAACAACGTTTGCCGGGTCAGCTATACAAGGTGTCCAGAAGCTCCCGTTACAAAAAATACCCCAAATTCTGTGTTGCACGTCATGAAAAATGGCAGGTCCAGTTTTTCCAAAAAAAAATTTGTCTTTGAGAAAATTGCGTTTAAAAATCACTTCCGGGCCGCGAAATTCAAACCGGCCGCTACGACACTGCAGACGGCGGCGTCTCCTTCTGCGCGGAGCATTTCCTCGTTTCTCCGCGTAAACGGTGAAACAGTTGAGTAATATTCTCTAAGGAAAGCATTACGTGGCTTACACTAGAATACGTTAATAGTATTCTCTGAAATTTGAATTGATTCTCCCGGCTGTCATATTCTGAATTTTCAGACTAACAACAGCCAGATTAGATAATATGATATTAATAATTACACAATTTATTGTATTTCATATTTCAGTTTATCGTAATTACTTCTGTTTACTCTAAATTTTAAAAAAAAATGTATCTCTAGTATAAATCAATAGTGGTCGCCAATGACCACAGATGATTTTAAAGCGACCTTAAATAAATAAATAATAGCCAGATTTAGACTACTAATCAATACTGCGTATACGGGCAGTACGACAAGCTCTGATGCGGGCTGGCATCCTATCGTACAGGTGAAGTGTCCTGCGGTACACTCTTCCGGTCTTCCTGTACCTCTTCACGCAGAGCCGGAAGAGTTGTTGGGGAAGTCGCAGAACTAGTTAGGTGATGGTCCATCATGTCCCACACATGCTCGATCGGGGACAAATCCAGCGAGCGTGCCGGCCAGGGCAGTTAACGAACATCGCGTACAGCGTGTAGAAGAGCGCGTAAAGTTTGAGGACCGACAAGGTGCTGCTGGAACAGCGCATCACGCTCCCGTTGCCAGAAAGGTATCAGGGACGCACATATATATGTAGTACAGGGAAAGTTATGAAATGCTGCGCGAAAAAATGGAGAATTTTCGGCGGAAAATAATTTATTGCCGGGTCGTGATAACGAAAAAGTGTATAAAACCAGTTGCTAAATTAAGAAAAAAATCCCCTAACACGTGGTGTAGCCAGAAACCCTCTTTTGTGGGTCCTTGATATCGAAAGACCAATTGAAAGGAAAACGTCCGTCTATCCGTCTGTGAACACTGCTAGCGCCTAAACCATACACACGATTTCTTCCAAAATGGATATTCCCCAGTTCATCTGGTTCTAGTCGAAGCTTTGAGATTTTGAAAAAAGGTTCTTCAAAATTTGGGGGTACTTTACATGAAATGTTCAAAATATTCTCAAATATGGCTCGAAATTTTTTCTTTAAATTACTTGTACGAATAGAGTAAAATACACTTATTAACATGGCATAGGTCTGATTTTCACGGATAACTCTGAACATTCGAAAATTGTGAAAGTATGAATATTTTTCCGCGTCTTTCTTCAATTACAAAATTGAAGATAGAGATTTTTCTTTCAAATAAAATGTGTTCTCCAAAGTGAGTTCTTTGTTTAAGGTCACGTACTTTGTATTGAAAATTTTAGTACTTTTCGGGCAATATTGCGTGCATTATGGGCAATTTAAAAAAATTACAAATTACATTACAAAATTATAAATTACATTTTCTCAAAAACGGCTCCAATTTTTTTCTTTAAACTTTTGGGAGGGGTAGTGCTAATTGTACCGTATGGGATGACATAAACTCCATATTTCTGTATTCTTTCGTTTTTTCGAAAATTGCAAAACTATAATTTTTTTTGACGTGTCACTCACGTCGTTAATATTTACACTAGCGGCGAATTGTTCACATTATTAAATTTATGAGTCCATGTGCTTTAAATAGTGTCAAGTGAAGTTTATCGAAAACACAACCGTTTTCTGTGAAAACTAGCTGAAATTTACGCTTTTTCAGAAACGCTGAAACGCCATTTTCTCATAAATGGCTAAAAAAATTCTTCAAACTTTTCGATCGGATAGTGCTAATTGCATTCTTTAATATGAGGTAAAGTTTTGTTGTTTTTTCAAAAATTACATAATTGTAATTTTTTTGAAAGATCTCTCAGATCTTTAATATGCACAATACTAGCAATTTGTAAACATTATTATATTTGTGAGTGTAAGTGCTTCAAATAAAGTATTTTGAAAACTCAAATATTTTCTGTTAAAATGAGCTTCAAATTTCGCATTTTTCTTTAATCGTCCTTTAATTCTCGTCACCTCAACGGGTGCTTCTGAGTGTCTCAACGGCTAACGTCATTAGCCCCGTAAGTGTAGAGCATGTTTTGTCGCGGGAGCTGGCGATCATCTTCCCCGTCTGGATGGCGAGATCCAGCGCGGACATACACGTCGTCTGCTAGGTTTCTTTTTTCTCAACTAGGTATCTCCCAGCAGCCAAGTCAACCTGTATGCTCTCGTTGGTTCTCCCGGCATTTGTGGTAGTGTAATGCACGTAAATGTAAAGAGCACGACAGGGAAGATGAAGGAAAGATATCGCGCGGCTTGTTCATTATGGCACTCCGGCATTCGCCTGGAATTGATCGAAGATATCACGAAAATCTGCCGATCGGACAAGCCAGCAGCTAGAAGTCCTAGTGGCTGAATCCCAACCATGTCGGTACTGTCTATGTATACTGCGATTTTTCTAACTTTGCCCCTCCTGGTCCGTCTTCACGATGGAATATGTTACAATATTCCGCGACGTTCTCAGTCGTGCTGCCAGATGTCGCTTGACCGCGACCGTGTCAATCATTGCTTGCGATCATGCGACGTCTAACGGCACGTCCAAGAAAGACGCGAAATGTGTGATATTCCATCGTGGTCTTAGGGGCTTGAAGGACAGAGTTAGAAAAATCGCACTATAGGTAGTGTAGCTAGCTAAATCCTGCCACCGTTGGGGCTCAACCGCTAGGATCTCCTAGAGGTTGGCCCAGTGGCTCCTGTGTTTTGAAATCGATATTTTAATTTTTGTAGGAGCCACTTTATACGAAGATTCTAAAATATTTTCAAAATTTTTACCCAAAAAAGTTTTCTTTAATTTACTTAACTTTCTTTAATTTAATTAACTTCAAGTAAAGTGCACATGCAAAATGCTCCTATTTTAAATAAAATATCTCAGTTTTGTAAAATCGCAGATGTTACACTTTTCCGGACCCCTCTTACTACCCCATTACTAGTAATTTTTTACTTTCCCGTATACGTACGTATACACAGAGGGATATACGTAGTATAGGGAAAGTTATGTAATGCTGCGTGAAAAAATGGAGAATTTTCGGCGGAAAAAAATTCATTGCCGGGCCGTGAGAACGTAAAAGTGTATAAAACCAATTGCTAAATGAAGAAAAAAATCCCCTAACTCGTGGTGTAGCCAGAAACCCTCTTTTGTGGGTCCTTGATATCGAAAGACCAATTGAAAGGAAAACGTCCGTCTGTCTGTCCGCCTGTCCGTCTGTCCGTCTGTCCGCCTGTGAACACTGCTAGCGCCTAAACCATGCGTGCGATTGCTTCCAAAATGGATATTCCCCGGTGGATCTGGTTCCATTCAAAGCTTTGAGATTTTGAAAAAGATTCTCTAAAATTTGGGGGTACTTTACATGAAGCCCCCCCCCCCGACATTTTCAAACTTTTCTTAAAAACGGCTCCAAATTTTTTCTTTAAATCTCTTGTAAGAATAGACTAAAATAACTCTCGTAACATTTAAAAAAATCTTTAACAATATAAACAAAACCATTCTTCTTGGCGATATAAACTGTAAACATCAAATTTGGGGTTGTAATACTACCAACCCTAACAGAATTAAATTACATAATTTTCTCGTTTCTAATAATGTACAAATACACTCCCCCTCTGAACCTACTTACTATTCATATAATAATAATATTATTCCTGATATTCTTGATATTATTCTTACACAGAAATTTCCTTTCCCTATATTACAAAATGTACTTCCTCAATTAGATTCTGACCATTTTCCAGTTCTTATTACTTTATCTTTTTCCTTTAATATTTCTTCTTCTACCTTCACACCTCTTTTTCAAAAAATTAGGTGGCCTGACTTTCAACACGATATTGAAAATAATATTAAGTTTCCTCATAATATACAATCTACAAATGATATCGACAATTATCTATCTATTTTACCACTACAATACATAACACACTTTACTCTCATTCAAGCTTTATACCTAAATTTTCCCCTAGGCCCTATAAACCACTACCTTTTCGTATTCTTAATTTAATCAAAACTAAACACACTTTACGTCGTTATTGGCAAATAACTCGACGTCCCGATATTAAATCTAAACTTAACAAAATTTCACGAATAATAAAGTCTAGAATACATTTATTTAAATTTCATCAATATCAAAACCTTCTTCAACAAATACACCCTCAATCTAAACAATTTTGGTCGAGAATTAAACGACTTTATAATGACAAAACTCTCATTCCTGTCCTACAAGACTCTTCCTCCACTGTCCTAAACGATCCTGAGAAACTTAAATTACTGGGCTCTCACTTCCAATCTTCTTTTATTGCTAATCCAATACACAATACTCAACTTCACAATCATATAACCCACTTGCTTTCCCTTCCTAATTACTTATTCCTTTTATTGAAGTTCATAATATTATAAAAAAACTCAAAATTCGCAAATCAACTGGATTTGATCTAATTACCAACAAATCACTCAAATTTTTAGGTCATAAATCCATTGCTGCATTTACTAATATTTTGAATTCGTCTCTACGTTTTCAATATTTTCCTAATATTTGGAAATTAGCTATAATTATCCCTATTTGTAAACCAAAGAAAGACCCAAGATTTCCTTCTAATTATCGACCCATTAGTGTACTTTCTTCTTCATCAAAAATTTACGAAACTATATTACTTCACAGACTTTATACATTCACTTCTCAAGATAACATTATTCAACCTTCACAATTTGGATTTATGCACAAACATTCTACTCTTCATCAATTATTACGTATTACTGAACACAGAAAATTCTTTTCATTTAAAACAACACTCCCTTGCAATCTTTTTAGATATAGAAAAGGCATTGGACAAAGTTTGGCAGGATGGTTTAATATATAAACTTCATCTTGTAGGTATTCCTATTTATCTTATAACTATTATTCAAAATTTCCTACCTAACAGAACTTTCATAGTTAAATATAATAATTCTTTCTCTCAAAAATTTAACATCTCTGCCGGGGTCCCTCAAGGTTCTTGTCTTTCTCCTCTGCTATTCAATATCTATCTATCCGACATTCCAAAATTCGCTTCTTCTAAATTAGCCCTTTTTACTTTCCCGTATACGTACGTATACACGGAGTGATATACGTAGTATAGGGAAAGTTATGTAATGCTGCGCGAAAAAAATGGCCAATTTTCAGCGGAAAAAAATTAATTGCCGGGCCGTGAAAACGAATAAGTGGATAAAACCAGTTGCTAAATTAAGAAAAAAAATCCCCTAACACGTGGTGTGGTCAAAATCCATGATTTGTTGCTTCTTCATACTTAAAAATCGATTGACGGCATTCCGTCCGTCTGTCCGTCTGTCCGTCCGTCCGTCTGTCCGTCTATCCGTGTGTCCGTCTGTCCGTCTGTGGTCAACGCTAGCGCCTAAACCGTTCGGTCGATTTTCTTCAAAACTGATATTCCCCAGTCGATCTGATTCTAGTCGAAGCTTTGTGATTTTGAAAAAGATTCTTTAAAATTTGGGGGTACTTTATATGAAGTCCCCCGGGGATTTTCAACATTTTCTCAAAAACGACTCCAAATTTTTTCTTTAAATTTCTTGTATGAATAGAGGAAAATACACTTTTTAACATGGCATAGCATGGCATGGCATGGCTTTCGAAAATTGTGAAAGTTTGAATTTTTTCGGCGTCTTTCTCCAACTACAAAATTGGAGATAGAGATTTTTTCTTCAAATAAAATTTGTTCTGCATATTGAGTTCTTTAATAAAGGTCATGTAAATGTTTTTCACAATTTTGGTAGTTTTCGTGCAATATGTGCAATTTTAAAAAATTACAAAAACAAAATTTTCTCAAAAACGGCTCCAAATTTTTTCTTTACCCTTATGGTAGGGATAGTGGTAAATGCACTCTATCAATGACATAAAAGCCATTTTGGTCTATCGGTTGGTTTTTTCAAAAATTACCAAAATGCAAATTTTTTTACTTGTCTCTCACGTCGTTAATATTTACATTATCGGCGATTTGTTTACATTATTATATTTACGAGTATATATGCTATCAATAATGTCAAGTAAAGTTTCTCGAAAACACTACCGTTTTCTGTGAAAAGTAGCTCAAATTTCGGCATTTTCAGAAATGCTCAAACGTCATTTTCTCGTATATGGCTGCAATTTTTTTCTTGAAACTTTTGTAACGGATAGTGCTAATTACACTCTTTAGTATAGCGTGAAGTTTATTTTGAGTTTTTTTTTTGTTTTTTTCAAAAATTATATAAATGTAAATATTTTGAAAGATCTCTCACATCTTTAATATGCACATTATCCGCAATTTGTAAAGATGATTATATTTGTGAGTGTAAGTGCTTCAAATAACTTCAAATAAAGTATTTTGAAAACTCAAAACTTTTCTGTGAAAATGAGCTTCAAATTTCGTATTTTTAGTAGTGCTAAAACGCCATTTTCTCTTAAACGGCACATAATTTTTAAAAGAAAATTGCCATTTACGGCTAGGTTTTTGTGTTCTTTAATATTCTAAAATTAATGTTTCTGTTCTACCAATAGGAAACCGAAAAATTAAGAAAATGACAAAAAAATGTACTTTTGGCGATGATAGATGGTAGCTGGCAAGAAAGAGTATGTGGCAATTCCGAATATTGACAAATAAATAAATAAAATAAATACGGTCATGCTTAATTTTTTCAAAATACGAATAGTTTTTCTTTAATTTTGTGACAAACGTAATAGGCCGCTGTAAATTTACTGCGCTTCGGACAGCTGGATGCGTCGTAAATTAGAATGTGCAATTTTGTATATTAATTCTTTCTTCGTTTCTTACATTCGAACTTTGTTATAGACTTACACATTAATATTTTAGAAATTGTTTATTTTGAAATATTTGAAATAAGTAAAAAGAATTTATAGCTCTCAGAATAGCGACAATGCAGGTTCTGCAACAATGGAATTCACTTTGCGCTCGCGAATATCTGTGAATTAGTGTCATTGTTGTGACCTAATGGAGCTGTAGGAAAGGGAGTTATAATTGTCTAATTTATGTTGATATTTGCAGGCAAATATTTAGTTTTGCACCAAATGCTGTACCATTTGTAGTGAGTAGAGAATTTGTTGCATGGTTTTAAAATACTCTTCCCTAATCATGGCCCAATGGAAGGCATTTCTATATTTCCAGGTTATCAGGCTTCTTTTTCCAATACAGAGTTACAAAACTTTTGCATTCTATTTTTGTGAAGTTGTAGAATTCACATAGTTCTGACAACACTGCAATGGAAATAGTGAGTTCCAAGCGAAGATGTTAGTAGCGCATAAAGTGCAATATTACAGTACTACTTAGCTGTTTCCTCTAATACGGGAAAGTAAGTGCTGTTGTAGCACCACTAGTTGCAGATGATACAGCACTTATTAACTCACACACTAATATTCTTCTTGCCAGAAATAAACTGCAAATAGATCTTAATCGTTATTCGGTGCGGGCCCACAATTGGAGAATCAAAATCAATATGGATAAATGCCAAGCCAAAATATTTACGTTATGTAAGCCAATAACCCCTCCTCCCCTTCTAATTCATAACACTCCTATTCCTTGTCTTTCTTCCTCTTCATGTATTAAATATTTAGGTCTCTATCAAGACACAAAATTGAACTGGAAAGTTCACATAAAAAATGTTATACAAAAAACTACAATTAAAATACAAAAACTTAATTCTCTCATTAATAATAACTCAACTCTCCGTATTAAAACTGCTAAATTAATATACACTTCAATTATTAGACCTACTTTAACTTATGCTGGTCCAATATGATCAAATGCAGCAAAATCAAATATACAAAAACTTCAAATCATTCAAAACAAATTCTTTCGAAAAATTCTACATGCACCTTGGTTTATTCCCAATACACAAATTCACAATGAACTAAATCTTCCTACAATCCATGATTTGATTAAAACTTGTAGTCTCAAATTTTTTAATACTCTTCCTTCATTACATCATGCACAATTTTTTAATCTTGGTAAAACTTATCCCTTTCCTCGTAGAATTATTTCCAAATTTCCTAAAGATAAATTTCGTCCTCTGTAATTTTATTTATTTTCTCTTCTTTTCTATGTTCCTTAGTCTTATATAATTGTCTAATTATTAAAAATTTACCTTCATAAATCCTCTTACAGAGGTTACTGTTAGTGTCCAAAACGACTGTCCATTATTATAAATTTCAATGCCCTGAAAGACAAATTGTCGAACAGGAAGTAATAAATTAATTAATTAAAAAATTACGATTTTCAAAATAAAAAATTTTTACCCCCGGGGGCAGTTCTGCATACCTTATTCCGCTACCCCTTTTGTTTCAAAGGTGAGTCGTGACCGGTTCCGTACGGATTAGACCATAAACTGTGGCTGAAATTTGCTGTGAAACCAGGTCCCTAACTACTGAAATAATAACACGTTCGTGTGAGAGAGCAAAACTCGGTCGGTAGTCTCGCCTTCCGGTATTAAATTTATTAACTGAAAACAATCTTTTCTTTCGAATCCACTTATTTGGATCTGCGTCCAAACCAGCCTATCACTTAATACACAGTACACATAAATGGATCCTGAAATACATACACGTAACACTGACAAAATGAAACATACACCAACCATCATATATATACGACAACAATACCCATTTCTCTTTGAAATTCCTTTCTCTTTGCTTCGCTTTGATGCACGTAAATGAGCCTGAATCATTACACTACCTAAACCGGTCTCGATTGGGACAAAAAATTTTTCCGGTTAAGGAAGGTTTCCGTTTTAGGCAGAGTTGTATGTAATGACACTTTTTATATTGATATTCCCGTCCTGAAACTAGAAACATGACTTTAGTATAATTATAAAGCATATACTAACATAAAACTTATTTACGGAAGAAATCACCAATAAATGAATATTAAACATAATTATTTCTGACAATTCGGTAAAAGGAAATATTTCACAACTTGTACGTTGAAATAATTTTTTTTCAACATTAATCTAGAGGTTTTGCTTTTTGGTTTTCTGTCTTATTAACACACCATTTCAATTGCATTCGAAAGTCGCCAAATTTTAATATTTAGAGTTTTATGTTGTTTTTTTTCAATCAATATCAAACTGGTTGTGAAAGTCATAAAAACATACCACCTCACTGGCTAGTCGTGCTGTACCCGGAATTCTTGCAGTCTCTTTCAGCGGTTCAGAGTACAGAGTACTATTGTGTATGTACATCTGATAGCAGTTTGGCGCCTTATGGAGTATTGCCCTCTTTCTATCCAATACAATTTTACATAAGCAATACAATTTTACCGCAAGCTGTGTTGCCGATTCAGGAGGCTCGGGGCTATTCGGCTCTTCCATCCTGTTTCACGCGCAAATACTTAACAAGTTCATTTTTTTAATACATTCGTTGCGTCTACCTTTCGACGCAACGCGTCCCTAAGCCTTATTCGGGGCGTTGAGCGCTTATCGCTTTCAGAGTAATCCTCTACTGAGCAACTTTCTGGGAGTAATCCTCCATTACAAGAATTAATTGAAGTCATTGTAACGTCTCGTTAGTCGTCAAGAGGACCGCTAGGTAGCATCTCCGCGTACGCGCCTCACACCGCGCGCCCCTGCGTCACTACCCAGCGGCCAGAATTGGGAAGGAATAAGGATGCGGATAGGTTTTAGGGCACTTCACAAGGGTTGGACTAGCCCTTGTGAAGCAGGTAGACTCGTTTTGTTGCAACAAATTCCCGTCGATCCCGTCGATTCCCGTCGATCTCGTGTGAAATTTGTTGCAACAAAACGATCTCATGTGAAATTTGTTGCAACAAATTTCACACGAGATCGACGGGAATCGAACCCGGACCTCCTTGGTGAAAGGCGAGCGACTTCGCTCTTGAGCCACGAGGCACCCTCTTCATTCAACGATAGCTTCAGTTATGTGGATCTTAGACAATTGAGTTTTTTACCAGTTATTCCTAGAACTCTTTATCAATGTGGTGGTTATTTTTAATTTGGTTTTATGGTTTAATTTCCTTGAAATTAATTATTATAAGCATTCCACGGTCATGTGTGGGACATTTGTACGCATTTTCTATTTAGTCGTTACCGCATAAAAATTAAGTAAATAGTAATATTTTTCTGAATAACGAATGAAACAAAGAGCAAACTATGACTTATTTTTTGACGTATAGAAAGTTTTTATATCTTTCTAATTTTTTGAGTAAAAGCAAAAAAATATATGGTCACGTGCGGGACAGGTGAATATTACCTCATTAACAAAGACTTCTATTCAGATAAGATTACCAGCCCATCTGCGGGTGCAGTAAGCGTGTATTATTTTTTCTGAAATCCTCATACATAAATCTATAGTTTCAGGTAAATACAACCACGAAAACATCAGTTCCCGGACTTGTAGGTTTTTCTTTAAAATGGTCACGTGCGGGACACTAAGGGTCACGTGCGGGACATTTACTATCCGCTTGCCGAAAAAATCAATCAAATAACTATAAAAACTATAATTTCAGCAAATGTTACCATATTTGCTGAATGGCAAATGCGGTAATAATACGAGGATATAAATGGACACAATACGAGACTGATAAAAACATGATAACAATATGATTGCAAATATTTATTGATAGCATGCTTTTTTGTAGATAGTGCATTTTTCTTACATTCTTTTCACCACTGAGAACATGCAATTTTTTATGCCAGAAACTACTACTACATTCTTCCATGGCTTTTCTGAAGCAATCACGGTCACTATGTGATCATTTGCTACATAAATAATTCGGGTAGCGCTAACAACTTCAGAAGCAATTTCAGCAACATCTTTTGTTAATTGAACGTTGCATCCTTTCCCTTGAACCATTATTTTCTCTCAGTCGACGCTTTACATTGCTTCCAATTCCATCGACGACACTTATACCATGGGCAGTTCCAAGAAAATTTTCTTTTATAATTTTCAGAAAATATGCGAAGCACCTTCACTGTAAATTTATTTTTAAATTCTTATGATGGCCCATCGATCCATATTATTTCTGACTCTGGCTGATCATCACTTGCCCGAATGATTTCCTCATACAAAAAGTCGATGAACCCGAACACTGTTCTTATAATGACGGAACAAATTTCGTAGGTTTTGCACTTCTCTTTATAGAAGACTGCCGCAGTAAACAAAAGTACACTTTTGTGTAACCAAAGAGCATGTTGGATTTCATTCTGGTATTCACAACTGAAATTCCTTTTGCCGCATACGTTTTGTGTTAACATGCTTCATCACATCAGGTAGATCAGCTGTCTTATTCATGTAGTTCTCCTAAACCGGTCTCTTTAAAAGAAAGTTGTATCCTACCATCACCGCTTTTTTCCCATACTTTCCAAATCACAATTTGCTCTGGTTGAGTGGGACAAGGCATTAGGTTTCCCATTGGAAAACAAATGTTCTTCTAATAACAAGTCTAGCTTACTGTCACAGAGTACATTTTCCCAAAAATCATTTGAGTACGTAGCTTTAGGAGAAAGTTAAGTAAATTTCAGATTGAAATTTTCGTGAAGACACTCCAGCTGACCTCATTGGTCAGCTGGAGTGTCTTTAGGTAATAATACATGTTTTGGATGAAGAGAATAAAATTTTGAAATTGCATTTTCTTTTTTGAAAATGAAGTATGCTTCTTTTAAAAACATAGTCAAATAATGTTTTTGTAATTTTTCTCTTTTACCTTCGTTCCAAACTGTTACATCTTTCATTCCTGGACAGGTGTAAGTAATGTCAGGGCGGGAAAAAAATTGGTGACTGTCATATTTTCATTTTCCTCATGATTGGTTGACTTATCTTTGTGCACTTCTTTAAGCCAATGCGTTTCTCTAAACTTCTTACTACAGCTTTTTGTTTTCTAGGCGATTTTAGGAGAATCCGAGGTATCTTCTAAACGGTTTTGGATAATGTTGTCTCACAGGAATAATGTGTGTTTGGCGAATTTGTTTGGTCATTAAAACCTATTTTGGTATTAAGCTTTTTGTTTACTCTCTGCATTCTCTTCCTATTTCAAATCTCCTGAAGTCCTGTTTCTCTTTTTCACACATTGCACTCCTCTTTTTTTCCTCTTCACATCTGAAATTCTTTTATTTTCTTCTTTTTAATTGTTTGGATTTTCAGCTTTCCACCTTTCCCTCATCTTGTTCATCTTTCTATCACTAACAGAGATCTTTGGGATTTACATTTCTGAATTGTAAAATAATATAAAATCAACATATTTAATAGTAAAACGTTTCAATGAAGTGATGCTACGGCGTGCAGTGACACACGGTCACGTGCGGGACAAAAACATAAATTATTATAATTGCGTCTAATATTAAGAATGTGATTTAAAACTATTATAACCCAATACTTAGACATTAAGTGAAGAAAAAAATGTATTCACAGATCACTTGCAGAATGTATTTTCTCTGTAAAACAAAACTTAGCCTATTTCGAGTCACGTGCTGGACATTGAATTTGATTAATTTAATTCGGTTAGTTAATTACTTGTAGACATTTTTACAGAGCTGTAAGAATGAAAACATATTCTTATGTATACTTACATTGTCCTGGAAAACACAGAACCTATACAACAATGGTTGTTATGCAAATTACAACCTCTGAAAACAGTATCGTTTCGAGCATGCGAAAAACCGCGAAACAATCTAGCATGGAAGTAGGTATAACACTCTTGGAATTAGAAACTAGTGAAAAAGTAAAACATTTATGACTAATTTATAGTTTCAGGAAAGGTTTTATACGGTTTTTAGTTGGAAGAAAAAATAAAAGATGTAGGCATAAAAGTTCCTGATTTTCATGGAATGCCCCATTAATGATAGCCAAATGCTTATTTCTACATTTTGACGTCCTTAAATTTTCACTATGCGAGAAACTTTTTTATTATTGCAGAAAAGCACAAACACCCAGCGGATGAAATGACAAAGGAAGTCCAAATTTTGATATGAGACCAACTACATTTCTGTATGAATCATGGGTATTGAGTTAGACCGTAATAAAAAGAATATTTCGTGCTCTCCGAACATCTCATGTCATTCAGTGATCTTGAATCAAGACCAACTACAATATCTCAGACCAGAATGCAGCAATCGATATGCAACAAAATGGCGTCAGTCGTGGGCGGACACATGGGAGTCATGTGGCTTGCTTGTGGCTTTGCATGTGCGTACGAGCAGCAGCGAGGAGCTTTCTGATGTGTTTGTTAGTGGAAATTGCGTGATAACAGTAATAATCGAAAAGTGTAATATATTCTTCACTCTCTAAAAACTGTATAGTTTGTGACTATTGCATGTTAAGTGTTAAAAATTGCAATGGGTCGTAAATGCTCTGTACCCGGATGCAAGAGCAATTATAGTTCATCAGACACCACAACTTTTAAATTTCCTAGAGACAAAATTTTGCGGGAAAAGTGGGTGAAAAGTATTCACCGTGATCATTTTAAAGTGACTGATAATGCATCAGTATGCATTAAACACTTCGATGAAAAGTTCATTGTGAAAGAGGATATTTTTCGTGTGGCAAACGGTGAAGACATCAGAATTCCCCGGAAGGTTTATAAACTAGCAGATGATTAATATCCCACTGTGTTTCCGAATCAACCTTCTTACCATACAGTGACTGTGAAGAAGAAAAAACGAAATCCTGAAGATAGGGTCCAGGAACTTATGAAGAGGGACGAAGGTAATTTTGAGCAGTGGTGTGACAGCGACAAAATTTCTAATTTCACTACATTTTGCAATGGTATTGAGAAAAAATGTGTAAAACCATTTAGTGTAATAGTGAAGGAAGACTATGTATTGTTTGCAAAAATCGATGATGCCTCATTCAATGACATACCTGCAATATCACTGAGTTTCAAAATTTCAAATTCTTTGGGAGTTCAGGTGTTCCATAAAAGTGTGTGCTTGCCTACAGAACAATTTAAATTTATTTTAGAAACAGAGGGACAGAAAGAATTGAAATGTGACAAATGGTCTAAGTTTGACACGCTAGTCAGTCATCTTAGCAATTATTCAGACACTGCCATTAATTTAAATGATAAAATCAAATTATTGGTAAACTGCTTGAGAAACCACCTTGAATTAAACAGTGACATTAGTGAAGAAACAACAAGGAAAGTGAAATTTGCCCTGGAGCAGTTGGAGCTTGTTGCATCTCTTCAAGTGAGGTACTCTATTGAACTATTGATTTGGGCGGCCACTCTGTGTTTTTCGTTTCCTGGTGCTTACCGGTTACTACGAAAATCAAATGTGATGAAGTTACCTCATCATGTGTATTTAAGGAAATTTTTGTGTAAAATGGGTCCCAGCAGTCCTGGTATTGGTTCTTCCCAGAAAGCTTTTTTAAGGGAAAAAAATAAATTTTTAAATGACGATGATAAAGTTGTGGCATTGATGCTTGATGAAATTTATGTTAAATCTAAATTGTCATACAAAGCAGGTAGAATTTTAGGAATGGCTGAAAACAGCACTGACTGATTCTGCTAGTACTTTGCAGGTATTTATGATATCCTCATTATATTCTGCAAATAAAGATGTTGTAGGCCTTTTCCCGGTGAAAAAAATGAGTGCTGACACACTACTGAAACTTACACAAGTGTTAAATGCCATGACTGAAACAGGATATGATGTTGTGTGTTTGATTTGTGATAATCAAAGTACAAACAGAAAAATGTATGAACTTCTGTGTGGTGATAATGGTCTAAAACCATGTATACAAAATCCAGCAGATTCATCAAAGCCACTCTTTCTTCTTTTCGACAGCGTTCACTTATTAAAGTGCATCAGAAATAATTGGTTGAACAGGTCAAATGAAACGTTTAATATACCTAATGTTGATGAAGTATTTCCAGCTGTAAATAAAATGTTAAGTACAAACGAAGGTACAAAGTCAGTATGTGCATTTAGAACTACTCAGGCAAAATTTTCTGATTTAAAAGAACTGTTTCATTCAGAGAAGATGATGGTATTGAAACTGGCACCCAATATATGTAGGAAAGCTCTGTACCCAACACAAATAGAGAGACAGAATGTATCTTTAGCAGTTAGTATTTTTGATCCCAAGAATATAATTTCTTTAGAAATGCTTCAAAGTAATGGTGTTGCTATCTCTGATGGTACAATTCAATTTTTAAAATTAATGGCTAAGTGGTGGTCAATTTCAAATATTCAGCATCCCATGAAAGGCACCTATTCAAGAAATGAGGATGCACATCCTGTCAGAGGACCAGATGATAAACTTTCCTTTCTTGTGAGTTTAAAAACATATTTAAACATCTGGCATGTTTCTCAAACTGAAGGAAAACTCACAAATGAAACATATGTTGCCTTGACTCATACGTTAACCACAGTAGTTGAATTGTGTAAATATATTTTCAGGAAGTGGTCTTATGTGCTTACTGTCAAATTTCAAACAGATAATTTGGAAGGGAGTGTGGGAGAATGAGGTTGTGTAGCACATGTCGAAAACAACGTTCTGCGAGCATTGCATTCACGAAGCTTATTGCCAGGAGGCTCACTCCAGACTGAAGTCCGGATGCGTCGGATGACGCACGGAGAGAAAACTCGCAGCCAATGAGCGGGTGTCATTGGAAATTGAGCTTTATTAATTAAAATGGAAACGTTCGAGTTTTATAAATTTAGTGAATGTTTTACGTGAGATTTTGAATTTGGTGAATTTTGAACCTGGTGAATTTATTTTAAACGCATTATTGATTTGATTTGATTTTGTAATTTTATATGACAGCGATTACGATTTCTCGGAAGCGCTGTCGCTGTTTGATTGTTGTCTTCGATTTGTGCCGGAATGAAGCTGATGAAATGCGTACTGCTCAATTATTTTACAGACGTGCTTTCAAAATTTTAAAGAGTCGTATTCGCTCCGCTGTCCCCCCAGAAATATTGTAATTAATATTATTTATTATATTATATTATGTAGTGTGCTCCGACAGGGAGGTTTGGTGCTTATAGAAGATTAAGTGGTTGTACATATAATGTTAGTGTTGAACAAATTTTGGGGTCAGAAAGAAAGCTTAAAATCTTAAGTGTATTGAAAATGAAGTCTGCAAAACATGGTGAAATTACTTTAAATGACTTTGTAGAGAAAATAAGTCACAGTAATGAAGACACAGGCAATTTAGATATGGTGGAACATGCAATAGAAGACATACACAATATTGCACTCCCCCAAGTAACACAACAGATTTTAATTTGTATTGCCAGTTACACCAGCTCGAAAGTGATTGAAAAATGAAGGAAATATAGACAGTGTGATTATTGTATTGCAATGTTGCAGACTGAAAAAGATATAACTTTAGATTGTGACAAGGAAGTTTTTGAGTATTTTACTCAATTAAACAGAGGTGGTTTGAAGTGTCCTTCTTCAATGATTTTCTCCTTGTGTTGTAATATTTGTAGACTTTTTCAGACTTTAATTAGTGATCAATATGAATCTGAATTCCTCAAGCTAAGCAACCAAAGAAATGCAGTAGTTGAATTAGGAATAGAGTTAATAGAAAACATGGTTTGCAATCTAGATGAACAGTGTGAATGTGGTGTTGTGTTGAGAACAGTTGTATCAAAGAGCATTAAGGTTTTAGCAAATATTTTCATTAATAATTACACCAAGGTACTTTAATGAAAAGTGTGTGTCAAAGGAAATTGCAAAGAAACTGGAAAGTAAACATACCAAGAGAAAAAGTGCCTATGCCAAATGCAATGAACTCAGGCGAAAAGTCTTAAAACTTGCCAGTAAATAGAGGTATGTCCTTTTTTCAAATAGTTTGAATGTATTACATCCATGGTTTTGTCAAGTTTTCAAAGAAATTGTGAAAATAATTTACCTTCTGGCAATTCCGCAGTAAGCTAAAATTGTGGTTATGTTCGAAATTTACTTCTTCGACCTATTTTGCTTATTATTAATTTGATAATAAAGGTAATTTAATATTTTTTATTTTAATATTGATTATATTTTAATTTTGTTCTCTTTCATTTGATTTTCATGTTTGTTAAGTGTGTTTGATGTTTTATTACATGGCAATTACCATCCAATATTTCTGAATTTAAATTTATTGAGAAAATATTACCCAATTGTATCAGAAAATGCTCTTTATATTCGTAATCTATTCATTATTAATTCAAATCATATCGACAATCCAGTGAAAACGTCACGTTAACGTGGTGTATGGTGGTGTAGTAGCAGCAGAGAGCTGCTTGGCTTCGCCCATGATGGCGGCCATGTTTTTTTTTTGTGTTACGGTCTGATGTATTGTAGTTGGTCTTGCTTGAATACTCCTCAGCGATTCTCAACAGGCGATGTGAAAAGAAAAATAGAGTATTTATTTTTGAATTCCACTTATTAAAAACAGTGAAATACATTGAAACATTATCTAAAAGATAAAACACTGAAACATATCTAAAAATGAATTAGAAACTTTACAGTTAATAAAATTAATGCCAAAGACATTCAATCAGTAGTTGTCGTAAAATGTGCTTTCAAATGCAAATATGAGATGAATTATTAGCTGAGTGTTCGAATAGAATATTAGGCATTGTCCGCACAAAACCTTGCAAGTATTTGATACCATTCATGTAATCTCACCTTTGTGAATGGGCATTTTCCATTTATTTTACATAAACTAGTGGTGCTACAGAATGGCACAGACTTTCCCGTATTAGTTTTCTATTTCCTTAAGTCTTCGCTAGCTATTCGAAATTGCCACATACTCTTTCTTTCCAGCTGTTATCTATTACCGCCAAAAGTACATTTTTTGTCATTTTTTTTAATTTTTCATTTTCCTATTGGTAGAACGGAAATATTAATTGTAGAATATTAAAGAACACAAAAACCTAGTCATAAATGGCAATTTTCGTTTAAAAATTTAAAACGCTGTTTAAGAGAAAATGGCGTTTTAGCGATACTAAAAATGCGAAATTTGAAGTTCATTTTCACAGAAAATTTTTGAGTTTTCAATGTACTTTATTTGAAGTTATTTGAAGTACTTACACTCACAAATATAATAATATTTACAAATTGATGGTAATGTGCATATTAAAGATGTGAGAGATTACAATTATGTAATGTTTGAAAAAATAACTCAAAATAAACTTTACGTTATACTAAAGAGTGTTATTTGCACAATCCGTTACAAAAGTTTCAAGAAAAAAATTGCAGCCATATATGAGAAAATGGGATTTGAGCGTTTCTGAAAATGCGAAATTTTGAGCTACTTTTCACAGAAAATGGTAGTTTTCGAGAAACTTTACTTGACATTATTTAAAGCACATCTACTTGTAAATATAATAATGTGAAATTAGTGGTGCTACAACAGCACTTACTTTCCCGTATTAGAGGAAACAGCTAAGTAGTACTGTAATATTGCACTTTATGTGCTACTAACATCTTCGCTTGGAACTCACTATTTCCATTGCAGTGTTGTCAGAACTATGTGAATTCTACAACTTCACAAAAATAGAATGCAAAAGTTTTGTAACCCTGTATTGGAAAAAGAAGCCTGATACCCTAGAAATATAGAAATGCCTTCCATTGGGCCATGATTAGGGAAGAGTATTTTAAAACCATGCAACAAATTCTCTACTCACTACAAATGGTACAGCATTTGGTGCAAAACTAAATATTTGCCTGCAAATATCAACATAAATTAGACAATTATAACTCCTTTTCATACAGCTCCATTAGGTCACAACAATGACACTAATTCACAGATATTCGCGAGCGCAAAGTGAATTCCATTGTTGCAGACCCTGCATTGTCGCTATTCTGAGAGCTATTAATTCTTTTTACTTATTTCAAATATTTCAAAATAAACAATTTCTAAAATATTAATGTGTAAGTCTATAACAAAGTTCGAATGTAAGAAACGAAGAAAGAATTAATATACAAAATTGCACATTCTAATTTACGACGCATCCAGCTGACCGAAGCGCAGTAAATTTACAGCGGCCTATAATGTTTGTCACAAAATTAAAGAAAAACTACTCGTATTTTGAAAAAATTAAGCATGACCGTATTTATTTTATTTATTTATTTATTTGTCAATATTCGGAATTGCCACATACTCTTTCTTGCCAGCTACCATCTATCATCGCCAAAAGTACATTTTTTTGTCATTTTCTTAATTTTTCGGTTTCCTATTTGTAGAACAGAAACATTAATTTTAGAATATTAAAGAACACAAAAACCTAGCCGTAAATGGCAATTTTCTTTTAAAAATTATGTGCCGTTTAAGAGAAAATGGCGTTTTAGCACTACTAAAAATGCGAAATTTGAAGCTCATTTTCACAGAAAATTTTTGAGTTTTCAAAATACTTTATTTGAAGTTATTTGAAGCACATACACTCGCAAATATAATCATCTTTACAAATTGCGGATAATGTGCATATTAAAGATGTGAGAGATCTTTCAAAAAATTTACATTTATATAATTTTTGAAAAAAACAAAAAAAACCTCAAAATAAACTTCACGCTATACTAAAGAGTGTAATTAGCACTATCCGTTACAAAAGTTTCAAGAAAAAAATTGCAGCCATATACGAGAAAATGACGTTTGAGCATTTCTGAAAATGCCGAAATTTGAGCTACTTTTCACAGAAAACGGTAGTGTTTTCGAGAAACTTTACTTGACATTATTGATAGCATATATACTCGTAAATATAATAATGTAAACAAATCGCCGATAATGTAAATATTAACGACGTGAGAGACAAGTAAAAAAATTTACATTTTGGTAATTTTTGAAAAAACCAACCGATAGACCAAAATGGCTTTTATGTCATTGATAGAGTACATTTACCACTATCCCTACCAAAAGTTTAAAGAAAAAATTTGGAGCGGTTTTTGAGAAAATTTTGTTTTTGTAATTTTTTAAAATTGCACATATTGCACGCAATATTGCAGGAAAACTACCAAAATTGTGAAAAACATTTACATGACCTTTATTAAAGAACTCAATATGCAGAACAAATTTTATTTGAAGAAAAAATCTCTATCTTCAATTTTGTAGTTGGAGAAAGACGCCGAAAAAAATTCAAACTTTCACAATTTTCGAAAATTCAGAGCTGTACGTGAAAATCGGACCTATGCCATGTTAACAAGTGTATTTTCCTCTATTCATACAAGAAATTTAAAGAAAAAAATTGGAGCCGTTTTTGAGAAAATGTTGAAAATCCCCGGGGGGCTTCATGTAAAGTACCCCCAAATTTTAAAGAATCTTTTTCAAAATCACAAAGCTTTGACTAGAATCAGATCGACGGGGGAATATCAATTTTGAAGAAAATCGAACGAAAGGTTTAGGCGCTAGCGTTGACCACAGACGGACAGACGGACGGACAGACGGACAGACGGACGGAATGCCGTCAATCGATTCTTAAGTATGGAGAAGCAATAAATCATGGATTTTGACCACACCACGTGTTAGGGGATTTTTTTTCTTAATTTAGCAACTGGTTTTATCCACTTATTCGTTTTCACGGCCCGGCAATTAATTTTTTTCCGCCGAAAATTGGCCATTTTTTCGCGCTGCATTACATAACTTTCCCTATACTACGTATATCACTCCGTGTATACGTACGTATACGGGAAAGTAAAAATCGCCGCTAATGTAAATATTATCGACGTGAGAAACATGTGAAAAAAATTACATTTTTGTAATTTTTGAAAAAACCAACCTATAGAACACTATGGCTTGTATGTCATCTGATAGAGTACATTTACCACTATCCCTACCAAAAGTTTAAAGAAAAAATTTGGAGCCGTTTTTGAGAAAATTTTGAAAATCCCCGGGGGGCTTCATATAAAGAACCCCAAAATTTTGAAGAATCTTTTTCAAAATCTCAAAGCTTTGATTAAAATCAGATTGACCAGGCAATATCTATTTTGGAAGAAATCGTACGTATGGTTTAGGCGCTAGCAGTGTTCACAGACGGACGGACAGACGGACGTTTTCCTTTCAATTGGATTTTCGGTATCAAGGACCTAGAAAACAGGGTTTCTGGCTACACCACGTGTTAGGGGATTATTTTTTTTTAATTTAGCAACTGGTTTTATCCACTTATTCGTTTTCACGGCCCGGCAATTAATTTTTTTCCGCCGAAAATTGGCAATTTTTTCGCGCAGCATTACATTACTTTTCCTATACTACGTATATCACTCCGTGTATACGTACGTATACGGGAAAGTAAAAAGTGGATAAATTGGACGTACAAAATGATTTGGTACTGAAAATTAGCAATATTGACCTTGATATCGATGTCATTCGCGCAAAACAATTCAAGCCTCGTCAGTATGTGATGAATAAGCAATATCTTCCAACTGAATTTGGACTTGTTTTGCTATTGATAATTTAGTGTTAACTCTCATTTATTAAAGGTCTGTTTTTTATATAATAATTCTAATAATAATAATAATAATAATAATAATAATACATCTTTTTTATCAAAAATCTTTAATTTCTAATATTAAGCCATCTATTTAACATGTTTTGAAATTATATTCGTTCAAGTGGTATTCTAATTTGCTCCAGGCTTGTAAGTGGTACATAACTGAAGGAAGGGTGAAAACCCCTGCCGAAATCCAATCTTGCTTATGAATAAAAAAGTAGGAAAAATAACTTTGTCCTCTGTGACCTTCACACTCACAGACTGGCGAAACCCTGAGTTGTCTATCGTAAAGATAGCTCCCCTTTCGTGGGACATACGGTATTGGAAGCGAATTCAGCATTCTCAACATTTCGCCAGCTGGTAGAACACCAAGCAAAACCCACATACTATTAAAATTTTCAAATAGAAATATTAGAAATAGTGTATTGAAGACGTTTTGCATCTAGACTTTTCATGACCTCCGCGCTTCCTGCAACGAGCAAAATTGCATCGGCAGTGCCAAAAACGTTTATCAATCGATGCCAGATTTTATAGCGCGTTCGTTCTTTGACTACTGATAGCAAAAGTCATATCCGTTGGTCTCTTTTTAGTTTCAACGGCACAGTATACTAATTTTACCGAAGTCGTAAACCAATTTTATTTTTAAGAAACGTGAAAAATAAATTTACATCTGGTGCCCTTCATGTCATTGTTTTGAAACTTTTTTATTAGAACTCATTACTGTGAAAATTTTGTTTTTAAGCAAAAGTGAAATGTATTTATTTATTTGTCCCATATCGAGAAAACATTTTCAGAGGCTCGTATCTTTGCAATAATTGTATTTGGATTATTCCACGTATGTGTTCGACCTTCTTGTCTTCCCGAACCTGTCATGTAAACACCCGTTTTTAACCAGCACCCTCTGGGTGCTGCTCAGACCCTGACGACAGCGGCGGGGCGCGGCTATTTCCGCCCTTCGAAAGGCAGCAGATCATGAAAAGTATAAATACTAATTATCCCAAAATCACCATTTGCGATGCTTCTTTCTTCAGAAATCAATATTTATGGATTTTAAAAGGTGCTGAACAAGCTGGCAAAATTTCATATCAATCTGAGTATTCAGCACGGCGACGTGTAAGCCCTGCTGAGAAGTGACAACGCTGTTCTCCATAAGCTCTGTACTGCAATCAAATGCTTGTATGCCCTATAGGTCTATCCGACACCCTCGCATGGCCTTGAGCAATGCGGCTCTGGTCAAGGGGTTACGATTGTCAACTCGAGACAGGGAGACGCGTGAATTGAAGCCATTCCCGTACACCTACCCACGCTTAGAGTGTCACGAGAGAAGGAATTCCCCTAAGACTTACGCCCTGAGAGACAAATGACCCCAAGTTCGTATTCTACGATAACAGCAGAAGCCGCTTTCCTTCTCTGTACGGCTGCCACGTGTGAAACTCATAAAATATGGACAGAGATATTAAAACAGATTTGCAGGTGCATTCATTCCATTAAGAGTATCTCACGTGTCTCTGCGAACGCATTAAATTAACAGAAATTCCGTTTTACGAAGGTTTTTTCCTCCAGGACATGAAAAACCGTTCCGTTTCCGCGTTGGACAGATTTCATTTTATGCTGTGTAAAATGCCATTTACCTTCACGGGCCGCAAAACTTTTCCGGTTAAGGCAGGTTTCCGGCTTGTACAAGTTCCAGTTTAGACAGATTTTACTGTACAAGAAACCGCGTTTCGCGTATGGCGTATTAAAGGTTATTTCTGGATTTCAGGGCTTTGTCTCAGGAATTCTTTAATTTATGATACACTGTAGTACCTGTAGTCGAGAGCATTCTATTTAGAAATACATACACACATTACATGTTACTACATTATATTAATATTATCTAATGTATTTTATTTGTAACAGGAAGCAAGTTCTAGCAGATAGCACTATTCACTGCATATTTCCCATCGTATCCAAATCCATCAACAGATCCAATAAGGTTATAGATTATCTAGAACGGGTATGTAAAATATTATGTATAATATGGCATGTTAATATTATTTATATTTAACTGTAAGTTATTGTATTATATAGTTAATAATTGTTTTTACAATAGCATAGAAAATTCATTCAGTTCTTGGAATTTGTATTTAATGTATTCTCGACGGAAAAGTTTCCAGTGACTGAGACAAATAATAATACATTACATTTTTAATTTCTGGAAAGATGTTTTGTATCAATAATGTGCTCTCTAAATAATTTTCATGCTAATTTCAAATTTGATTTTAGTCTTTCTGTATCACGTGTTTTCTATAAATCACTTTTAAAGTTGTTACTAAAATATAATTATTATTAACATTGAAAAATATTTTATTTCCATTCAAAATATTTTGAGTGATTGGTAATAATATAAAAATAAAAAGCACTTCATGAGCATACACAACGGTATTTATTTATCTACAAGGCTAAATATTACGAAGACAAGGTGTATGTGAATCTTTAATACCTCTTCTTCGCTGATTCCACTTCAAGTTCTTCCTGACGACTGATTAGTTATTGCGGGCGCCTCAACGGCTAAGGTCATTAGTCCCATAAGTGTAGTGCACACGCTTTCCTCAGAAGGTAGGAATGATCTACCCCCGCTGGATAGTGAGATGCGGCGCCGACTTACTCGTCGGCTAGCGGGACTTTCCTCTACCACGAGTCTCTCACCAGCGTCGCAGCGCCACAGCCGCGACAAGCTCTAAGCTCCCAACTGGTCTTCCAACACGTGTGGTACTGTAGTGCATGTAAAAGTGTGTGTGTCTGTGTGCGTGTGTAAGGGTTTAGGATAGGACAAGGAAAGTGAAGGAAAGCCGCTCTGGGCTTCTCTCAAATTTTGGCTCTTCAAAAAAGGTAGTGATGGAACTAACACAGGTATTGCCAAAGAGTATATCTCGGTATTGCTAATCCGTAACAAGTGCAAGGCCAAAGGGCTGCACTACATGTTTCTTACTTTTTGTGGTTTGACGATAAACATGCAAAAATAACAATCGTGTATGCAGCTTTGTGACTCCTTCAAATCCATTGAAATTGCGAAAGGCATTAATTTTCTCAAACCATTATCCCACAGTCTCAGCCTCTCAACACACGTACGAGATACCTTGTGCGGTGCCCAACTTTCGTCTGGCCAAGCCTTGTGCCGAAGTATCAACGCGTCATTAACAATTTCACTAAACTATTCACGTCCTTAGCTTAAAAATTGCGTAACTATAACAGAACGAGTTGGATTATTCCTAAATTCATTTACAAAGAGAACGAACTAAATATTGCAAATACTAATATAACTTCACAACTCTTTAGCTTGATAATAATGAATCAATTATGTATCACAGTTCAATAATATTTAAGCCGGAAGTAGGCGCGCGGGGTGCCTGAGTCACCCCAGCATTGTTTTGGAGCTCATTGTACTTTTAGTTTTATTTATAATCTTGCGAGCTTTTCAATACCTTTCCAGGAAAGCTTTGTGCACATATCTCGATCCTTCTCTTTCAACTACTTCCCGTCCTTTCCTCGAAATTTCGTCGCAAATGCGATGGCGCGCTGCGTGGGGGCCACCGAGTCGCCTCGCGCAACCTTTGTTATCACTTCCTGCCACGCTGTTCACAGTACTTATCAAAAGGACGGTACCGAGAGCAATTTCATTTTCAAAAATACACCATGGTAAATGCTTTTGTTCCAGAAAGTTTTTTTTATAACAAATATTTTAATGATATGACTATTCTATATTTATATTATTGTGATATATTTGTATATATTTATATTGTAATGTATATTGTATTCTGTAATATGTTTACATCATATTTTACATCATTTTATTTATATTCCTATAATTTTTACTGTTTTTAAGCGCAGAAGAGATCCTATACGCGATGAGAAAATTCGTGAACTCCTGCTTTGTGATAGTTGTTTGCAAAAAGAACATTCTTAAAAATTAAAATTTTATTTGTACCTGTTTCCAAACGATGTATAAATACTTGGAAATTAACATATTTTTCATTAAAGAAACAAAATACTTTATTATTGTTTTCTTGTCATTTTTACGTAGGGGGGCTGAGGCACCCCCGCGCGCCTACTGCCGGGTTAAGTAGATACATAGCAAAACTTATGACAAAAACATATAGTTTCTTGGATTATTTGTAACATTTTATAGAATATTTTTCAATTTTATAAAGTTCAAGAGTTCATTTCACTAAACATCTACCTTGTTTTAAGCGCCCGAGGACAAAATGCAAAGAAAAAAATTGGAGAGTTGTTTAAATGAATTGCATTTTATTCAATAAAACAGAATGCGAAAATTACCCGTATTTTCAAATATATAGTGTGTAGGGGGAAATGTATAATTGGGGTCAATGTGTATTCATTAAAAATTAGTGGAAATATGATAGCTAGCGTTCCATGGAGTACCAAATTGTACCAACGTGAAGAAAAATTGGAAGCAGAAAATTGTCTTGACCGCCTCCCCCCCCACACACACAACACAAATAAAAAAAATCTATACGGTTTTGTTCGTCTTGAACTTCTCTTTTGTACACATTTGCTCCAACTATGAAACAATAGGTATCCTAAGAAAAGTACACATTTGCCTCACAGTCTTCACAGAGAAAATATGTATTTCAGCGATTAGTTCAAAAGAACTTTGATAAAATCATGAAAAACTCATTCTTTTAAACGTCCAATTAGCGATTCACAACCTAGAATATAGTGCTAACTGATGAAAAAAATAAAAATTGAGTTAATGTAAATCAACTAGAAACCGACGGTGCTAAATTTTGAAGAAAATGGTACGCAATTACCCCACTTCACCCTACATGACCTCATTTAATGATTTAATTTTTTTAGAAAAAATGGATAACCAGGATCAATATTTTCCTATTGCAATGTTAAGTTTTTAATGTTCAAAAATACAAGGAGAAACTGATAATAGGAACTCCGCCATTTTTGTACGTGTATTTTATCCCAGAAAAAATAAAGGAAATATGTGAGCCCTTTTTTGAGAAAATAATTACCTGGAAATTACTTCATCCAACACTACACACACTCGTCATCCTCACCATGCCTTTTTAATTTTTTTTTAATTTTAGGTCACATTAACATCAAGGTCATTAGCGAACCACTATTGGGTTTAATGTTATGTAATGATATGATATGATGATGACATGGGGGAAGTGGACGAACACAAGTACAATCATGCCCGAGGCGGGACTTGAACCCGCAATCTTTGGGTCCGAAAACCCTATGACATTACTGCCTTAACGATCTCGGCCACCGTGGATCGGCCCACTACGCTTTGTTCTTCAGTTCGCCCGCTTTGCTCGTGTCCGACGGTGCTAATTTTCAATTTTGTCCCTTAATAACTGGGATCAGATTTAGGATTATTGCACAGTTGGAATTAATCAAAATGTATTTGGTAGGAAATAGTAATGACTTCGTGATAAGTAAGAGTGCGCATGTAGTATAAGCTGCGAAAATAGGTGTTTGATATAGTTTTTATGAAATATGATGAACGAAGTAACTTTTCACTTGTTTTGATGGTCAATAGTACACAATTCCACTAAGAATGCATTAAGTTGAAAATAAAACTGTAAAAACAAATAAACATTCTTTAGAAATGTAATAAAAAACATGATAAAAGCAACAAATTTTCGTAACAAATTACATTTCCTTTCAATAAATAAAAACCGCTTAAAAATTGATGTTAACTCATAGAAACAAAAATTCTAAAAGTAAAATTGATTGCGTTATTAGACAGTGAAATAACCCGTATGAAGTATAAAAAGTCAGCACTTTTGAACTTTCAGACTGATTCTTCAATTTTATTTCCAAAAAATATCACAGGAAGAAGAGATTTTTCGGAAGTGGCATTAAAAGTAATTGTGAGTAAACTCCGATTAAAAGTAGATGTGAGTAATTAACATACCCTTAGTGGCATAATACTATTTTGTAATGTAAACACTTCTGAGGTATCTATAAAAATGCGAAAATTCTCTGGTAAAAACAGCTTCAATAATATGAAAAGTAGGGGTGCGAAAATCAGATTTGGCATGACAAAAATTGTCCGTGTGCAATTTTATGTTTCAGATTGCCTTACCTCTGAATAAAATACTACATAATGTACAATTCTCTCATAGTCAACAAAACAAGACGCTATTTCAGCCATTATTAACGGAATATGGGATGTGCCACACTTTCAATATGCTCCCAAATGATGTATTATTTTCAGAGGGGACGTGAGTATTAGTTCTTATATCACCACGAATATCTAAAAGCTGTGATTTTCTTTTTGGAAACAATCACTTAAATATATCACAGTAATTCACGGTTCAAGAGATGAAATAAATTTTATTCACGAAAAATATTTTTTGTCTTCACTTAGGAATGGCATGAATTTTGAGCACATTACTGTTTACAAATAATTTTTTATGCATTATGAACCTCTTGCATTTTACTCTCTCGCGTACTAGATACTTACGAAGTAAACAGAAAATATTGTAATGCTGTAGCGTACAATGACGATTTTTGACAGCAAAACTTGTATTGCGAGTCCCGGATATCGAAAAAGTTGATAAATTTTACTCCTATATGTAGTAAATTACTTTCTACGTTAACACACGCCGAAACCGTTCAGCAAATAACGTCGATCGAAACTCCATTTTTTGGACCCCCACCCTATACTTTATCTTTTTTATAGTACTATTCTTGTTATTTACCCTTTAAATTGATTTGAGATATATTTTAATTTACGTTACTTACTTTATTTGAAGATCTGGCCTATATTAAAAATACATTTGTTACATGACAATACAAAAATGCAAGAAACATAATGATCAGTCAAATAACAAAAATATCGACAATCTTCTGAATGCAAACCTAAAACTATTCAAATAAACATCCCTCCTCCCCAGTGAAAGTAATGCAATTCAAATTTACAGAACAACGTAAATTTAGAAAGAAAATTCAAAACTGAGAGTTGAATACTAACTTTTGCTACTGTTTTTGAACATGCTACACAAAGTTTTGGACTGCATTCAATGCAGACAGCTTTATTACATTTGAGACATTTGTATAAACTTTTCTTTTTTTTAGATGATGTTCAAGATCAGCAGGTCTTTCTTGTTTCCAAGCAATCACTAGACGCTTCAGCTCTGGAATTTCCTTTTGCTTCCTTCTGTCCCTGAGGAAAAATTGTATCCCAAAACCTTCTTGATAGTTTCTTACAAATCTTGCGGAATAGTTGTCACGCAAAATCTCTTTTGAGGATGGGGAATTAAAAGATCGTATCACAGGTTCTTCATCAAATCAAATGGATTCATCATTTGGAGATTTTGAAGCTGATGTACAGAATGAAAGCATTTACAGGTCCAATGGTGATCATTGTATAGAAAATGGTAAGAGGCCAAAAGCACCTTGTTTTCCCCCACAAGAAAAACGCCACGTGATGTGTTAAAGTATCAGATGATTTCAGTTTTATTCTTCTTTGGATTCAATGCTATTGTGCGTGGATAGTACCAAAGCCTTTTTCTTTCTGAGTACAAATCTTACCATTATCATGTTTCCTCTAAAACAATAAGTAAAAGAGATCGAGAGGGTCCAGCAAGAATTTTTGTAGGAATTGTCTTTTGTTTTTCCTTAGGATTACTCCTAAAGGTTAAGAAAGACTAGCGTACCCGTGCGAGTACTCTCGCATGTTAAATTCCACAGTTTTCCCTGCCTTTCCTTTTTCATATTAAGAAGTTGTTAACAATATGTGTATATTTGTTTACAAAAATTAAAAAGGTAACTTTCAATGTACTTACAGAATTTAAAATAAAAATAAAAATAAAAACAATAAAATTGATGTTTGAAACAAATTTTTAATAAAGGTTTATTCAGTATTATACGTAGACATGTTCTTGGAACAATCCACAACACTTCCTTAAAAACATCTGAAGTAATTATACAATCTTCCTTGGCAATTAGCTTTTCGCTTTCCTTGATAGTCACAAAAATATTATAAAATATTTTCTATTAACGAGAAAGCAACTTAAAGTTGTCCATGCGAAAATACAGGATGGGGCAAGCATTACCCTACTTTTTGGAATATTATTTAACTTTGTTACTGAAGTGACCGTCTATCCAATCTTAAGAAGATACGGTCTTCATTCTGAACTGTATGCAATCGTGCATTATTTGCCAATATCATTTCTTTCTTTTTTTGACAAAGAACATCAAAAGATTTAAGAGCTCTCTTTCCATCATAGTTTGACGTATTTTCTAAGCACTCTGATAATGCCCTTCTTTTGGATTCACATGCATAATATTCTGGCAATTTTGTGGAGGTGGTTCCTTCCTTGAGTTTCGGTAGTCTCATAGTACACCGATACGGTGTACTATGAGAGAACCGAAACTCAAGGAAAGTACCATCTTTCGTGACTTTTCATCACAGTGCAAGGACTTGCAGCAAATTTACCTTTTATAAAAGTGAATTGCACCCACCTTCAAAGAAATTAAATCGAATAAACAAGGTAAAACAATTATTTCTATTGAATGATTTATATTATGTCTTTAAAATAACCACACAAGAAAATAATATTGTGACAGAAATATAGGCCTATGCTTTCACCAAATATCATTTTTAATTCATGATTTAAAAACATTTCCTTTTGAATTGCCCTGTCCATGAATGTATTGACTTAAAATTAGCGGGGTTTGAAATTTGAGGGGAGCGTTAAAAACGGACAAAAATATTTTGAATAAGAATACCGTGATTATCCTTACTAAGTGCCTGAGTACTGTAGGTTATATCACAGAAGCAAGACTGTAAGGACTTACATTCAACAAACGAACGATTGCACTATACACAAAAAGCAATCTTCATCGATATGAGGCAACTATTTAATACTTCTAATTGTTGCAAGAGCATTTACGTTTATTTTCATAATCTTTAATTACTGTACACAGAAAGCATACATACAATACGGAGAAATGTAATCATTCTAAACATAATACAAACAAGAACGCCTCCAGCTTCGAGTAATATTGTTGGTATTGGATAATATCGATAAGCGCCGTACCAGCAAAAATGTCATATAATGTCCAAAAGTGTCTCATCCTATAGATTACGGTATGAGAAGGGTTTCTTTGAGGCCTTTGGTCTCAAGGCCCTAACACGCCTCGTTTAGGAGTTATGTAACTATACGTATCTTGACATGCCGTCGTGTGATGGAGGTTGCATTTGAAATTAATATTTAGATACTATTTTTTTAACAAAACCTTTACATTTTTGTAGTCAAAATGCAATTCGTCACGTCTTCGTGAAATTATCTTTCTTTAGTTATCTCATTTATAACGGTTGATTGCGTGAGAGAGCCGCAAAGGAAAGGTATACTACTGAAATAATACAGGAGACGATTAAGGATTAAAATTTCTATCTATATTACTGTAGTTAGGGGGCGGGTCGAAAAAGTTAAAACTTTTAGAATTTTTCAAAATTTATATTTTTAATAAAAACCAGGCCTCTGCCATTGTACAAGAGTACATGGTTCTTTACCAGAAAAAAGGGGGAAAATTGAAACAGTTTTTAAAATAACTTCGAAAACAGGCAAAATTAAAAGATCCGTTTCAAATTCCAGAGGCCGTAACATTGTAAGATCGTTTGAGGACAATCAATTTTCGTGAAATCAAATGTAGGGCATACGTCTTGTTTCTTAGGGTTGTTTTCAGACGGACAGACAAATGTTTCGAAACAAATAACTTTGTTTAACATCAAAGATTCACAAAACGTGGATAATGCGTTCACTACGTTTTTGAGAAAGTAATTTGCTAAATGTAGCAGAAGCGAGAAATATCCACTTTTTTATATCAGGAACGTAGTTAATGAGTTTTTCTGTCCAAAAAGTGGCCTTTTACCTTCTCCTGCATTTTTCCTGTAGAATTGCAATGCTTCCTCTGTACTATGAGAAAGAAAACTACTTTTGTTTAGCAATGCTTAATACAGAGGAGAATATAGTCCGAGAAATTAAATTGTTTTATTAATGGCTTTTACCTCTTTTGAAATAAAAGATACACATATAAAAGAACATTTCTTTGTCAGGTTTTACTCCTCAAGAAATTATTTAAAATACCAAGATGTGGACTTACAATGGAATGACGTTAAAGGATACAGTTCTTCGGCGAGAATAAATGCATATCCCTTTCGAGCCTTGCAATCAGGCAAGGATTGGGGACTGACAGTGGCATTGTTTATGGAATCATCACACTTAGAATATTTCTGCAGTGCTTCTATTCAAGGATTTGAGGTGAGTGAGTGGTAGGAAAAATTGTTTAGAGGTGAAGAATTTTTAATTCTTAGAGTAAATCAATTACTTAGCGATTTCCCATACATTATGAGGAAATTGCTATTTCTATTTATGGTGTGATTTCTGCTATTACACTACTGGTCGGAGAAATGCGGCCGAGTAGATATGATGCATTTGCTCTCGAAACCAAGAAATCATTCTATGAATCAGCTCATTCCACCCCCCCCCCAACGAAATGCTTGCGTCTACCCGTGATGTGACATGCACATGATATATTTATATATAATTGCCACATTTTTGGGATTAAAAGAGAGTTTAAGCTAGTTAATCTTCTTGAGAAGTCTGTAACGCCTTCTAAATTTGGCAACAATGCAAGCAATTGAATGTTTAATAAATAATGGATTAAGCTGGCTAAAGGGATTTCCAATAAGGGTCATTTCCAAACGCATCTTATGGGGGTAAATTATTAAATACAATAATTAAATTTAAGTACAAATGGCAAATAAACAATCGTAAATAATTTCTTGTATCATAACTGTAAGAAAAGTATAACGTTTATTTTGAAAATAATGTATGATTAATATTGTACTATTTCTCCTTTTCTTAATAAATTCAAGATTTATTAAAAAAATCATTGCAAAAATAGATAATTCTAAAAAAAATAATTAGAGCTGATATTAATACAGTATACACTGTACATTTTTAAAATGTAATAAACTTACTGGTGATGCTGATAAAAACAAATACAACTTTCAATGAATAACAATTAATTAATAAAAAATATGAATTAACAAGTTGAACACTCTAGTATTCACTACGAACTAAAAATGTCTTGCACAATTCAAAGTTCTCTCTCCCGACGTTTATATACTTATGTTCTCTTTCTTTCTCTCTCAGTTTATGAATTTCAATATTCGAGTTTCCAAATAGTGCCATCTTCCTTTGGTGATTTTCAAAAACAAAATGTATCACTTTACCTTGTCGATGTTTTGAATGTTCATTTTTCATACGCTAATAGTACTATTTGGACATAATCCACATTATCTTCGGAATAAAACGTTCATCATCCATACTATTATTATTCCATTAGCTAAAAAACTTTCTTTCACATACCATTTCACAACAACCTTCTCCCCATCATATATTCGCTGTTGATCCTCTTGCTGTCATGACATCCATGGCCCATTGCTTACTACATAGTCTGGGTTTGCGGCAATCACGGATTCATTACAATATATTCAGCGTATCTCTTTAAATCAAATTGTCGGAAACATAGTCAAAGTCAATAATATCCATTGGTTAAAATCTTCTCCGATCCCCTACATTAGAAAACTAATGATGGTTTTACAAGAACAAAATCTTTCTTATAAAATTATTTTCAGGTACGGTTTCGTGATATAATGCTAGAAGAATACGCTGTGTTGGCGGCGATGTTTCTTCTCAAATCATTGTGAGAAGGGAAAAGGATCAACCGTTTGTAAATAGTACAGTTTTACTGTTTATTATTTTCATCACAAAATAGTTTAAATTTTAATAAAATAGTATTTTATTTTATTATACAGTAGCTACAATAATAATAAGCTCGGTAGTGTCTAGAGCAGGCCTGTCCAAGATTTCTGCTCCGCTCATGCTCCGGATTACCAAGTTCGCTTCGACAGATGAAGGGCGCATCGGTTTGGGTGTTTCCGCAACCGCCCGACTACCAGTTCTCAGACCTACCGTGCAACTTTTCTTCAGAGCGACAGTCATTTCCTAGCTCGTTTCAATCAGATCAAATGCGACAATGTTTTAATTCGCGCCCAGTTCATGTAACATCAAACGAGATTTTAATTTAATTCTATTCCACTGAATAAGTTTCTTTTCTACTTTCTAGTTTGAAACGTATAAATGAGAAGAAAAACGGAATATCCTGGATAAGTAGGTTTAGTTAAAGCAAACAAAAGTAATTTCATACTAACAATTGTTTGTTGTTGTTGTTGTTTACAATTCGCTCGATGTGGGGCACAAAATTCCTTGTCGCCATCAAACGCAAGGAATTGCGAAGACTCTCGTCACTCATCAGGCCTCTGTCTCCATCATCAGGCCTCTAAATATAATATAATGTAATAACCTATAAGTTGAAATAAAAAATTACAAAATGTCCAAGCTTTAGATTTCTACTAACTTGCATTAATTTTTAATTACACTACACTAAATAAATTGAAGGCAAGCACGTAGTAAAAGAAATTCCATACTCACATGAATCTGTAGATTATAAAATTTATTCTTTTCTTATACTTTATTATTTGTTATTCATCATTGGACAAGTCCACTCTTACTTCTTAGAGAGTACGGGCATGAATGTTCCTATGTCTCAAGAATTCTGGGTGAGGTAACTTTATCAGAAATAACAGCTGGACGACTTTTGAATTTTCTATTAAATTTTGTTAAGATAGAATCATAACTTTGTGAAAACTGATTGCATTCAAGATGAGAATTCATCGAAGGGTAAATTTTTATAAATAATGATTCCAGAACTAGTCTCGAACATCTTTCCTTCATTTTTCCTTCAAAATTGCAAGCTTTTATTTTATCAAACAAATCTGTAATGAGACAGTTTTTGCCTTAAATTGATATATTAAGATCCTTTAGATGGCAGATAATGCCAGCAAGAAACTCTAATGCTGCCACCCACTTTGTGCCGGCTACCAGTTTACTTTCATCAGGGTTTTCGTTAAAGTACAAACATTATTTTATTACCCTCTTTATGCAAAAAACCGCTCACTAACAGGTCCACAACTCAATCATCTCACTGCACAATGGTAATGAATATATGAAAATGCAGCGCTTACGTGTATCAATAATTATGTGAATTGACGGAGATAAAGTCCATAAGCACGAAGAAAATGTACAGTTCGGGTAACATCTTTAACAACATTGCCAATATTCGCCGCTTTTGCACAAAGTGCCTCCTGGTGTAAAATACAATGCACGCAGCTAATGAGTTCTTCGCCAAACTCCAACATTTTTGTTTTTACTAATGTAACAAATCCAACCACAGGTTGTGCAGCGTTAGTTGTTACAGAGCACAGCCGATCCCACGATAATCACACTTCTTCCAAAGTATCCTCGACGGCTCAAAAAAATAGACATCCGTTTTTGTATCCTTGAGGGCGACGATTTTCTTTTCTCAAACTGGTGTCGACACTCCGGACAAATATTGTCAGCTGCGCCGTGTCGGATATGTCTATTGTCTCGTCTACCGCAAGAGAGTATGTCAAAAAATCTTTGCATCTATCAGTAAATTACCGTTGTACATCCTCACCCAGCTCACGGATGCGGCGTGATACCGTTTGATGAGATAATTTTACATTACTAAATTGTTGAACTTCCGATAGACATAAGATTACGCATTGTTTTACAAATTCTCCTTCAGAAAACGTTATGCCATTGCAATTATTAACGAAATTATGTTGCTCGATTTCGACTTCCTATACAACAAAAAAATAATAAAAACATCAATTGCCAAAATATTTCGCGTATCATAATGTGTCTAATGTTAAGTATGAATAACGGCCGCATTCTGCCGGACTGTTTACTTATCTCAATGCTTGTTGACAATGACAATTCCTCTTTAAGTTATTAATTTTCTCCTGGCGACTGGACCTAAGTATGGAGTCTAAATCTTCCTTATGTTTTTGTGTGTAACGCCGCTCGAGCGAAGGTTTTTTTCAAAACACAGGTTACAAAACCGCACACTAAGCATTTATCACCACCATTATCTGATATGCGCCTAGTGGTGCTACAGAATGACACAGACTTTCCCGTATTAGTTTTCTACTTCCTTTGGTCTGGGCTACCTATTAGGAATTGCCACATACACTTGCCAGCTACTATCTATCACGATTTTATATAATTTTTCGATTTCATAATGATAAAACGGAAATATTATTTTATAATATTACAGAACAGTAATACCTCGTCCTAAATTGCAATTTCTTTTCAAAAATTTGGAGCCGTTTTTAAGAAAATGGCGTTTAAGTGCTACTAAAAATGCAAAATTTGAAGCACTTTTTCAAAGAAAATTTTTGGGTTTTCTAAAAGCTTCATTTAAAGACATTTGAAACACTTACACTCACAAATATAATAATGTTTACAAATTACTGGTAATGTGCATATTAAAGATGGGAGAGATCTTTCAAAAAAATTACATTTGTGTAATTTTTGAAAAAAAAAAAACAACTCAAAATGAACTTCACGTCATATTAATGAGTGCAATTAGCGCCGTCTATTCGAAAAGTTTGAAAAAAAAATGTGAAGCCATTTATGAGAAAATGGCGTTTGAGCGTTTCGGAAAATGCGGAATTTTGACCTAGTTTTCAGAGAAAATGGTTGAGTTCTCGAGAAACTTTGTACGACATTTTTGAAAGCACAAGTACTCGTAAATATAATAATGCGAACAAATCGCGGATAATGTAAATATTAACGACGTGAGATACAAGTAAAAAAATTACATTATTGTAATTTTTTAAAAAACAAAGGAATAGAACAGGATGACGTTTATGCCACCTGATGGAGTACATTAGGCACTATCCCTACCAAAAGTTTAAAGAAAATCTATGGAGGCCTTTTTGAGAAAATCTTGTTTTTGTAACTTTTTAAAATTACAATATGCTTTACATAACTTTCCCTATGCTACGTGTATTACTCCGTATGTACGTACTTGTACGGAAAAGTAAAAATATGAAAGTTTCCACTCGGGCTTAAATGTAGACTCTCAAGTATTTTGTTTTTCTCAGTGCTAGCCACAGCGCAATTATTAAAAAAAAATAGCACGAATTTAGATGGATGATACGAATATCACGCCTATAGAACCACTATCAAAGAAAATGTCTACACTCCTTGTTATCGCCTTTGAGATTCAGGGAAGCAGCTAGCGCACAGCAGGTAGCCTTATCGCAAGGACTGAAGGAATGCCCACCTCCCCCCGTGACTAATTTGCGCCGGCGAGCTGCGTGGAGCCCTGGAGGGCCAAAATTGCACCGGAGCACGGTTTTGGACAGTCCTCGTCTACAATCTGAAACAATTTTCTTGAAAACATTACTTTTTTATTCAATGAAGTGGTATGCAAAGAGCTGGGGTTCAAACAACCATAACCAGAAGACTAGAAAAAAAAGCTCTTCAATAGTATGGACATGTCCAGAGGATACAAAATGAGAGATGGCCAAATCAAATTTTAAACTGGATACCTGAAAGGAAGCGTAGAAGAGGCAGACCTGTTTTGACCTGGAAGGCGTATATACAGGAAGTAATGGATGAGAAAGAACTAGAAGAAGGTCAATGGAAGGACCGAAAAATATGGAAATTGAAGAGAGAGTGATGATTAAGTAAAGCTGCGGAAAATTGATTTCGAGATTTCAATGGAAACATGGGGCTTAGGACAATGGAAAGAGACGATCTGAAACCGAGAAAGTATGTTTTTCAAAACGTACGCCTGTTCGTTTGTGAACAACAATTAACGTCTGAGCTATTCGTAGTAATTTTGCCAAGATGAATAATCGTCGATTAATCTGTTGGAATAGACCCATGCAATTGAAACGTTTCTCGAAAACACAACAATAGTCTAAACTTGAGAAAATGGAGTTAATACTGCCATCTTGTAGTGTGTGTCTGCAACTTTCATGCATCAGACGATAATGTCGACACGACGTAAAGTACATTAGTCTCAAAGAAAAGAATAACAAAGAACAAATGATGCTACAGCATGGCACAGACCCGTATTAGTTTTCTATTTCCCGAATTAGTTTTTTATTTCCTTGGGTCTGGGCTAGCAATTCGGAATTGCCACATACTTGTGCCAGCTGCCATCTATCGCCGCCCAAAGTAAATTTTTTTGACATTTTATTAATTTTTCGGTTTCTTAATGGTTGAACGGAAATATTAATTCTAGAATACTTGACATTATTTAAAGCACATGTAATTATAAATATATTAATGTAATCAAATTGCCGCTAATGTAAATATTAACGAACTGTGAGACAAATAAAAAGATTACATTTTTGTAATTTTTGAAAAAAAAAAAGAATGAAGCAATATGGTGTTTAGGTCATGTCACAAAGTACAGTACATTTATTACTATCCCTTCGAAAACTAAGAAACAATTTGAAGCCGTTTTCGAGAAAATCTTGTTTTGTAATCTTTTAAAATTGCTTTTAATGTACGCAATATTTGCGCGAAAACTACTAAAAGTTTCAAAAAAATGCCCATGGCCTTAATGAAAGAACTTACTTTGGAGTACAAATTTTATTTGGAGAAAAGATCTTTATCTTTATTTTTGCAGTTGTAGGAAGACGACGAAAAAAATTGAAGCTTCAGCTATTTTCCAAAATTTAGAGTTAACCAAGAAAATTGGACCTGTCACCTTAAAAAGGGTTTTACACTATTCTTACAAGAAATTTAAAGAAAAAAATTGGATCCGTTTTAGAGAAAATGTCCAGGGGACTTCATGTAAAGCACCCCCAAATGTTACAGAAAGTGTTTCAAGATCTCAAAGCTTTGACTAGAGGCAGATCGACAAGGAAACATTTTGGAAAAATTCCTACGAGTGATTTAGGCGCTAGTAGTGTTCACAGAAGGACAGACGGACGAACAGACAGATGGACGGGCGGACATTTTGCTTTCTATTGTTTTTTCGGTGTCAAAGCGTTATAAAACAGGGATTCTGGCTACACTACGTGTTAGGGATGTTTTTCTCTTAATTTAGCAACTGGTTTCATCCACTCTTTCGTTAACAGGGCCCGGCAATTAATTTTGTGTGCCGAAATTTCGCCATTTTTTCGAGCAGCATTACATAACTTTTCCTATACTACGTATGTTACTACGTATATTCGTATGTATAAGGGAAAGTAAAAATATGCGATTCTGGAAGAACTATGTCTAAAGTGTTTCTGGTAAAATCAGCATTAGTCATGAACAATTGCTGTTTGTGCATGAAAGAGCGCTGCATGGTGCTGCACAAAATGTGGCTGGTCGTGAAACTGATCTTGTACACAGAGACTTGCTTTTCTTAAAGAAGTGTTTCTGTTTCGGGTTAGATGACTTCCATTCACCGAACATTTTTCATAGATCTTGTATTAAAACTTGTATATAATTTAATTAATTTTCTATAACATACCAACAAATTCTTCGCGAACAATCGAACCTTTCTCATGATCTGCTATCTGAAACATTGTAAAGAGCCCACGGAGGTCGGCGACACTCCACATGGCCACGCCCCAATCTTCTCCCAAATTTCAATCACATAAAATCACGTCAGTGACTAACAGGCAAAACATGCGATTGGACTAATTAGCGATGCTAGTCTAATGCTAATCGGCAATCGCTTTTTCATTAATAAGATATCTTTCAGAAATAGCTATTCGGAACAAAAATATTAATATTTTCATCAACGGTCGCTATTATTGGATAAAGGACAATACCTTCTCGTGTCGTCTTGAGTTCACACCTCTGTTCCCAATACGTTGGTTGCAGGTGAAGCTGCACAATCCGTGGGAGTTCCCGCAGATGCGCCAGCACTCGTTCGCCGTACCACTGCGCAGCTTGGTGCACGTGGCCGTGACCCCGCAAGTCATGAAAACGAATGAGGAGCTACACAGCTACTCGTCCGAACAGCGTCAGTGCTACTTCCCTGACGAGCGCACTTTGCGCTTCTTTAAGAAGTACACGCGCAGCAACTGCGAACTCGAGTGCCTCGCCAACGCCACCTTCCGGGCCTGCCAATGCGTACCGTTCTACATGCCCCGTGAGTGCACTACCACCGTTCTTTATCTTTTTCTTTATCTGACACCCATATGAGTCCTTAGCCTGACAGAACCAATAGCATAGTGGCAATGGCGGTATCCGCGAGCTGCGGGATCTGCAGGGTCGAATCCCGCCTGAGCGTGAAAATTTGCTTTAGTGTTTTGATATGATGGCGCTTATCCGACCACGCTGTATCACCTTCAATATCCCATTATCAGACCTTTACCTGTCCCAATGTTGTATGAATGTGACTGCCTGTGTACAGGGGCAGGAGGCTCTATAATGGAATGTATTGACTATGGTTCTGTTTTGACTATGGTTCATTTTGTGGATACACATTTTTAAAACTTTCATAAAAATTAGAGTAATGCCATTCAAACCGCTAAGTTCTGAGTTTGTGTCAGAAATAGAATAAATTTTATGGTTCCATAATCACTGTCATGTTAGTAACAGTCGCAACAAAAATATGAAGTCGTAAACATGATGTGGACACTAAATTACTCTCCCTTTGTCTAACTTGTAAACAACGTTTTCATAGGAAATAAGAATTATTACTCAACAATGAGGCTTATTTTTTAAATTAAATTTATTTTCTATTGTTGTAGTTGGTAAAATTTTTCAAACAGAACGTTTAGTACGCAGTATTAATAAGTCTTCCCTCATGGCAGGGTGCAGAAACAAAATGAGCAAATAGTCTCAAAATATGATTTATATCGTGTATCAGATAATTTTGAAGAGAAAGAGGAGGAAAGTGACATCTGTAATTAGAGTAAGTGAAAAATTAGTATACAAATTAAAATGTTTATCTAAATGAGACTTGTAAGGACGTATGGTGGACATTTTTTAACCCTCTCTTGGGGCAGCGCTTTACGAAAAAAAAGGTTGGTCAATGCAGAGGTAATGGCCGAATCGTGAGCTCTACCTGACTGCGACATACTACTTGTAAAAGGGCTCAAAACCAGCCACGGACTTACAAGACACAAGCGGCAGGAGGAAGTGCTGCGCAGCAACGGTCTTGCAACTCACAGTCGAGTTACACAGTAAGGCTACAGTCAAAGGGTTCTTGAGTGTAAAAAGACTGAAGGCAACGAGAGTCACCGGATAACTGAAAGGTTCAGTTGACCAAAAACACCCGATGATTATGATGATAAATACTAGTCCGGAGTGTGAGGGTACTCGTAAAAACTAGTTTCAGTCAGCTCCTTGCAAGAAACTTTTCATGCTATAATGATAATATTAAAATCAATATACTTAAATTTTTAATCATTCACTTCCCAAATTATTTATCTTTATCATTGTAATACCAGTGTTAAAATCCATACTATCAATAATATACTACAAACAACATTATGTCCGTACTACGTAGATCTTTGACCTCGTTAAATTAGGATGAAATAATTGACTTTGTCAATTTAGATTAATATAAGTTGACAAAGATGACTTAATTTTATTCATCCTTTAATAATGTCAACAACACCTCATTAGTGTTCTCATATTTCTACCAATAAGCCAACCTTTTGTGGAAATGGAGATAGTTATACTACAGGAATATCATAATTATTCTCTACAATTTTGTATTTTCAGAAAAGTTACTTTTTTTAGTTGCGCAGTAATTGAGACAAGATTATTAACGAACTTAACGATTATTAGGTACATTTCATGAAATCACAAACACTGACTAAATTTGTTGTAAGTTTATGTCTGATTAAACAAGCTAAAACAATGATTTGATGTATTTGAGGCCAGCGGCGGCTGGTGCCTCGACAAACTGGAAGTTGTAGCTGCATGGAACGAAGGGAATGTAATTTCCAAAATTCAGAACACTAGTATATACCGTAATGAAACGCAAACAATTCATGTAAATTAATTAAAACTAAGTTAAGGAATATATTTTCATGTTATTTTGTTTATTTAATTGTAATGGTCTTATGTAAACTCTGATGAACCTGGAACTAATTTTTAAAAACGACTAATGTCATGCTAGATGGTGGTCGCCACTTGATCAGTTTTTTATACCATTGACAATTGTTTTATTAAAATGTTTGTTTATGATGTGGTTTCAACAAATATGGACAACAGATTTTTAGAAAAAATATCCCTAATGAAGTCGAAACATGAAAAAAGAAATAAATTGCTAAACATTTATTAGCGTCTGTTTTATTAAGTCAAAAACGATTACAAATAAATAAATATAAGTTAAATAGTTCTATATTCAAACATTACTTACATCATTTTATGCGTAATCTATGTCGGGTATGTTCTCCTCCCGCGCACATGACTCTTGCTTTTATGTCCGTGAGCACACGAGTGTTTGTATTAGTTCTGCGTTCTGCGCGCAATTTGAGCTGGAAATAGTATTCGTACAATTCAAAAATTAACTACTTTTCGAAAATACGGTGTTCGCACTCCGCAACAAGTAATTGTTTGGGCTCGTTGTACGCTACTCATTTCATTATCTTAGTTGTTTTTATTGCTGCTATTAGTGGTGATAACGAAATAAAATTATTGAATTTAGAAATCCTCAATAGGGCGAGAAACGAAAGGAATTTTCATTAAATTTTACATTGTATTCATTGTCAGAAAAATAAAACACTCATGCAGAAAACTGTCAGTCTTACGTACGTCGTTTGCCAGCGGCAACAGCAAGAACAAAAACAACACTTAAATACTAAACTATCCATCACACACGTTTTGTACTCACTTCAGACAAAAGAAGCTCCCGAAACGACTGTCGCCTTGGGGGAAGAGAATTGCGTGCGTAAGAAGAGAGGGAGACGGGGGATTTCTTCCACAATAGCCAACTTTACACAAAACAAATTGTACTCTTCAAACGAACGTTTTTAATAAAAAATCTTACTGTGAATGAAAATAATTTTGAAAAAAAATTTAGATAAATAATGAATGAAATACCGGCAAGTATTGACTGAACTTGTGTACTACCAATAACAAGCGAAATTCATAAAATTACGTTGCAGCGAGTCAGACGAAAACAGAATATTGGGATTTCCCTGAGACTCCCTCTGTCGCCACGCAGCTCTAGACAGCGCTACTTTGATTGCCCAACCTAAAGACACATGCTTCCCGTGTTAAATCGAACAGCCAAAGAGTAAATGCAGTAAACCCAGTTAACACAGGCAAGATCCAAGAGCGTGGTGCAATTCATGGCAAGGCACCAGGCACCAGGCACCGGAGAGAGCGCCGGTTGGACGCTCTTTGGTTTCAATACGATTTCGTACACATCGATATTGCTGCAATATCTTGAATACTCAACATTATTAAAAGAAAAATGTATAATCTTACGGTATTATGAGATCTTATTCGATTATCTGGTGGTTGCACAATCGTGCAACCTCAGCACGAGCCGTCACTGTTTGAGGCTGTGTCAAGCTTACACAACCACTATAGCACAATCACACAAAACCAAATGGAATATTTAGTGCTAATTTATTACCTCAAAATTAAATTTATTACTCTTGCCGTTTCGATGTTACTTTGATACAATTTTTTATTTTTTTAAATTACGCAATTGTACATTCCAGTACTGTTATAATATATAATCATAACCATTCCGAATAATAGAAGATAGAATGTACTGTTGTACCACCACTAGTTGACTGATAGGTGTTTCCTGCAGCGCCAACTGCTAAGTAGATTAGTATCGTAAGTGTCGTGCGTGTTTTGTCGTGGGAGGTGGCGGTTATCTTTTCCCGCTGGATAGCGAGATCCAACGGCGACCTTCACGTCGGCTTGGGGAGTTTTCCACAACAAGTTATCTCCATTAATGAAGCACCCCCATCCACACAAAAAGTCTGGACAATTTCTAAGCTCCCGACTGGTTGAACATATGGTAATATAGTGCATGTAAGTGTGTATTAGTAAAGGATGAGGATAGGACAAGGAAGAAAAAGTTCGCACGCGGTGCGTGCCCCGTTTGTTAGGGTACTGCTCTGGCCGTCGCCTGGTGTTGTTCGGAGGAACCACGGATAACTGCCGATGAGAGCAGCCGGCCGCTAGAATTCTTCTCCACACAGCAGCTTAACTCGGTTTGGATATCTAGCTAGTGTAGAAAATCCTGGCAACGTCCGGTCGCAAACCCTAGAATCTCTTGGTCAGAGGAACTGCAGTGACATCAATTGGTGCCTTAAGCCACCTAAGCCAGTACCACTGGTTGGTATGTGAGGCTAAATGCACGGAATTGTAATAATGAATTTATGTGTTTGTGTGTGTGTGTGTGTGTGTACATGTATGTGACTGTGGAGTGGGTGGAGTTTAGACATATATGTAAAGTGAACATTGCAAAAATGTAGTTTGTCAGTGCAGGGTAGTGATTCCTAAGTGTTGATGTGTGGAAAATATATGTATGTAGGTACTACTGCATGTTATCCTTTATATATTTCCTAGCGTTTTGCAGTTTTATTTTATGTTTCAGGGGATCTCGATACACCGATATGCAGCCGAGCTGACAAATGTGTCTATTCATTTACACGTGAGTATCCTCACACATTTGTGTGACTGCGCGAAGCAAAAATAACTTTACAACATATGAAGTGTTTTCATCGCTGTGAACTTCGTTATTCCGTTTGACAGCCTACACTGTTTGCCATATTTCACATTCACTCCAGAATATGCAAAATACGTGGTTACTCCATGGTATATGTTGTTTTGTGTTGTTACTTGTCCGAAATGCTTCCATGGAAATCAGTTCGTGTTTTCTTTCATGAAAGTGTATGGAATTCTTTTAATTTATTTCTTCATTATTTACGTTTAATTACATATATGTGAAAAATATAGCATGGACGACAATGCGTAAACCCCATTTCGATCATTCTTATTGTAATTTCCCTTTATTCATTGAACAAATGCTGAGATGTAAACTTGTTTTGGTTCTGAACACCAATTAAACGTTGTTTCAAAGGTAGTCGTAAGCCACAAATTGATAATTTTACAGGTCTCTTTCCAACTTTGAAAGAATTCCAATTAATATTGCATTTTTGTCACGAAACATCTACGACTTTTAAAAACACTTTTAAACGCTGAAACAATAAAATTTCAACTTATTTCAATGTTAGAAACATTTATTTAATATATGAAACATAACTGAGTTAAGCATTAATATTTTATAAAAGTTTCTGAACTATTTTAATGAAATATTTTGATTATGTAAAGCATTATATCTATTTTAATGTAAACACCATAACAGCAGAGCAAATTAATATAATAACGTTACTGTTAAAGAAGAAATGATTGTAGAAGGTTGTTACTTCCCTTACATTTCTTCAATCAACCTGATCTAACTGGTCAAGGTCTAGTCTAGGAAGACAACCGGATAAGATACACGAATGTAAGAGAGAGTGAATGAAAGAGAGAATGTAAGCTACAGGAATGTAAATGTGAATTCAAGAGAGAAATTACATCATTCAGTTCTTTTTTGTTTCTTTTCAACGTCTCTTTGTATTTATCAGGCAGATTGAATGGATTTCTAGTGGAACTTCGGCATTTATTGTTCATAATAACTTCCGTATAATCATTTATTTATATATTTTAAATTTTTTAAAAAATTTATTTCTACCTGTTCGACATGTTTGTCTTTCAGGGGTTTGGACATTACAAACAAATAACTGGCAATTTGATACTCACTGGAACCTGTAGTAGGAATTATTAACAATTAAATTTTTGAAAAAGGTTATGCTATGAAAAAAAGAAGTTTGTAAAAAAGATTTTGAATAGAAGGATAATATGTTGTAAATGTAGTAATTATGGTGGATGAAATATATCTTTAGGAAATTTTGATAGTATACGTCGAGGAAAATGATGTTTGACCTAAATTGAAAGTGCGGGTCTGTTGTAAGTCATCTAAGGAGTTGAAAAATTTAAGGCTTTGTGAACGAATTAGGGAGTGAATAGTATCAATTTTCAGTTTATTATGGAGTATAGAGTTGGGAATATACCATGGTGCGTGAAATATTTTCCTGATGAATTTATTTAGGAGAATTTGTAATTTATTAATATGGGTTTTGGCAGCATTGGACCAGATGGGGCAAGCATAAGTAAGGGTAGGACGAATAATTGTGGTATACTATATTAATTTTGCTGAGTGAATGTTTATAGGTGATTTAAAATTAATGAGGGAGTGAAATTTATAAATTTTAGTGTTAGTTTTACGTATAATGTTTTTAATATGGGCATTCCATTTAAGTTTAGTGTCTAAAAGGAGTCCAAGATATTTAATAGGGGTGTTGGGTGATATCCAGGGTATAGCTTGATTAAGAATTAATATTTCTGCAGGGGTCATTGGTTTACAGAGTGTGAAGATTTTAGCTTGACATTTATTCATGTTAATTTTAATCTGCCATTTAGAAGTCCAATTAGTATAAAGCATGAGGTCGGATTGTAGTCTATTTTTGGCAGTTGTTAAATTTTTATGGGTGATGAAGAATGCAGTATCATCAGCAAAAAGGGCTAATTCTGAGTACGTCAAGCTGGGAATATCAGATAGATGTTAAAAAGTAGAGGAGATAGACAGGACCCCTGGGGCACGCCCGCACCAATTGAAAATAGTTGAGAAAAAGAGGAATTAATTTTGACACGAAAAGTGCGATTAGAAAGAAAATTTTGAATTATTTTGAACAAATAAGTAGAAATTCCAATTTGGAATAATTTATAAATAATACTATGATGCCAAATTTTGTCGAATGCTTTTTCGATGTCCAGTAATAATAGAATAGTATGCTGTTTTAGGTGAAAGGAGTTTTCAATATGTTCCATTAGTCTTAAAAGTTGATGAGTAGTTGCATACTGATGAGTGAAGCCAAATTGAGTGGGAGGAATAATTTTGTTAATTGTAGTGAAGTGTAATAATCTGTGATGTATAGGGGTTTCAAATATCTTCTAAAGAGAGGAAAGTAAACTAATAGGTCGATAGTTCGATGGGTTTCTAGGATCTTTTTGTGGTTTACAAAAGGGAAGTACGATTGCTCTTTTCCAGATAGTTGGAAAATAATTAAATCTCAATGCGTAATTTAGAATAGAAGTAAAAGCAGCTATTGGTCTTTTACCAAGTGACTTGAGTGTTTGATTATTGATAGTATCCAATCCTGGAGACTTGCGAGTTTTTAGTGTTTTAATAATTGAATGAATTTCAGAAGGGGAAATATAATCAATATTTTGGGGAACATTAAAATTTGGAAGAGAGAGAAAATTGCTAACAAGATTGTAAAAGTGAATATCAGTAGTTGAATTAGGAGTAAACGTGTTTTGGAAATGAAGACCTAGTAATTGAGTTTTGTCATAGTCATTTATTGCTGTAGTGGAATGTTGTTTAAGGATTGGAATAGATGTTTTTTCTTTACAGATTCTTTTGAGAGGTGACCAGAGCTTTTTTGATTGGGGATGAATTTGTTTAATGAAGTTTTTATATTCATTAAATTTATGTTGTTCCAGTTTAGATTTTATAATCCTAGATATTTTGTTTAGTTTAGTTTTAATATCTCGACGCCTGGTTTGTTGCCAGAATCGTCTTAGGGAGTGCTTAGTTTTAATAAGGTTAATAATAGGTAAAGGTAGAGGTTTATAATTTACGAAATTAGTTTTTGGTATATATTTAGAACTTATGTGTAAATTATGATTTATTGCATTCGTGAAATAAGTGATGTACGAGTCTATGTCATGAGTTGATAATATATTTGTGGGGAATTGAATGCTGTTTTCAATATTTGATGTAAATTTATTCCAATTTCCTTTTTGGAATATAGGAGAAGAATTAGAATAGGTGATATGAGAGTTGAAATAAATGTTTGTAATAACTGGATAATGATCCGAATCAAGCTCAGGTAATACGTTTTGAGTAATTGGAAGGTTTATGTTTTGTGTTATTAGTATATCTAAAATACCTGGGATGATATTTTCATTATATGAATAATATGTGGGTTCATTAGGGGCATGGATTTGAAGATTATGATTAGCAATAAATTTGTGTAATTTTATACCATTTGGATTATTATTAAGACATCCCCAAATTTAATTTTTACAATTTAGATCTCCGAGTAGTATGATATTGTCTGTTGTATTGTTAAATATGCTTTTAAAATATGTCAGCGGGAAATTATACTTTGGAGGCTTATACGCAACTGTAAGGTGGTAATGAATTTGATTGATACTGATTATCATTGTAATGAATTCGAGTGAGGGAGTGATAGGTGTATTTATAAGAAAATGTTTGAGTTTGGAAGAAATAATAATAGCTACGCCGCCCGATGCTATATTGTCAATTCTGTCATATCTGTATATTTTATATCCATGTAAATAAAATTTTTCATTGGGGATGAGATGCGTTTCGGTGATACATGCTATTTGGATGTTGTGGGAATAAAGAAAATGTTCAAATAATTGATGTTGCCTTTTAATTCCATTGGAATTCCAATTGAGCAGTGTTATGGAGTTGGTTTTCTTAGACATTTTGTTTGTTCAGAAGTGATTCTATGATTTGTTGAATTTGTGGTAATTAATTGTGAGATATTTAATGCAGAAGTGTTAATGTTAATAATATTTTGAGAATTGCGAGCTGTGCTGGAATATGTATTTGACCAGGCATTAGGTGGTTTCCGAAGTGGGGGAAGTCTGTGTTGTGAAATGTGAAGGTTTTAGGCTGTGTATTAGTATTTTCCAAATTATGTATGGTCTCTTGTGAAGTATTATTGAATTTAGAAGTTTTGTTGTTAAGTGCTTGTTTAAAAAAAGGGCATCCTCTATAATTAGCAGTGTGATTCTGGTTACAGTTAACACAAATCGGAAGTGAATTTTGAGGTTTGTTGCAGAGAGAATAGTGGTGATTCTGATTACATTTGACACATCTGGAAGTTAAACGACAGTTTGCCTGTGAGTGATCAAATCGTTGACAGTTTTTACATTGTATAGGTGAAGAACGTTGAGTTCTTGGTTGAATATTCACTAAGCAATGAAATAAGGTTATCAGATGAAGAATGTCTTTACCTTCTTTGGAGTTTTGTAGGTCTAAAGCACACGTTTGAAGAGGTTTTCTGGATTTGTCATAAAGTCTTCTAACACTGATTATGGGATATTGGAACCTAAATAGTTCATTATAAATGTCTATTTCTGAAATTGAAGAAGGAATATTTTTAAACATCACAGGGAAACACTTTTTTGATGGATCTTGATATGTATAAAATTGAATGTTGTTTGATTCACTAAATTTGCAAAAGTTCCTAAAGTCGTCAATAGAGGTGACCTGTAGTTTTATTTCATTTTTGCGAGACTTAGTGGTGTATTCGTGTTGCACAATTTTTTATATATCTTGTATTAATAGCTGGTAATTTTTTCCAATCACAGTAAACGGTGGAATTTTCACTTCAGAGTTAGAGAGTTCGTTATCAGGATCGGCAGTTTCATTCAAGATGTCGTACCTGGAGTGTGTTGGAATTGAATAGGTTGGTTTACATTGTTTTTGACGTTTGGCTGAATTTTCTTCTTGAAGGGGAGGTTGATTATTTGTATTACCCGAAGTTTGTGTAAACGTTATGGAAGATTGGTTATTAGGTGGCATTTCTTCTAATCCGGGAGCAGCTTGAAGAACATTGATGTTAGTAGATGATGTTGATTGCTGAGAAGAATTTTGAGGTTGATATATCACATCTTGAGGCAATGACTTTTGACGTTTGGTTGGATTTGTTTCTTGTAGAGGAGGCTGGCTTCTATTTGTATTATATGAAATGTCTGTGTAAATGAAGGGAGGCTGGTTGTCTGTTTGCATTTCTATCAATCCGAGAGTAGCTTGAGGTACATTGACAGAATTCGATGTTGATTGAAGAGAAGCATTTTGCGATTGATATATTATATCTTGTGATAACAAATTTTGAGATGGAATATTTTCAGGTAGGTTTGAATTATTATTCTGCATTATTTGCAGGTCTTGATGGAACATATAATTTCAATGCACAATACAGTCTCCCCGGAGGGGAAACTGTGAAACACGTACAGAGTGTGTTACAGCTGGATTTATTTATGTCTGCAATTGATTTGAATAAATTTATGATAAATGACAAATTTTCTTACCAGTGACAGGCTGGTTCGCTAATATTTTGTAAATATATTAACTCTCCGTGCGAAAACAGTCCGATTACTTCATTTTTTAAATTTGAATTTTTTTTAACAAAGCCAGGATTATTATTAGGAGTATTGTATTAGGCAGATTCCCTCCTCATCTGCTCATCTTCTAGTTTGGTTTTCACTCTACAATTTCTATCTTCACCTTCCATCATTTGACAGAAATTCATAATCTCTGAGACTTTTGTCAATTTCTCCTTCACATTCTTTACTGTTCGCATAGTCAAAATCAATCTTTCTTTTTGCTGTTGCTGTATTAGTTACTAGAAGTTGTTTCTGGAGGAAAAAACTAGACCAACAAAGAAATGGATAATTACACTGCCTTACACACAATTTCACGTTCAACGACCAAATGACTGCAAACTATTTCACGTTAGAGACCTCTCATGGTCACTATGGCAATATCCCAAATTCCCGTGAATGTAGCTTGTGACTATCTCTGATGCAATGCATGAGTTGTAGCTTAACTGTGTGCACGTTTTGTTAATCTCTCCTTTTGCTAGTTGTTGTAGGAGTAGAACCGGTAGTGTGGGTTTTGTAACATACTATAAAATCAAAACTGTAGTTAATTCGATGTACGTATGTATTCTATAACTCGGGAGCGAACGTTTCTAATTTTTTAAATGCTGCCAACCACGCTGTGTTGGTATTTTTTATCATTCAACTATGGACATTGTGTGATGCATATTGTATCTCATAATAAATGTTGAAACTGTTAGGACATGTAGAAGGACCAGAAATGATATCTTTTTTCCCACGGACATAGAGTGGGGAATTTCGTGTAACGGAGTTACATGACATTTTCCAATGTTTTTGACGAAAATAAATCAAATTTACCAAAGCCTCGGCAATTCGGTTGATTGATTACTAGTGATTCCGGGCGCGTCAACTGCTAAGATCATTAGTCCCGTAAATGTAATGCATGTTTTTGCTTGGAAGGTAGTGGTGATTATGCCCACTTGACGGCGAGATCCGGCGTCGAGCAACCGTCGACTAGCAAAGTTCTCCTTAACCAGGTATATCCCATCAGCGGGGCACCGCCGAACTGGGACAAGCTCTAATCTTCCGACCAGTCTCTCGGCATATTTGGTAATGTAGCGCATGTAAGTGTGTGTAAAGTAAGGGTTAAGGTAGGACAAAGAATGAGAAGGAAAGGTCACGCGCGGTCCGTGGCCCATTAAGATTCTGCTCCGGCATTCGTCTAGTATAGATCGGTGAAACCACAGGAAAACCAACGACCAGAGCAGCCGGTCGCTAGAATTCTCCTCCAGGCAGCGACAGAACTCGGCATAGCTCTCTGGCTCTTCGCTAGTTCGGACTGGTGCGTGTAGCAGCTGGAAATTTTACAACTGACCGTTCGTAGCGCTGGACTTATTTTGCATTCTTTTGTCATTTCCGTCGAATACTAAAACTTGCCCAAAATAAAACGTACGCATTTTGAAACAGCTCAAGTAATTTAGAACGTTTAATGCTCCAAACCGCTCACATGGTAGCTTCAGTTCCCAGCTCTGGATACCCCTAGTATTTTAATGCCCAGAAATCAATAGGTCATTTCCTTTCTCATCTACGACATTTTCATCCTCGAATCACGTGATGTTATCTCAATGATGACGTTTATTTCAGATGCCTGACATAATTGGGGTAATTGTCGTTTTGATGGCGACCAAGGATATAATTTCTACCTTTTCTTTCAGCCGCTCTTAGCCAAGGCTCTAATAATACTCGTACTTTTTATCCACCAGAGTCATTACGGGAATTGCTAAGAATCAATTAATCTCTTGTTTCATCTTTAAGCAAGACAATTTTGTCAAGGAAATGATTTCGAGTTAGTTTTATACTCAGAATATTGTTCAGTGTTATACCGTGTGGCCCACCTAAGATGTTCCCTTCAATTTTCTCCTGAACCGTTGCAGATACTGAGATGCGGTTTTCACTAAAACTACTATATGCACGGGGCACATATGATCATGCATAATATTATTCTATTGCATTTTTTATTGCAGAGATATTGACCCAACTTCGTTTTTTTTAATGGAAGCCTATAGATTTTTTTAGCTCATCATAACAAGCGTGAAGAGACGAGTTCATAAATATGCATATCGCCATATGTTACATAACAACATTTTCGAGAAATTAAGAGTTTTAAAGACGAAGTTCGACTGCTGGTTTCTGTAATCTGAATTCTGCATTCTGAATTTTTTCACTTTATTATATTTACAAGTTCATGTGCTTTAAATAATGTCAGGTAAAGTTTCTCGAAAGCACAACCGTTTTCTGTGAAAAGTAGTAGTTAAAAATTTCGCATTTTCAGAAACGCTCAAACGCCATTTTCTCATATATGGCTGCAAATTTTTACTTGAAACGTTTGTAACGGATAGTCCCTATTACACTCTTTAGTATAGCGTAAAGTTTATTTTGAGTTTTTTTTGTTTTTTAAAAAAATTACATAATTGTAATTTTTTTGAAAGACCTCTCACATCTTTAATATGCCCGTTACGAGCGATTTGTGTACATTATTATATTTGTGAGTGTACGTGCTTCAAATAACTTCAAATAAAGTATTTTGAAAACTCAAACATTTTCCGTGAAAATTAGCTTTAAATTTCGCATTTTTAGTAGCACTAAAACGCCATTTTCTTTTAAACGGCACCTAATTTTAAAAAGAAAATTGCTATTTAGGAGTAGGTTCTTTAATATTCTAAAATTAATGTTTCCGTTCTACCAATAGGAAACCGAAAAATTAAGAAAATGACAGAAAAATGTACTTTTGGCGGTGATAGATGACAGCTGGCAAGAAAGAGTTTGTGGCAATTCCAAATAGCTAGCGAAGACCTAAGGAACTAGAAAAATAAGACGGGAAAGTCTGTGCCATTCTGTAGCACCACTAGTTTTGGTATCAGTGGACACCAAAATGTGTACTTCCGTTGAAATCTCGAAATCTATTTTCCAAAGCATTACATAACTTTCTCTATACTACGTATATTATTTCGTATATACGTATGTATACGGGAAAGTAAAAAAGAACGTATTTTGTGCGGCGATAGATGGGAGCTGGCAAGAGAATTTGGGTAGTCTGATGATCTAGCCGTGCCAAAGGAAGTAGAAAATTAGAACAGCAAATCTGTGCGACTTGTATCATCTCTAGCTTAAAGCATTTCAAAAATTCAATATGTGCATTGTAGTCTTATAACCATCAGAAAATAAAAGTAAGCATACTCGTAAGAAATAACTTTGAGCCCAAAATTATTTTCAGTGGCTTCAGCCGTACTCGCTGGGTAGTTCCTACACATTTTATTTTAAGGTAACTTTGAAGAATATACGTCAACATTTCTTTACGTTAAGCTGTTCGTTTATAATGGGTATTCCAGGAACTGTGAACCACCACCATTATTTGTGAATGGTTTACGATATTGAAATCGGTAAAAGTGATTCAAGGAATCAACTAATGTCACTGTAGAGCCTCTGACCGGGAAGTCCTTGGTTTCTTGTTCTGACGGTGACTGAATTTTTAACACTAGCTGCTCAACTAGGTCAAATGTTGTCTGAAGGATAATTGTAGCGGCCGGCTGCTCCGATCGGTAATTTTCCATGGTTTCTCCGAACAACTCCAAGCGCAATGAATCCGCAGTACCCTATACCTTTCTTTTCCGTTTGATTTTTCCTTTCCCTTTCGTTTCCTTCCTCACCCCTTATTTATACTCACTTTTTAATGCACTATTCAATCACAGAGATTAGGAGACGAGCTGGGAGCTTAGACCTTTTCTCGTCTTGTGCGGTGTCTTGCTAGTGGAAGCACGGCGTAAGATATATAGGTGTGTTTACTCCCAGTCTAAAACTGAAGCTTATGTGAGGCTAGTTCTCTTATATAAGCGCTGCGATCTTTGGATCTCATTTGGCAAGGTCGTGATTGGTCATGATCCATTCGACAACTCTGTGGCCAGCTGATTTCTAATTTCAAGTCAGTGATTTGTCTCTTCGCGGTGGATTTGGTAAAGTCTAAAGCGAATAGTTACGAAAATAGCTAGGAAACGTTTTGTAAAACTGTGTAATAGCCCCAGTTTAAGATGTCATCTTAAGATGTATATCTTACACCGTGACCCAAACCGATCGTGCGAGGAACTAGTCTCAAACTGGCATCATAAAATTTGCCCCAAACGCGGCTAGTTGACACACTTATATATTTTACACCGTGAGTGGAAGATATCTGAATGAGGAAAACCCGGCCAGTCGATCCGCACCAAGTGAATGCAGGAGAATTACCGTAACGAACGGGTAACGTACCGCGCGCGATATTTTATACCCTTCCTTGTCCTATCCTTACCCATTACTTACATTTTACATCCACTACACTGTCGGGAGATCGGTTGGGAGCTTAGAGCTTGTCCCTGCTGAGGATGTGCAATGCTGGTGGAAGATACCTGGTTGAGGAAAACAAATTCACTCTCCCGGAGTCTTTAATCATTCAAAAGGTAATATTGAAGATTAATAATTTTCTATATTAAGCAAACTAACTACTCAATTTTGTTTAACGTTCGTATTCTTTGACGTAGTTTCCAAAGAATCGACAGTTTTCATTGATAAAAATGTGTTTTGCATTGGCAAGGCTGTCGAGTTAGCGATAATCATGCCTTTAGCTGACATGGTCGTAACTAGGACGTGGTTGCTTAATGCTCTCATACACTGATCTTTCACGAAATACGTTTTACTAGTCAAAGTCGAATCAGAAATGTCCTCAAAATGCCGAAGAGGAAGTGTCATCTCACGTAAACGCTGAAGAGCAATTATCCCTTTATTATACCATGTAATAGTGATGGCCAAGTCGACGAAAAATGAAATGTAAACATCGCAATTTACTATTCATTTTACAACATATCAGCACATCGCCAGACATCATACAGCACATCGCTACAAAGAAACAAAATTTGTTCAAAATGCTAATATAAGCAGTAAAGTGTAATTTAATTTTTGTAAAAATCATGGGTGGAAGGGAGAGAAATTTTGCAGCTGATAGAGCTACATTTGCGCATCGTATTTGCATGTACAATCAGAGTTTCCGTTAAATGTCGAAACGTCGAAAATTAGAAAAATATATGATTAAAAGTTCACACTTGCGGTCAACAGAAGACCGAGAAGAAGGAGAAGTAATGTGTCAGTTTATGGTATTTTTGCTGATCTTTTAAGTAAGATAAGAATTGAGCATTAAGCAATATTTTTAACGTTAAGTGAAACACATTTTTCTTTGAAAAATATACGCCCCCTACTGCTGGCACAAAATATTCTTTTGGTCATCCTGAAACACTTTAAAGAAGTAAAACAGTAAATTCCTCTGAGATACAAAAACATATTTGCTATCCGTTTTTTATGCATGTATGTTTAGACATGTTCCAGCTACTCAACGCAGGATTGGAAGAAGATATTAAGACTTCAAATTTCAGTAAAGGGAAAAAGAAATTCGCCAAGACATGCAACTGCTTGCAGAGCTGTTCATCCCTGAAATACCAAGTGGAGCGCTCAGAAGTTTCATTCGACTTTGATAACTTCCTTGCTTTGTCAAACTTTTCTACAATGTAAGTACAAATGTTTCTTGGCTGTATGCCAAACCAGTCATATAGCTACTGTGTTCAGTTTTTCCATGTGTTTAGTTTATTTCACTTGAATGTGCGTCTTCATTTGTTCCGACGAGTCGGATTTGTTCCGACGAGTCGGAGGCGTCTGGGAAAAAATGTGGTTATTTTGGCAAGAAGGATCTAGTGTTGCACTCACCTGCGCCCCCTCTCCAGTGGATAGAGTGTTGGCTAATGGCGATGGGGCGTAATGTGACAGTGAAAAAAGTGGATGGTACAAATGCCATCTACACTATTTTACATAAATTGACGAATAAAGCAATAATAGTAATAAAAATAATAATAATCTGTATGACGTTTGCATAATAATAATAATAATAATAATATTTTCCAGGAGCAACTAGAAACCATTGATCATATTGTCTCAGCTTGTCCAATCCTAGCAAAGACCGAATATCTGAAAAGACATGACAGGGTGTGTAGCTACCTCCATTGGCAGATCTGTACCGCCCTCGAAGTTCCAAACACATGCTCCAAGTGGTTACGAACATTCACCAAAACCGGTGACGTCTGTTGGATTGTGTATATTGTGATATTGTACGACCAACAAATTCAAACTGATCGCACGATAGCGGCAAACAAACCGGATATAGTTATCCGGGATTTGGAGAAAAATTCGGTTTTGCTTGTCGATGTTGCTGTACCTTGTGATCAAAACGTCGTTACCAAGGAGGCAGAGAAACGTCTTAAATAGAAGAGTTTGGAAATCGAGATCAACCGAATGTAGGGCGTAAAAGCACAGGTCGTCCCGATAGTTATCGGAGCTCTAGAATTTGTTTCGCAAAATTTGAGTAAGAACTTGTCTAAACCCCTCGGTAATTCAAAAGACTGGGAAGTGCAAGAAATTGCTTTATTTGGAGCAGCTCACATTTTGCTCGAAGTATTGTAGAGGCACTGACAGTCACCGGATCTGCTCCTTAGGTAGCTGGTTGCAAGCCGACTCATAACATATTTAGTCGTGATGTTGTGTAAAAATAATAATAACTCCACCTAGGGAGTACATGACCTTGCAGTTGGTAGTGGAGCTTGAGTACTCCCATGAGCATGAGAGCTATGTCAGTGGTAGGTGTCAGACGAAGAAGTACTCCATTTTGAGGAGAGTGGGAAGTAAGTTGAGAGGGAAGGGTCATGAACCTTTCGACTTCCTGTTATAGGATACAGGAGAGAAACTGGGTTGGCACACCAGGCCACTGATTAGAGTGGAGGCTATAACCTTGCATTAGCCAGCGAAGGAGGCTGCCTTCAGCAATCAGTGAAAATCCCGTAGGGTTTAGTAATGCCTACTGGCGATCGGAGGGACCCCTTACTGGGCTCTGCGAGGGGATGTCCCGAGGCCACTGTGGGTCGCAGTAACTGATGGCAAGAAACAACCCAAGGGTTAAGTGTCATCTGTGAACTCAAACTTGCTACCTGCGAATCTTCACTTGAAACCAATGAGCAAAATGGATAGAACAAGTAATGTAATAAATCTTAACGTGCCTTGTTAACGGATACTCTGCAACGGAAGTCAAGAGAGCACTTCATCCAAAGAAAACTTCATGCAATGAAACAAATGCCACCCAAATATTGAAAATAAGCCTACATTATATGAAAATAAGCCTGATACAAATATCCACGCGGACGGGGCGGCTCCGTCAGTCATCGGCGAAGCATCAAAATGGATTCTTCGTCTGAGACCACATCGCCACTGAGGATGTCCGTCACAGTTACGGACGAAACGTTTGGAAGTATGTTTTCCAGTAGACCACGGCCCCATAACCCGGAAGAATACGTCGACTATAACTCCGGTCATGAAGGCTTACAATGTTATATTCTGCGTGTAATATTTGAAGACGAGCTAAAATTGTATTTTTATAATGTCTAAAGTTCTATCGAGTCACAAGAATGTGAATATGTTCCTGCTGGTACAAGAACTTTTTCTGGGGTTGCATCAAACAAATTAAATGGGGAACTTTAGAACACAAACTTAAACTGAGAGGCATTCCGAAGACGTATGTGCAACCCGTTGCTCTAAGCAAGCTATTCTAGGATGCATAACTTGAATTCTGTCCTTCTTAGGTTCTCATCTTGGATTCAGGACCAATATATTCCTGAACCCATCTGTAAACACACAAAATAAATAACGGTTATCATAAAGGATCAGAATTACAAAATTCGGTACGTTTCCGATTATTCGATATTCTAGGCAATATAACCGAACATTCTTCACTTTTATTGATTGATTATGTAATCAATCCGAGCACCTCAACTACAATGGCCATTTGAGTCGTTAGTGTAGTATTTTTATTACAGAACGTGGCGGTGATTTGTCCGTCTGAATTATAGGACTCCCAACCTCTGTGATTGGATAGCATATAAATAAGGAGTGAGGTTAGGAAAATAATGAGAAAGGAAAGATTACGCGGGGTCCATGGTCGTTTGTTAGTATACTGCTGCGACATTCGCCAAGTGTTAATTGGAAAAAACACAGAAAACTATCGATCAGTGCAGCAGGTTGCTAGTATTCTCCACACATAAACTGAACTCGACATAGCTATGTAGTTAGTGTCGAATGTCCTGCCACCCTCGTGACTCAGAACCCTAGGACTTCTTGGTCCGAGCATTGCAGTGATATCAGGTGATGATCTGAGCCCCCTCAACCGGATTCACCTTTATTCCTTGGATAGCTATTCGGATTTGCCACATTCATTTACCAGCTGCTATCTGTCGCCGCCCAAAGTACATTTTTTTAACATTTTATTACTTTCTCGATTTCTCTAAACAGTTGAATGGAAACATAATTATAACAATACCGACGGGCCGACGAACAGACAGACGTTTGGCTTTCAATTGTTTTTTCGGTATCAAAGTCCCACAAAACAGGGAATCTGGCTACACCACTTGTTAGAGAATTTTTTCCCGTCAATTTAGCAACTGGAGTTATATAATTTCAACATTCCCATATACATACGTATATAAGGAGTAATATACGGAGTATAGGGAAAGGTATGTAAAATTTATTGCTGGGCCCTGTTAACAAACTATTGGTATTACAGAATGGCACAGACTCTCTCTTTTAAATTTCTATTTCTGTGGATGTGGCCTAGCTATTCGGAATTGCCACATATTCATGTCAGCTGTCATCTATCATCGCCCAAAGTACATTTTTTGACATTTTCTCAGTTTTTCGGTTTCCTAATGATAGAACGAAAAATATTAATTTTAGAATATTAAAGAACACAAAAACCTCGTTCTAAAAGAAAATTTGCTTCAAAAATTTGTAGCCGTTTTTAAGAAAATGTCGTTTAAGCGCTACTAAAAATGCAAAATTTGAAGCTCTTTTTCACAGAAAATCGATTGTTCAAAAAACTTCTTTTGAAGTCATTTGAAGCACATACACTCACAAATATAATAATATTTACAAATTGTAAGAGATCTTTCAAAGAGATTATATAGGAGTATTTTTTGAAAAAAAATCCTCAAAATGAACTTTACGTCGTATAAAAAAGTGCAGTTAGCACTATCCGTTTCAAAAGTTGGAAGAAACATTTGGAGCAATTTATGAGAAAATGAGCTACTTTGCACAGAAAACGGTTTTCTCAGTTTTGGGGGATTTTTCGGGAAAATTTACTTGACTTTTGAGGATATTTTGAGAAGTTTTTCGAGAATTTACTTGACATTTGAGAATTTTTTGAGAAACTTTACTTGACATTATTTAAAGCACATATACTCATTAATATAATAATGTCAACAAATCGCAGATAGTGTAAATATTAACGACGTGAGAGAAAAGTCAATAAAATTACATTTTTGCAATTTTTTGAAAAAACAAAGGAATAGAGCAATATGGTGTTTATGTCATTTCATAGAGTACATTTGGAGTGATCAACATGTGGCCATTCTGCTAGAATAGTGCTACCAATTATTATTGTTATATTATTCGAATATTGTGATATTTAATTGAATTATCTTAGAATAATTTTATCCTAAGATCTACTATTTTACCAAAATATATACAAATCTAAAAAAACCCTCAAGATCTTATATTAATACTTATTTCCTTTACGGGTGACGAGTTGTCTTGGACAATGCAAACATGTTTTCATCTGATGTTCAAACTTCTGCTCAATACGTTGGCATGCAAGAAACTCCAGTTCAAGGTATGAAATATTCAACCTCACAACCACCAAATTATCAGCAAGCTTATCCAGCTACTTCAGAAACATTTTTTCAAGAATCTTTGGCAAACCTAGTATCTAACCTGAAACTAACATAAAAGACATCTCTAACAACATTCGTGGTCCACACCCCACAGATACTCGAGAAAACCCTTCCAAACGATCAAAATCATCTACCCCCATGTATAATATTCCAACCCACTCCAGATATGAACCTTTAGCTAATCTGCAAGAATCGTCTACTTCATCTTCATCTCATCAAAAAGTTCCACCTATAACAGTGATTGACATCAACTATACTTTGTTACTTCAAGACGTCGCAAAAGTGGTTCACAATAACTATTCGACTAAATTCCTTTTTAATGAAATACAAATTCTTTTTACAGACATTGATTACCATCAAAACTTCAGAAAAATCTGTGAAAGTAATAATATACAGTTTTATACATTTCAAGATCCGAGCAAGAAAGCATTCCAGGTAATGATTAAAGATATCCCAATCTCATTAAGTGAATTAGAAATTTTGAATGAACTCATTCGCCTAGAATATCCAGTGCTTCAAGTTTATGACAAACTAAGACATCCTGTGCAATAGACTTAACAGACTCCCAAGAAGCTAGAACTATTTTAAAATTAGATTGTTTGTTTCATTCCATTATAAAAGTTCAACCCAAATCAAATCGATTCACCCCCGTTCAGTGTAAAAATTGTTAACGTTTTGGACATTCACAGGCGAACTGTAAATTGAAATCCAGAGGTATTAAGTGTTCTCAATCCCATCATTACTCGGTTTGTCCAAAGCCACAGTCCACAACTCCCACGTTTGTAAACTGTAGACAGACGCATTTTGCCAATTATAGAGGATGTTCATTTTACAAAATTGTCTTGAATAATAAGATAAATAAATCTAATAATAATTTACCTTCCACATATACTTTTTCCTCTTCTATCCCCACTAATAACTCTTCCCCTAACATAAATTCTTATTCCACTATTCCTACTGCTTTACCTCCAAACTCTTCAAAACCTTCTTTTATTTTACATGCAACACATTTTCCACCTCTTTTATAATACACAAACTAACATTAACAACTCTTCTTGGACAAAAACCTTACACATTCCTACAAAACATACCCCTCCCTCTTCTTATAATATAAACAAATTATTACAACAATAATATCACAAATTCTTTCAATTCTTCTTCCTCAACTTCAAAATATTATTGAATCGCTCTCTCATAATAAATAATTGATAAAACTACCAATCAACTAACACTTCTCAACTGGAATGCTAATGGTTTGAAAGGGCAACAACACACTTTCGAACATTTTCTATACACTCATAATGTACACATTGCTTTTATGTATACATGTACACATAACTGAGATACATTTACTCCCAACCGACAAATTCTATATCTCCAACTATAAAATTTATCGTTTTGACAGAATTAATTCAGTGACCTCCGGAGGAGTTCCTATACTCACTAAACACTTTATTAAACACTACTCGTTTCAATTTAACAATCATCCTTCTCTTGAAATCCTTTCTTTAATAATCAATATAAATAATCATGATTACTATTTTTCAGTTGCCTACAAACCCCCTAAATACACATTTCCTCTCGTAACATTTGAAAACATCTTTAACAATATAAAAAAACATTCTTCTTGGCAATTTAAAATGTAAACATCAAATTTAGGGCTGTAACCAACACTAATGGAATTAAATTCCATATTTTTTTCGTTTCTAGTAATGTACAAATACACTCCTCCTCCGAAGCTACTTACTATTCATATAATAATAATAATATTCCTGATATTCTTGATATTATTCTTACACAAAATTTTCCTTTCCCTATAATACAAAATGTACTTCTTGAATTAGATTCTGACCATTTCCCAATTCTTGTTACTTTATCTTTTTCCTTTAATTTCATCTACCTACTTCTGTCTTCTTCTACCTTGACACCTCTTTTTCAAAAAATTAGGGGACCTGACTTTCAACACGACATTGAAAATAATATTACGTTTTCTCATAATATGCAATCTATAAATGATATTGACAATTACCTATCTTATCTTACCACTACAATACATAACACTCTTTACTCTCATTCGAGCTTTATATCTAAATTTCCCCCTAGCCCCTACAAACAACTAACATTTCGTATTCTTAATCTAATCAAAACTAAATACACTTTACATCGTTATTGGCAAATAACTCGACGTCCCGATATTAAATCTAAACTTAACAAAATTTCGCTAATAATAAAGTCTAGGACACATTTATTTAAATTTCATAAATATCAAAACTTTCTACAACAAATACACCCTCAATCTAAACAATTATGGTCGACAATTAAACGACTTTATAATGACAAAACTCTCATTCCTGTCTTACAAGACTCTTCCTCCCCTACCTTAAATGATCCTGAGAAACTTAAATTACTAGGCTCTCACTTCCAATCTTCTTTTATTGCTAATCCAATACATAATACTCAACTTCATAATCATATAACCCACTTCCTTTCCCTCCCTAATTATAACGTTCCACAACTTATTCCTTTTATATCCCCTACTGAAGTTCATAATATTATAAAAAAACTCAAAATTCGCATATCAACTGGATTTGATATTATTATTAAAAATCACTCAAATTTTTAGGTAATATATCCATTGCTGTATTTATTAATATTTTGAATTCGTTTTCACTGTTTTCCTAATATTTGTAAATAAGCTATAATTATCCCTATTTGTAAACCAAAGAAAGACCCAAGGTTTCGTTGTAATTATCGGCCCATTAGTTTACTTTCATCTTTATAAAAAATTTAAGAAACAATATTACTTTGCAGACTTTATACATTTACTTCTCAAAATAGCATTATTCAACCTTCACTATTTGGATTTATGCACAAACATTCTACTTTTCATCAACTATTGCGTATTACTGACCACATAGAAAATTCTTTTCGTTTAAAACAACACTCACTTGCAATCTTTTTAGATATTGAAAAGGCATTCGACAAAGTTTGGCACGATGGTTTAATATATAAACTTCATCTTGAAGGTATTCCTATTTATCTTATAACTACTATTCAAAATTTCCTATCTATTCCAAAATTTCCTTTCATAGTTAAATATAATAATTCCGTCCCTCAAAAATGTAATATATCTGCCGGGGTCCCTCAAGGTTTTGGTCTTTCTCCTCTGCTATTCAATATTTATCTACCCCACATTCCAAAATTCGCTTCTTCCAAATTAGCCCTTTTTGCAGATGATACAGCACTTATTAATTCACACGCTAATATTCTTCTTGCTAGAAATACACTTCAAATAGATCTTAATCGTTATTCGGTGGGGGCCAACAATTGGAGAATCAAAATCAATATGGATAAATGCCAAGCCAAAATATTTACCTTATGTAAGACAATAACTCCCCTTCTCATTCATAACACTCCTATTCCTTGGCTTTCTTCCCCTTCATATATTAAATATTTAGGTCTTCATCTGGACACAAAATTGAATTGGAAAATTCGCATTAAAAATGATATTAAAAAACTACCATTAAAATACATAAACTTCATTCTCTCCTAAATAATAACTCAACTCTCCGTATTAAAACTGCTAAATTAATATACACTTCAATTATTAGACCTACTTTAACTAATGCTTGTCCAATATGGTCAAATGCAGCAAAATCAAATAAACAAAAACTTCAAATTATTCAAAACAAATTCATTAGAAAAATTCTACATCCACCTTAGTTTATTCCTAATACATAAATTCACAATGAACTAAATCTCCCTACAATCCATGATTTGAGTATATTGTAAATATCAATGCTCTGAAAGACAAATTGTCGAACAGGAAGTAATAAATTAATTAAAAAGGGAGTACATTTAGCACTATCTCTAGTGTAAGTTTAAAGAAACAAATTAGAGCCGCTTTTGAGAAATTCTTGTTTTTGTATTTTTTTAAAATTGCACATAATTCACGCAATATTGCGCGAAAACTACAAACATTTTTAAAAAATGTACATGACAATGAAAGGGCTAACTGTGAAGAACAAATTGTATTTGAAAGAAAAATCTCTATCTGCAATTTTGTAGTCCGAGGAGGAAGCCGAATCAAATTCAAACCTTTTTCAATTTTCGAAAGTTCAGAGTTAACCGTGAAAATCGGACCTACCCCATCCTAATAAGTGTGTTTTACTCTATTCTTACAAGAAATTTAAAGAAAAAATTTGGAGCCGGTTTTTGAGAAAATTTTAAAAATATCCGGGGCCTGATGTAAAGTACCCCCAAATATTAATGAATATTTTTCAAAATCTCAGAGCTTCGACTCAGGCCAGATTGACAGAGGTTCCTTCAATTTGGAAGAAATCGTACGCATAGTTTAGGCGCTAGTGTTGTTCACATACACTGGACGGATGGATAGACTGACGGATGGACGGACGTTTTGCTTTCAGTTGGTTTTTCGGTATGAATCACTTACAAATCAGGGATTCTGGCTACACTACGTGTTACGGTATTTTATTCATAATTTAGCTACTGGATTTATCTACTTTTTCTTTATCAGGGCCCAGCAATGAATTTTTTCCGCCAAAAATTCATTTTTTCCTGGAGCATTATATAACTGTAGAATGTTCTACAGTTTAATGAAATTCTACACTTTATCATTTCTATAGAACAACAAAAAAGAAGACATAGCAAATGAAACACAAATATTTGACAGCTATGTATTACCTATCCTCATTTATGGAGCACAAACATGTCTTTTAATGTAAAAGAGCGAAATATGATAGAGATTTGCGAAAGGAAAATTGAGAGGAAAATTCTAAACATCACTCTTAGAGATAGGATCAAAAGTGCTGACATTAGATGAAAGACAAAATTAAAAGATCAGCACAAGAGGCAAAGAGATTAAAATGGAAATGAGGAGGAAATATCAGCGGACTTGACCCGGAAAGATTTCACGCAGTCACTCAGTGTGACCCAAGTGTAGGATGGAGACGTGTAGGAAAACACAGAAAGTGGTTGCAAGACGAATTTGTTTGCGAATCAGGTAGCTTATGGGACCGCATAGCTAGAGACAGGGTAAAGTGGTAAGAAGTGACAAAAGAAATTATAGAAATAACAAATTTGTAAATATATATATATATATATATATATATATATATATATATATATATTGTGACATTATGGGTTCATATGAGCCCATAACGCCACCATCAACAACGCAGAAACACCTACGAACAGCGAAACGAATATACGCGGCGGAGCAATGGCCTGTAAACGCGCCATCTATGAACAGCTGACCGAAAGAGAGCGCTCGAACTGGCGAGTAATGTTTTCCGGGGAGGTCAAGTAAGGAGGAGAAAACCCCGCCCCTGAAAATTTTCCCCAGGCGCGGTGACATAAACTCTGCAGCACACCTTGGCGGAGAGTTCTTGTATTACGGCGACAGCAGCGAAAGGTGAACTGGTGACTACGCAGCTTAGGTGTAGAATAGGAGTTTTATTTTACCAGTTAATAGCCAGAAAGTGAATAGAGACGAGTTGATGCAGTTAAAAGCATTCTAGTAGCACTGTGAATGAATTAGCATAGGAGCCAGAGTGTGTTAAAAGTTTAAGCTGGCAATACGCTGAATTGCCCAAATTCGCGCAGAAGGACTAAATTGTGTCCAGCACGATCATACTGCACTTAACTACTTCTGCTCACGTCAAAAAAGTGGTAGCTAGGCCGCACATGCAAGTTTGAAGCAGCGCCGCATAAATTTCGTGAAAGCTGGAAGCGCGATTATATTCCCGTGAGGCGTAAGAAGAGAAGAAGGAGGAGGAGGACGATCCGAAAGCTCAAGCGTGCATGAGAAGGGTCTGGTCCGTGACGAGCAGCAGGGCGTGTAGGGGAGAAAGACGTGGGACCAACGCGGGACAGCGGGCGTACGGCAAGCGCACAAGTCTGCAGCAGCGCGGAGCGACGGCGTCGTATTCTGCAAGGTCAACCGGCGTCGAGCGAGGCGGTGTTGATGAGAAAACAAACTCCTCTGTTTTTGCAATACTGTCGGTAGGAGAAAAAGGGAAACATTTAAAGAAAACGGGAGAAACTGTCCAGAATATGCGTGGTAGTTTGGAATCAAAATTAATGTATGAAAAGTTAGCCATGCCGAGAGTTTTTTACCTTGTACTGATTTATTAAATAAGTTTTGTTTCAAGAGGTTGTATAGTTTGTGTATTGTTTGGGGAGAGTTAAAGTTTTGTATTATTGTTCAAAGTAATTTCTTGATGTAATGTGTAAAGTAATTTTTTTGGAGTCCGTGCACGGGAAATTTAAGGTCAGTTAATCAAAGATATTTATTAAAATCACAGAGATATAAGGTCAGTCAAACAAAGCTCTTAATTTAAATTACGAAAGGGTGTAATTCAAACGAGAGTATTAATTTAAATCAGAGATAAAGAGGAGTGAAAACCATCAGTTATTTATTTCATTCAGGCAGTCAAGGTGACGCCAAATTTCTGTTCTGTGCGATTTTATGTGATTTTTATTTTTTCAGTGAACAACCAGATCTTCATTTACTGAACACAAAGTGTGTTCATTTCTCTGTACAATTGTGCCACTGTGTTCTTATTTTGATGAAATTATATGTCCAGTTTTCGTTATCCATCCCTTTCTCATACCCGAGAGATCCTGCTTCCTGAGAATTCAAAGTTCGCATCACGAGCATTCATTCTAGCAAACTCGACGAACAAGCGTACTGGGATTAGTACGAGGGTAGGTGGGTCTGTTAGAATATGTATATATATATATATATATATATATATATATATATATATATATATAAGATTGAAATTTTATATGTATATTCAGTAGGTCTGAGAGTAGGTTGTTATCTATTTTTATACCCCTTACTGATAAGGGTAGTCCACCCCAATTTTTTTAAAATTTTTCGCACAAAACGTTTTAGGCAACTCGCTACACACGGTAGGTATTTCACACTGCGGTATTTCACATGCTACACGGTGTTTCTCCATATTACGCACCTGCTCAGGGATGTGCAGAATCTGGTATTAAATGTGAATAACACGGAAAGAGACGGAGAAAGAGAGAGAGAAGGAGAAAGAGACGGAGAAAGAGAGAGAGACGGACAAAGAGAGAGACGGAGAAAGAGAGAGAGACGGACAAAGAGAGAGAGACGGAGAAAGAGAGAGAGACGGACAAAGAGAGAGAGACGGAGAAAGAGAGAGAGAGAGACGGACAAGGAGAGAGACGGACAAAGAGAGAGACGGAGAAAGAGATACGGAGAAAGAGAGACGGAGAAAGAGAGAGACGGAGAAAGAGAGAGAGACGGAGAAAGAGAGAGACGGAGACAGAGAAAGAGAGACGGAGAAAGAGAGTCTGAGAAAGAAAAAGAAAGCCGGAGAAAGAGAAAGTGAGACGGAGAAAGAGAAAGAGAGACGGAGAAAGAGAAAGAGAGACGGGGAAAGAGAAACGGAGAAAGAAAATGGAGAAAGAGTGACGGAGAAAGAGAGAGACGGAGAAAGAGAGAGACGGAGGAAGAGAGAGACGGAGAAAGAGAGAGACGGAGGAAGAGAGACACGGAGAAAGAGAGAGACGGAGGAAGAGAGAGACGGAGAAAGACGGGGAAAGAGAGACAGGGAAAGAGAGACCGGGAAGGAGAAAGAGAGATATAGGGGCAGAACAACGTCTGCCGGGCTCAACTAGAAACATGTTTGTCTCCGCGATATATTGTTGCGTTAGGTTTGAGGAGTCTTAAGCATATTAGAGACTAATATATCATTAACACTATAATTAGCAGGAAAAAAAGCACAGCAATTACTATTAGACTATAGGTAGATATGACTAGGAACTTTGTTTTAATATTTTTGTGATGTTTGTTGCTGCAAATTGTTCAATTAGCCTTAGTTAATTAATGTTTAGTTAGCCTTCGGAAGTTGATATTAAATTCTCTAATGTACAAAATGGGGAACAGATTCATTGTTGAACAGTTAAAAATGTGTACATGCATTTTATAACAATTTTTAAATGATTGTTCTTTAGAGAAGATTTATTTATAATCGTTAATTATTTGCTCCTGCCGTCTTTTAATACATAGATTTTCGTTTTTACTGCCATTTAGTGCAACAATAGGTAAAGAAAACCCTGATTGATTTACATGATGTAATGATGTAATTATCACTTGATCAGTATCCCCGCAAGGCGTCTACCGGCGTCACTTCCGACCAGTGTTGCCACATGTACCGCATTTCCGCATTTTATACCGCATTATTAAACCTAATCCGCATTCAGTGATGAGAATGCCAAAAAATATGCATTTCCATGATAGTGGTTTAAAATACATTTTTTTTATTTCCTCAGTTATTACAACGATTGTTAGTTGCCTCGCTAACTATGGTTGACAAAGTTTGAATGTTGAAAATGCTTTCTCTCTATATTCGATTAAAGTAGAAAGCAATAAAACAACGATCATCTACCAATCATTAGGGCTTTATCCAATTGCCGATTCGAAAATTGATGACCTAGCACCAAGGTGTTGTCGTGAACTCCGTCCTTTATTGTCTTACTGTTAGAGATTCAGAGGACAAATAGGTGACAACATGTTGGTTAGTCGTTTTCGAATACGCCAAATAAGAATACAGATCGTCATTCAGATTCTTACTGCGTTTATTCAAGCCGGAGAAATTATGCACTTCGCGGGATATTGAAATTAAAAACGTTGAAATTACGTTACTCGGCTTCATATTAAACTGAGATTAAAATTTAATTCAAAGTACATATATAACAAAAATACTGATATATAATATTTTTAATTTGTTGGGTGAATCGAGAACATTATATATGGTGAGAACAAACATAAAACAAATATAGTGAGACAATATCACCTTTATTTAATTAATAAAACGGAATTCTATGTCGATATATGAATTATTGATGTTTTCCCCTTTTTTAAAATTATATTAGTAAATCCGTATTCATTAGAAGAAATCCGCATTTTTGAACTTACAATTTCGCAATCGGAAGTTTCACATCTGGCAACATTGCTTCTGACTCAAATTAGCAGCACGGAGTAGGGATGAGATATCTCACACAATAAGCCGTTTCTCACTCAGTACAGTTTTCGGCCATTATTTTTATTGTGTGGGCGTTAATCGTAATTTCACAAATATTTTTCTATTTCGGTGTAATTTTTAAATAATTTATGATTAATTTGCGGGGCTATAATGAAAAACGTTCTCGAAGCCATCATTTTAAATGTCAAATTTAGAGGTGAGAATATATTACTGCCACAGATCCCTATTATACCCACAAATGTGCCAGTTCACTTTAAACGTCTTCAATTTCCGTTAAGATCAGGGACTGAATACCGAAATAATAGCGGTAAAGGTATTTATACCGGTATAGAAATACCTTTCCTTCTATTATACCTTTATTCAAAATACCTTAAAAAATACCGGTATAAGAGGTCAAATACCGGTATTTTTAGAGGTATTTTACCTTTATTCGACGTCTATACCGGTAAAATTCCTCTATTTAGAGGTTTTCTTATGAAAATACCGGTATTTCAGTATAATCATACAGGTTTCGGAAGGGAAATATTCTGATTTTTTACGCTGAAATGGCTAAGGGCCGGTTTCACCACCTTCGATTAGTGTTTAACCTCGTTTATCTTGGAGTTTAATCGCGTTTAAGGTTCTTGGCGAGTTTCACCGCGTATATTAAACGCGTTTACTGGAAGTTAAACTCACGAGGAGTTAAACGTCCGAGAACGGCCGTTTAAGCGAAGGTAATCGCGTTTATCTGCTATCCATCTTCGTTTCCACGGTGTTTGAGGTTATTTAAGCGCAGTATTATGATAGCAGCAGGTTCATGCTTCTAGAGCAATAGAATATAGTTTTAATTATTATTTGTTTGTCTACATTCCTGGAAATGTATTTCCATGATATAAGTAGACAAAATCAACAAGCAATGTTTAAAAAACATATCAATTTTATTTACACATATACATTATAAACAATTCCACAAAAATAACAATCAAAGTTTGAAAGAAAACTATTATAAACGGATTATATCTTACACACAAGAACAAATATTGAAGCTAAATACCCATGCTGATTGATAACCAGAAGTAATTTGTGGTTCTTCTATGATGGTACCTCACAACGCCATACCATGCCTGCAATTAGCTGTGTTTAAAAGGAAAGGAAATTGGCCAAGCAGGTACTATTTGAAACAAAATATACTTCTGACAACAGTCTATTCCAAAGATGAAAATACAATGCTCAGTTTCTGATTTAAAAAAAATAAATAATTGCAAAGAATGCTTGGCAACTCATTGCTTGTAACACTCATAAATATTTTTGTTACTATGTTCATCTAGACATACATCAGAGCAGAAGATATGAAAAGCATAATTCCAAATCCAAAATAATTAAAAATAAACAAAGAAAACAATTCATGAATACTCAATAAATCAATTAATGAATTCAATCAATCAATTCATGAATACTCAATAAATCAATTAATGAATTCAATCAATCAATTCATGAATACTCAATATAAATCATGTGAAGCTTACCTACAATATTCATTATTAAAAACTTTAAATTCGAAATAAGTGAAATGAAATTGTTACGGTATTTAAAAATTGAAGTGCCAAGGCAGGGAACCTTGGTATCATAAACAACCATGTTCTGTTTTATTATATACAGAATAAATAAGAAACCTACAGGACTGTATAACGGATAAATAGATTTACTATAATTTATAACAAAGAAAAGGCAATTGTATGGCAATTGTATATAGGCATGTGATGGCAAAGAAATATTATTTATAACAAATCAATTTTTAAAATTTAGCCAATACAGAAATTATGTAGAAGTGAATCGTAAAAAGTTGATAAAAACATTGGATTCAACTTGTGCATTAACACAATTATTAGTTTTTATGTATAATGTTTCAAGAACAATCCTAGGAAATTGTCTTTAAAGATAATATTCTAGGCCTGAGCTTGAAAATACTTATTGCAATGAGAGCTATCTTAAGTCATATTGAATTAAAATTTAATAACAAAATGTATAGTCAAAAGAAGGGTACACCTATTGGTGGTCCATAAAAGTGTTCTTTTTGCAGAGTTTGTTATAAGAAAACGTGATCAACAAATTCTGAATCTCAGATATGTTGACGATACTTTGTTTATTCCACCTGAGAATTCTATAGATACTGTATTACAATAATAAATATCTACAGTAGTAAAATAAATATACGATGTGTAGATATATTTTATGGGTGTAACAAGAAATGAGGTGGCTAACATTGCAAGTAGTAACTATAATCATAACTTCAATATTAATTTTTTTATTAACCATTTCTGAGCATTGTTTTATCTTTCATTGTAATTGGAGTTTTCACCTATACAATTGTATTTGTTACCAGAAATGTTTTCTTTTATGAAGTACAAGCTTAGCCAGCTTCCTTTTCTTTTCAACACTCAAGAAATAATAAATATGGTAAGGTGTGAAGTGAGAAGTGATGCCATATCAATGGGCCACAGACTACATTTGCTTACCAATCAACATGTGTATTTACCTCCATTATATGTTGTTATGTGTAAAGTATTCTTAATTTATTTTCTAAATTCTGAGTCCCTTGAAATGCATAGTATGTATAAGTAAAATTGTGTTTATGTATGTGTTTAATAACACAAGGCTTTTTGATCTTATGAATATGCTATATCCCTCAAATAAGTTTTTGAAAACATTGGGAAACAAATAATTCAAACTTTACAAAGTCCTATGAAGAAGCTGCTTCCATTATTACATTTATGGTCATTCGAACTTTTTGAACTCATTATTTCTCTGTTAGGGGAAAAGTTGATTTGAGAAGAAGCTTGAATTTCAGTTTGTTTTTTTTAATTCAAAATAATATTTGTTTTACAAATAATAATTTTGTACAGTTCATGAGAGACAATAGGAATGTTTCACTTGTTGGAAATGAAAACAGGACAATATTACTTTTGGTTTAAATAATAATATTCATATATTTAGGGAATGTTTATATTACACTGGTTTACAAAAATAAACTTTTTTTCTTTCACAAGAATGAAAATAAGAGTATTTTTCATACTGAATTGAAATATGATTTCAGTTTTTTCCCATCAGGCACAAGTTTTGTGTGATATGCATTTTAACATTTTATAATTTCAATAAAATCAGTAATTAGCTATCCAACTCTAAATGGTACACTACTCGTCCTGACATATTCTTACTTCTCATTCTGTAGCTAGAAAGTGGTAATGATGATTTTCGAGCATATATTGTACTGGGAACATCTCTCTTCTTGGTCTAACAGTAGTCCAGCCAACATATTACAACCACTTTTGTTTTAGTACCTGTTTTCCATTGTAGAAATTTACTGATGAAAACGATCTCCATGCTCATCACTGACAACCCCAGGATTTTCCAGGAGGAAGACTTAAGCCAGAGTCTAAAAGTGAATTTTCAAAGACTTATTTCATCCCATAGCTTTATAAGAATGCAGATCGGTTACTACATCTGATAGTTTTCTACTTTATGGTTTCCAAGGAAATTGCAATATACATTTTTGAAAGACTGTCAGACTGCTTTTTCCAGTGGATGTAACAGTTCTTAAAAAATATTCATCAGCTATTAATGACGGCATTTGTGGTCCTAAATAATTCAATTTAGCATCACTTACTTTAGGGAATTTTGATTCAAGTACAAGAATCCATCAAAGTTTATCCTTAGCTTTTACAAAATTTTTCTTTCCTCCTAATTTAATATGCAATGGAGGTAAATATATTTTCAGGATTGAATAAATGAACTAGACACATATGTCATGTCAGGAATATGTGATTCCTTTAATTTTTGTCGAACAAAAATAATAACTACTTAGATGTTCCCTCGATTCCCTCCAAATCATAGTAATTGCAAATGGCATATGATGTGTACCATTTTTTCTATCAAGACAGCAGTCTTACCACATAAAACATACATTTGGGGCCCACCTCTTTTTAAAATTACCAACTTGACAGCCAAAGTAATGTTGATAACACTTTTTCCCAAGTGGTGTTAAATTTTGCCTCAGTCTTTCATGTGAGATCACTACAAATACACCTGAAAGTATCTGCATGATTTACACACATTCTTGGCGTGATGAAAATACAGAACACTAACTCATAGCTTACACAGTACAGTGTTTAGAAGTGCACTGTGTAAGCTATGTGTTAAGTGTTCTGTATTTTTATTATGTCAAGAATGTGTCAACACATCACGATGCCAGTAACTGGTCTGATCATGTCAAAACATGAATGAACCCACACAGTATTGCTTGAATAAAATCACTGCTTATAAGGTAAAGGTCCCTACGACAGGTCAAAGCTACTTTTTAAAATACGATTTTAATCTTCCCTGTCACAAAAAACTGTACCTGATGGATTCCATCAGGTACAGTTTTTTGTGTTATATATATATATATATATATATATATATATATATACAGGGTGTCCAGAAGCTCCCGTTACAAAAAAATGATGAATATCAATATTTCCCCCCTCAAAAATATTGCATCTTTCCTAAATAAAAGTATCTGTTCATGCCGTAAAATATCCATGAACTTCAATACCACCCGTCAAATATTAATTTAGCTTAAGTAATATGTGGTACAGTAAGACGACTTCCTGCTGCCGCAGCAAAAGCGTTCCGAAATAACTGCTATTGCAAAATATGCTAAACTGTTCCACGTGGAACATCGAAGTTAAGGCAAGCGGCCTCGATTATCCATTTCTCGAAGTTGAATGGCCATTCTACCCGCCGCTTTTCTTTTCCAGATGCAAGATGAGAGCATGTCTTTCTCCCAAATCTTGGAGTTACTTCGTGAAACCATTTCATAAGGCAGTTGACAGCTACTCAGGAAAAGTATTCTTTGAGTTGTTTTGTTTCTTTGCGCTTACATTGTAGTTAGCAGATACGTACACAAATGAGTAACGACCATTTCTTCAATTTAATTCTTCGAGGTTACTACGTAGTACAGAATGTAAGGGAGTAAAAACAGTTCACTACTACACTACTTCAGTGTTGTAATTTTCAATTTTTTTTCCTTTGATATTTTCATAATGTTCAACAAAAATCGACAAAGAGGAAAACAAATTATGCAGTACAATCAATTTTTAACCCCAAACCTTCTTTTGAATTATTTAATTTTTTAAATTTATTTTAATGACGAATCATTATCCTTACTACTTAAATATTTTAGAACATGCATATTTTGCTACTTTAAATTAGTTACAAATACTTTACATGCAAGTCCTAAATCTTTCAGTTATATCTCTACATGTTCAATATTTTCATTTGTTTAAAAAATTAATCAATTTATAACTTTTCCATTTAATAATTGCATACTTTTTTGAACTGAACAATATTAATTGGATAATTTTTGTAGATTTTACATAAAAATACCCTAATAATTACATAGTTTTATGTTGGTTATATTTTTACTAATGGGGGATTTATATCTCAAAAGAATATATTATGGAAAACAGGAATAAACGTAAACAATATCTAAATTAAATCATAACTGCAACACTATTGCTATGTATATTTTTCTCCAAAACATATCTGATAATACATAAAATTATTTTCACATTGAAAATTGAATCCTTTTAGTTGTACGGAAAATATTTAATATAAAGAAGCCATTCGCGCGAAATCTAGCACACTGCTCGAAGGCTCCTGTTCGAAATGTTCCAATACTGCTTCCTCTGTAGCGACAGATGAGCGAGACACACCTGCATCGACACTTTCGCCCGGTAAAACTGACCCCGACGCACGTATTCTTGCGTCGAGGCGCAGAAAAACGCAGTGGGAAGGATGTCTTCTGCTCGGGTATCTCTCGGCGTACACTCGAGCTGCCGCACGAGCGTTGCTCCGGCACTCGCCGAACACTAAGTACATGTCGCAGTACTCATGAATTGAAAACATGCTTATTCTGGCCTCTCGCACTCAAACTCGATATTTCTACTAATTTGCCTTGACGGCACATAGCTTTTAGCGTATGCTGCTGGCGTGGGACGCTGGGGGAGGGAGGGGGGAAAGATGACTCCGTACAGATGCTTTTTCAGCCATGACCACTGTGCGGGCCGGGTTTCAAACTGTGCAATCTGTTGTTTTGAGGCAAAACTGACATGCGTCTAATGGGCGAATCACTAGGCGGCGGTGGGAGGTTCGCCATACGATATAAACCACGATGTGACGCGGCCTAGGAAGTGACAAATGCAAAGACACCGACTATAATACGAGCTGCGAATGGCAGCGGACCGATAACCTCAGTGAACCACGGTCGAACTTTTGCCTGCTACAATGTTTGAGTTCTTTTGAAGTATTTGTATATCACGCAATGCAACATCACAGTTTTTCTCAGTCTTTTATCCTTTCACACCAGTAATATACTAGTTTTGTATTTTTTATTCATTGCTGCATGGCACACACGCCGACGCTATTTTAACTCTGTTGAGATTGACCTGTGGGTTAGGTTAATGGCCTACGTGCTCCTACAAAGATTCATCAATGCACTGTTCGGTCTGCATCACCACAAAATGACTGTAAAAAGCATCAATTCAAATTCCGTGCCCAGAGATAAACTCAGTATTTTCATGGAACGGGAATTCAGGAAACGAATATTTCATTTCCAAAACGCTTTTAGGATATCACGATATTTAGAATAATCTTCAGGAGACTATCATTTACGTGGCAATCTTAAGCACAAAGCACTAGTTCATATTAATATGTGCTAAAAATAACAATTCGAGCATTCCAGGAGATTCAATCTTTTTCATAAATGTTGGATCGTGTTCATCATTTATGTTTACGCCGCCGTGTACCGTGGCTATCATTTTGAACAAAACTCAATATTCTGTACGTACATTTAAAATATTTATTGAATAGGTTCTGCAAATACTTGATACTATTAAGTATTCTAGTGTAAGAAACGCGATGCTTTCCAGAATATTACTCGACTGTTTCACCGTTTACGCGGAGAAACGAGGAAATGCTCCGCGCAAAAGGTGACGCCGCTTTCGTTAGTGTCATTGCGGCCGGTTTGAATTTCGCGCCCCGGAAGTGATTTTTAAACTCAATTTTCTCAAAGACAAAATTTTTTTCGGAAAAACTGGACCTGCCATTCTTCATGTCTGGCAACACAGAATTTGTGGTATTTTTTTGTAACGGGAGCTTCTGGACACCCTGTATATATACATGAATTCGCTATGAAAAAACTCACTAGAATCACTAATCAGATTTATTGTGAAGAAAACTTTCACGACCAGTGTTATCACACGCATATTTTCTTTTTTAAACATTACAGATATAATTTAACAAAAAATAATTCATTTATAAAATTACAATATTTTATTTCGGCAAGTTAGCAGCTGAGAGAACCAAGAAGATTAAAATATATCGTTTCTAATAAGAAATCTGTATGGACTTCGTGATTTCTAACCTCTATGCTCAGAATATTATACAATTTTGTGCTTGCAAAGAGTATACAACAGAAAATTTTAGGCCCACAATGCTCCGCGACTAGTACCAACCTCTCATTTTCAGCACAACTCGATTAACTTAATCAAGTTTATATATTCCATGGTGAAACAGGTGCAAATGTAAACGCGATTATATTGCGAGTTTAATTTTAATCGCGATTACTTAAACACGATTAGCGAGATACTTAAACGAGTTTGGTGAAATCGGCCCTAAGAGGAACAATTATGGACTCCGCAGAGTTTCTGACCGGGGGTCCTAGGGTTCGAGTCTCAACGTTGGCATATCTTCGTCACCAGACATTCAACCTAGGTCGAGTTCTGTTGTTGGTTGAGAACGAGTTATTATAATAGTCTGGGCACGCGAAGGCGTGTTTGGGGGAGCGAACGCGCGTGTGCACACGCGAACGCGCGTGTGGGGCCGCGAACGCGCGTGTAGGGACGCGAACGCGCGTTTGGGGAGCGAACGCGCGTTTGGGGAGCGAACGCGCGTTTGGGGAGCGAACGCGCGTTTGGGGGGCGAACGCGCGTTTGGGGAGAGAACGCGCGTTTGAGGAGCGAACGCGCGTTTGCGGAGAGTGCGTGGTCGGGCCTGCGGCCTCTGCCAGGACATGACCTTCGACATCTGTTGTGAAAGAACGAAGGCGATAGAAATCTGACATCGGTTGATAAGACTTCATGCAACGTTCCTTGGCGCATTCCGATTCTCGGAATCAGTTTCCCTTTGTAAGAGCTGCGCCGTTGCGTAGGCAGTTTCCGGAGGTCAGTGTTTCGACCCATGAGCGTCTCCGGTTCGGCAGAGGATAACGCACTCGACCTATATACTCCAGACTATTAATTTCTTTTCGCAGTGAGTAGAATTGAAATATGAGAGAAGGATGTTTGACCGTAGGCCCCAACAAACGCTTTGCCGAATGTGTACTGTGAGAGAGAGTGTGTGGGAGAGAGAGAGAGAAAGAAATCGAAAGAGAGAAAGAGAAAGAAAGAGCGTGTGTATATAGCGCGTGAGTGTATAGAGCGTGAGTGTATAGCGCGTGTGATTGGTGCAAGCGTGTGTTAGGCGCGCGCGTTTGTTCGGCGCGCGTGTTTGTTCGGAAAGCGCGTTCGTGGGCGTGCGCGTGTGTGGGCGCGCGCGTGTTTGGTGCGCACGCGTGTTTGGTGCGCGCGCGTGTTCGGTGCGCGCGCGTGTTTGGAGCGCGCGCGTGTTTGGCGCGCGCGTGTTTGACGCGCGCGTGTTTGACGCGCACGCGTGTTTGACGCGCTCGCGTGTTTGGCGCGCGCATGTTTGGGGCGCGTGTTTGGCGCGCGCGTGTGTGGGCGCTCGCGTGTGTTTGGTGCGCGCGTGTGATTAGCGCGCGCGTGGGTTTGCCGCGAGCGCGTGTGTGGCACGCGTTTGTGGCGCGCGCGCGTGTTTGTGGCGCGTGTGTGGGGCAAGCGGCAGAATTTCCATTGAAAATACCGGTTTAATGCCGGTATAACCTTTATGGACGTCCATACCGGTATAGACGTCCTATAAAGGTATTTTACCGGTATAAAAGAATAAAGGTATTTTATACCGGTATGAAAAAATACCGGTATTTTACCGGTATTTTTACCGGTATTCAATACCTTTTCGGTCCCTGGTTAAGATTGGCATTTGAGATGACTACCAATAAGTCTCAAGGCCAAACGATGTCTGTTTGTGGCTTATTTTTTAGCACACCATGTTTTTCACACGGTCAATTATACGTGGTATGCTCTCGAGTGGACAAACCATCCAGTTTATTTGTGTTAGTTAAAGATGGGATAACAAAAAATATTGTACACTCTATTGCGTTGAGGGATTGATACTTTTTTTTAGTAAAATGAATATAATTAGCAATGTATATCATTTCAGAAAATAAATTACAATAAATTAAAAATATAAATGTTTGGTATTGTGTAATTTTTATATTTTATCATCCTTCACAGCGCTCCATGCCTCAACTCATATATATATCACATCCTCAAACACTGGCAATAAGTTAGTCATTTTTTCTATCAAAATAATCCTAGGAATAATTTATATAGTACAACAACTTTTGCCGGGACAGGGAGAGAGGGGCAACTCTTATCTGAGCTGTGACGTGGTCAGAAGAGGGGAGAAAGAGGGGTGTGCGGCACGACGGGAAAAGTGCTGGGCCACGGAGGTATGCGGTTAGTCGGGAGAAGGGCGTACGGGACGCCAGGAGAGAAAGTTACTAGAACCGTAAGCAGTAGGTTGGAAGCTGACGGTGTGGCCGCGAACTCAAGTTAGCGAGAAAGGAGAGGCTTGTGCCAGTGGTGGCTAGAATCACATGGCAGAGGCACGATCGACGGAGGCATCTGGTCTTGGAGTACGACGTGGTTACAGAGACAACTCGTGCTTAGGTCCATTACAGAGCGTCGGCAGCCGCATTTTCTTCGCTGTGAGTGTTGCGCTGGTGGCGAACGCCACGGCCACCCAATTAAGGTCGGTGTTCAAGATAAAATAATTTTTGTTTATGACACTACAAAAAGTAAGGACAATTTGGAAGCAATAGACTATGGAATGCAGGTTGATGCATTTTTACGATAGTTCACTGTCGGTTTGTTTTTCTTTTGGCCACTAACATTCTTGCTTAATGACTGATATACCCGTCCCATTGGTATATTTCGTAGTTACTGTGTACTGTTATCAAAAGTTATTTGAAGTAACGTGTCTTTCTTAGGGGAGAACATTGATTTGTGAGAGAATCTTGTTATGTTAATGAAATCCAAGTGCAGTTTCTGCTTCATAAGAAAATGTTGATGATAGTGTTAAATCCAAGTCAAGTTATAAAACACATTGTGTTATTTATGAATAATTAAAAGGGTATGAAAATATATTTGCTATGAACTGTTGAAAAATTTAAGTGAACAGTAATATGTTTTTCTTAGGGGAGAACATCACTGATTTGTGGAAGAGTCTCATGTTAATGAGATGCTAGTGCGGCTTTGGCCTTTAAAAAAAAGAAAGAGTTTTGATGATAGTGTTAAATTCAAGTCAAGTTATAAAAAAACACCTTGTACTGTTTACGAATAATTAAAAGGGTATAAAATATATCTGATATAAACTGTTCAAGAAGTTAAATGAACTTAAATATTTCAAAATATTTATTGAAATTGGGATGCCTGTTGAGTAGAAATAAAACATATGTTCAATGTCAACCAAAGATGTAGGTTGTAATAAATGTTAATTTTTGCATTTGTGTAATGAACAAACTAGTTTAATTTGCTTTCAAGTAACTTTTAGTAATATTCTGTGTTTCCCAAAATTATTTATTCATTTCAATTGTATGCGAAATATATCTTGGTAATTGCAATAATTTCTTGCAAGAAATTACTAATGAATGATTATGCAGTGCATGTTGATGGACGGTTAACTGCAATTTTTTGTAAACAGAAAGCACTACGACATTTTGTCGTCCGAAATGCCTGGGCCCTTCCCTCTGAAGTAACTTTATGTGCACTCATCTCCCCGGAGATTTCTTTTATTCATTTTGTCACAAAAGACATTGCTAGGATTCTAATTTGTGCCAACTTTAAAATTCATAAATTTGCAGTTAATTATCCTCTTCATTTTTTTATGCTGTTAAAGGATTTTTTGTTTTCTATTTTATGGCCAATGTTGTTATCATTCTGTAATTTCGTGTTTGCTTGCAACGCGTGTCCAATTACATATTGTTTCTGTGGTCACGACTTTGTGTTTTCTTTCTTATTTTGAAATCTTCGGATGAGCCTCGATTCCACTAAACTCCCCCCTGAAACCGACGTCACGATCGGTTACAATATATATATATATATATATATATATATATATATATATATATTGTAGCCAAACCCTATTCTTTGGATTTGTTACAACTAGCAAATCTTTCATTCACTAATTTCGTGACGGATAGCTGTCCCGTCACGCACTCCTGGGAAATTTCTAGGTAGAATAAAATTCCCTATCGGGGGTGGGTTCGTCTTTTCAACTAGCTACCAATTAACATCCCAACACAATTTGAAATAATAATGACAATATATTCTTATAAATGAAAGTTTTGTACAACTGTTCTTACGTTTAATTACGGTAGATATCTTTCCCTACCTAAAAAAACTGCAGTTTTCTCTAAGAAGATGTTAACTTTGCACCTTATTTCAAAGTAACAACTTACACACACACAAAATCAATGAAAAACACATACAAAATACACTTCAAAAATAACCCTGAAAAAAAATACATACACATACAATATTCAATGGTCTTGTAATGTCTTTGGATTCGTTACACTTGAATTTAGTGAATTAATTCTGTACAAAAAAACCACAATTTTCCACTATTTACAAAATCCCTATCTGATTTCAATTACGACTTTAGTAAGAAAAAGAAATGACTTTTCAGATTATCAAGGATACTGTGCAATACAGTTCTGAATTGAGATTTAGTAAAAGTTCTTTTGGTTTCGTTAAACTCACGGCCGTCGAACCTCCGTAGAATTCCGCGCTGCGAAGACAGCTGCAAGATTTTGTCCACGCTGCCAAGGTCGCAGGGTCCCGTGCTCCGCTCCGCGCGCTGCTTGCTGCGTCGAAATCGTGAGGCCACCGTGCGCCGTCTCCCCTCGGCTAGCGGTGTTTTCCAGTTGGCTCCTCAGGCGATGATCCCCTCCGAATCCAAGTCCGGAATCTCCACTTATGACTTTGTAATTGGCAAAAGTCAAATTAATTATAATGTCGATTACAGTTCTTATAATTCTGGAGATCTTTGTAAATACGTTTTCCGAATGAAATTTCAAACAATAGTACAGACTTTCTGGTACAGCATACACGTGTCGCTTAACGTCGTCGTAGCGCACAAGATGGCTGACTATTCACTTTTTGTAACTCCAACACGATATGACAACGAATACATACAACTGCTAGCTTCGGCGACTCGGACAAGAAGAAGGTTGAATTCTTTTGGCACAAGCTCTTGCCGTTACTGTTGGTTCATTCTAATTTTTCATTGGCTGACACAAGAGTGCGTTCAGAAATTAAGTTTACGACTGTCGCCATCTCCTCCTCACCAGATGAACTATTTGTCCGAGATACGGTGTCGTGCCTTCACTGCTAGTTTCCTCATTTATTTAAACTGTGATCGCGTATTAGCGGTTACAATATATATATATATATATATATATATATATATATATATATATGTGTGTGTGTGTGTGTGTGTGTGTTTGTGTTTGTGTTTAAATAGAAGTGTAAATAATAGATTTTCAGGTGAGTGTGAAACAGTGTCTAACAAAAACAGTGTGAGTGTGTCTAACAAAACTATTGTTTAACTCTGAAAATTGTGCTGCAGGAAAATCACAGGTATTGTTAAAAACTCGTGGATTATATAGATAGATAGATAGAAAACAGAATGGTAATTGATTTAATAGGAAAACAATTTTATTTCGCCGGGTTTCAGCTCACCTGGTAAGTTCTTATTTGTGAGCAACCCCACCAGAGAGAGGGAGGCTTTTGCCCTGGATAGGGATGTTAGAGATATAATAATAATAATAACAATAACAACAACAACATAACTTTCCCCATATTCCGTATATTACTCCGTATATATACGTATACGCGAAAGTATAAATCTCAAACAGTTGAAAATTGGAAAATTACATACAGAAACTTTCAGTTTATTTATCATGATTATCAATATTTGTTGTTTGATTGGTTTCAATAAAGTTAGTAGAATTATCAATTATTTCCTGCGACAACAGAGAATTTTGGCTAATAATATTCCCCGACCAGGACTCGAACCAGCGATTCTTTCCTCGAAAGAGTCGAAACCATGCTTACATTTAGGTACTGCGAGCACCTTGGCTATGCATGGCAATTACACTTGTATAATAGTAATAAGTGTATGGTGGTTCTATTTCTAGCATTGGTCGAAAAATCCAGAGATTGTGGAAAAAATGTCCTTTGGGCGCCCAAAGAAGTTATCTGGGAAGATATTTGGAGGCGTTTTTTGGGAATATTTTTCGCAAAGTTCATGCGCTATTTACTCAAAAATACTGTGTTTTTCCTGTGTTACATGACATTTTTTAAAGAAATAATTTTGTACAATAGACTTTGTCTACAGCAAAAATCTCTATCTTCAATTTTGCAGTTTTGAAATTGTTTTATGCAATTTTCAAAAAATTGGAGACATCAACGAAAATTATACCCATCATTGTCTTAAATGTCCTTCACATTATTTAACAACAAATGTAATTAAAAAATTGGAGCCATTTTTTGAAAACTTTGAAAATGTCCAACTGCTTCGTGTAAAGTACCCCACAAATTTGAAATATCGGTTTCAAATTCCTGGAGCCTTGACATCAGCCGAATCGATTGGTGTATCAATTTTGAAGAAAATCGGCTGAACGGTTTAAGCGCTAGCGTTGACCACAGAAGGTCAGACAAACGGACAAACTGGCGTTTTGCCGTCAATCGACTTTTCGGTATCAAGAAGCAACAAAACATGGATTCTGGTAACATTACGAGTTAAAGGATTTTGTTTCTAAATTTTGCAATAGAATTTATCAACTTTTGGTTCCAGACCCCTGTTATAATAGTTTCTTTGCAAAATTTGCCGCTTTCCGGCGCACGATAACATAACTTTCTCTTCTTACAAAGAATTCGCTAGGCGAGAAAGTATGAAACCCGGACAACGCCGGGTGTTTTGCCAGTGTTTATTAATAAATGGAATGTATACTCACGGACTGTATCGGAACTATATTATAACTCTCAGTTCAGAAGCGATTTTTAACTTTTAAAGCAATCATTCAGAGAGTGGAAAATATTTTCTCAGTTTCAAATAATTTAATATTATTCTTTCTATAACACTGCGTTTTTGTTTAGGAGCGAAACGTGGAGGAAATGGAAACATCATGACTATTTATCGATACTATGGATATTTTATAAGGAATCTCATTTCATCCCTACTCAGCGAATGGAGCTTTACGATACTGGGAGTTTCATTGGTAAGTCATTCACAAGAGAGCACGGTCATCAATAAAAGTAAATAGCCAACACAAATTTGTTCCAGAAAAGACCTGATTTAAAGCAGGATTAACTCGTCTATTTTATTATTATTTCACAGTTTTACATTGTTATATAAAACAACTTTCTGTTAACCACAATTCTAATAAATTACATAATTTTAATTTTATTTCTCCATTTGTCACGATCTTCATAATACTTGTCTGTTAAGTTCTTGTCCTTTAAAATTCCCTTAATTTTCTCCACCAGTTGTGTTTAGATCTTCCTCTTTTCTTCCTACCCACTGGAAACCACTCTAAAATTATTTTTGGAATTCTATTATCTTTAATTCATTTTACATGACCAAACCATTTTAATTGCTTTTATTGAATCGTTTCTAAAACTGTATGAACTTTATTAATTTTTTCTCTTATTTTTAAATTTATTAATTTTTTAAATTTTGATATCCTGGATGGTCTTAAAAAGTCCATTTCTGTTGCCAGTAATTTTAATTTTAAATTTTCTTTAATTTCCAAATTTCCGATGCATATAAAACAGTACTTTCTACAATAGATTTATATATCCTTAATTTAGTTTCTTTTGCTACGTGTTTATCCCATAATTTTTTTTAGCGTTGATGTTGCTGATTTTCCTTTGTTTTTTCTTTGTCTTATGTCATCTTCCTGATTTCCATCCTTATTTCTACTCCTAAATATTTAAATTCCGGACAATGTTTAATTTTTCCTTTTCCAAACTGTAAAAATAAATCTCTATTATTTACTCCACATCCCATATAAAATGTCTTTTCCATATTAATTTTTAGCCCCCACATCTGATATTCTTCTAATAATTTTCTAAACATATATTCCACATCTTCAGCAACCTGTGCTATTATTACTTTGTCATCTGCAAATAATAAAGTGTATAAACTCTTATTTCCTATAAGAACACCCATTCCTTCAACTTTCTTTTTCCATGTTTCTAGCGATTTTTGTAAGTATATTTTAAATAGAGTTGGAGACAAGCTGCACCCTTGACGCAGACCTTTGGTAATGAAAATTGATTCTGAGATATTTTTGCATATTTGGACCTGCGAAATAGCACCATCATTTAACTTTTTTTATTGCCATCAAAACGTTTTTATTTATGCTCATTTCTTTCAATATTTCCCACAAATTTTGTAATGGAATACTATCATAGGCCTTTTCTAAATCTACAAATACAAAATTGATTTGTTGGCCCACTTCATTAATTTTCGCTATTAGCTGTTTTATTACAAATATATGATCAATGGTCGATCTTCCAACTCTAAAACCTGCTTGAAATTCATCTTCTTTACTTTTATAATTTTCTTCTAAAAATAATTTTAGTATTCTTCCGTAAAGACGTTTAAATACATTTAACATAATTATTCCCCTATAATTTGCACATTCGCCTCGTTTTCCTTTCTTGTGAACAACTGAAATGATACCATTTTTCCATTCTTAAGGGGGATTTTCACCATTTAAGCATTTTTCAAATAAATTCCTAATTAATTCCCACAGCTTCTTTGTTCCGTACTTTATTAATTCTGCATTGATCCCTCCTATACCAGTTGCTTTTCCATTTTTCAAAGATTTAATGGCTATTGCTAAAGTTGCCAAATCTAAATTTAAAAAAATTATTTTCAAATTCATGAAATACATCTATAGATGTTAAAAACTAACTTCTTCTTTCAACTAACAATTCTTCAAAGTACTCTTTCCATTTTTGCAATTCCCTCTAATCTTATTTTGTTATTCGCATTTTTTTCTTAAATTTCTTAATGTTTTCCAAGCTTCTGCACATTTTGTTTCTCCTATATAACTTTGTAAATAATCACATGTTTTTTACCAATATTTATTTTTCTCCAAAGTTACGGCTTTTCTTACTTTAGCTTGAGCTCTTTTGTAATCAATTTTATCTTTTATATTCTTTGTGTTTAGCCATCTGAGATTCTTCATTATTTTATCCTCCACAACTTTTTTAATTTTTTTCAATGCAATTGTATATAAATTTATTTTTTTCTCTTTTTCACCTAACGCTTCTTTTGCTGCCATATTAATATTCTGTAATATGTATCTATACTGTTCTTCCACATTCTCAAATTCGGTTTCAATTAGTTTTTCATCCAATCTTTTTTGGTACAAATATAAAATACTTACATCTTTTAATAAATTTAAGTTATATTCACATAATTCCTTGTAGTTATCACTTCTTCAGTTCTATTAATTTTTTAATTTTCTGTATAAAAGGAAACAATGATCTGGGCCAAAATTTGAACCTCTGTAAGCTCTAACATCTTGAACTTTTAATTTTGTATTTTTCCTTATAATAATATAATATATTATTGACGATAATTTTAAAGAATCTTGATGTCACGTGTATTTATGAATAGCTTTTTTGTTCTTAAAAGCCATTTAATATAGTCAAACTATTTTGATCACCAATATCTATCAATCTTTCACCATTATTATTTATAATCTCTTCTCCAAAAGGTCCAATTATTTCATTTTTGTTTTTCCTACCTATCCTAGCATTAAAGTATCCTAACATGATGATATCTCTTGAATTGCCTATTTTGTTTATTGTATAGTTTATTTCCTCATAAAATGTATCCTTTAGTATAGAATTTTGATCCTCACTTATTCCATAAACACCAATTATAGTTATTTTATTTCCAAATACATCCATCACGTTTATCTTTAGACACTCCACTATAGAGATGAATGTATGATTCCTGTATTTCTACACCATTACCTTTCTTTTTCGTTTCTGTAAGACCATAATGTCTTGATTTAATTTTTTTAATTCCGTAATTACATCTATTAATTTATTACTTAAAACTCTTCACATTCCATGTAACAAACTTTAAAGTTCTCTTCCGAAGTAGACGTCTTAAATCCTTTTTGTATTAGAATCTTGGTCGCATTAGCTTGAGTCATGTTTTTTGATGAGCAAGTAGCTGGCCTGATGCATCAATCCCCAAATTTGGAGATCTACAGACTTCTAGTTATTAAATATTGAAATTAAGTATAACACATATTCTTAAAGACGTGAGTTCTCAACCACGGCCCCCTGAAGTCCCACTTGTCTATTTTAGGACAAATAAATTAGTACTGTTGAGGTTTTAACATAGGATATGCGCAAATGGCTTCATTCTTGTAATTTGATGTTGCCTTTTTTCAGTATCTCTATGCCTCTTGTTTTCAAAACGATAAAAAATATTTATTGTTCATTTTATAAGGGATCCGCCGGTGGAAAGTTTTACATCTAGAATGACTCATCCTGCATACAATATTGCCAGCACTTCCCTTGAAACTATTCATTTTCAAACTAGTGATGTTAAAACAGCACGTACTTTCTCGTCCGTTTTTTCACACAAAATTACGTGAAAAGTATTAAATTTTCGAAAAAATTGTACATGACCTTATTTCAAAGTCTATCTTTAAGAAACAGATTTTATTAAGGAAACTAGTCGTGCTACAGAATGGCACAGATTTTCCCCTATTAGTATTCTATTTACTTGGGTCTGGGTTAGCTATTGGAAATTGCCACTTATTCATTGCAGCTGCCATCTATCGCCGCCCAAAGTACACTTTTTGACATTTTCTTAATTTTTCAGTTTTCTTATAATAGAACGGAAAAAATAATTTTAGAATATTATAGAACACAAAACTCCCTCCTAAAAGGCAATTTTCTTTTAAAAATGTGTAGGCGTTTTTAAAAAATGGCGTTTTAAACGCTAATAGAATGCGAAAATTAAAGCTCTTTTTCACAGAAAATGTTTTAGTTTTCAAAAAACTTCATTAAAGACATTTGGAGCACTTTAAAGTAAAGGTACAACAGTGTTTACAAATTGCTGGCAATGTGCAAATTAAAAGTGTGAGAGATCTTGCAAAAAAAATACATTTGTGTAATTCAAAAAAAACAAAAAACAAAAAACAAAACACAACAAAATAAACTTTACGTCAAATTAAAGACTGCAATTAGCACTATCCGTTCGAAATGTTTGAAGAAAACAATTTCAAGCCATTTATCAGAAAATGGCGTTTGATCGCTTCTGAAAATTCGGAAATTTGAGCTAGTTTTCACAGAAAACTGTTGAGTTCTCGAGAAACTTTACTAGAAATTATTTAAAGCACTATACTCATTAATATAATTATGTCAACAAATCGCCGCTAGAGTAAATATTAACCACGTGAGAGGCAAGTCAAAAAAATTAATTTTTTAAATTTTTGAAAAAACAACAACAAAATAATAGAGCAATATGGCGTTTATGTCATCTAATAGAGTACATGGCACTATCCAAACCAAAACTTTAAAAGAATATTTTGGAGCCGTTTTTGAGAAATTCGTGTGTTTGTATTTTTTTTAAATTGCACATATTGCATGTAATATTGCGCAAAAACTACTAAAATTTAAAAAAAATATACATGACGGTAATGAAACAACTCACTTTGGAGAACAAATTTTATTTGGAGGAGAAATATTTATCTGCAATTTTGTTGTTGGAATGTATCGAAAAAAATTCAAACGTTTTCAATTTTAGAAAATTCAGAGCTAACCAGAAAAATCGGACCTATGCCACCGTAATAAGTGTATTTTACTCTCTTTACTTCTTACGAGATATTTAAAGAGAAAAATTGGAGCCTTTTTTGAAAAATTTTGAAAATGTCAGGGGGGTTCATGTAAAGTTTATCCAAATTTTGAAGAAAGTTTTCAAAATCTCAAAGCTTTAACTACAGTCACAAGTACAGAGGTTTCTTCAATGTGAAAAAATCCTACGTATATTTTAGGCACTTTTTGGTGTTTACAGACGGACATACGAACGGGCAGGCCGACGAACGTTTTGCTTTCAATTAGTTTTTCGGTATCGAGGACCCACAAATGAGACATTCTGGCTACACCATGTGTTAGGGGATATTTTTTCTCAATTTAGCAACATGTATTATCCAATTTTACGTCAGCAAGGCCAGGCAATGAATTTTCTCTGCCGAAAATTCGCCGTTTTTCGCGCAGCATTACGTAACTTTCCCTATACTATGTATTACTCTGTATATACGTACGTATAGGGGAAAGTGAAAAACGTTATCTTCATAGTTGAATTTGTAGGAAGACTCCAAATAATTTTAATTTGTGGAATTTTCGGAAAATCGAAGTTTTTAACAAACATAAGACCTGCACCATTTTCGTAAGTTTCGTTCACACCATCCAAGAACAAAATTTAATCAATAACGATTGAGCCAATTTTGAAACTTTTGAAAATATTCCAGAGGCAGCAAATGTCATAGAAATTACTCCCTTCAACAAAATTAAAATATCGATTTCCAGTTCAAGGAGACGTGATATCAGCCAGATTGATTGAGGAAAATCAATATTGGCGAAAATCAGTTGAACGGTATAGCTGCTAGCGTTGTTAGCAGATGGACAGACAGACGATTTACCATAATTAGATTTGTCGGTATCGAGTACCAACAAAACATGGATTCTGACTACACCACGTGTTAGAGATTTTTTTTCTTCATTTAGCAACTGAATTTATCAACTTTTTTGTTACCAATGTAATTTTTAATGACTGGAGGCAGCGGTAAAATAATTAGTTTGTTATTTTTTTTAAAGCAAATAAAACGAATACAACAACATGGCGTTTTGAGAATATATTATTTTTGGTATTTTTTATATTGCACATCTTTCACTCTATATTGCACGAAGACTAGTAGAATTAGGAACAAAATATCTTGGGCGTTATTGAAAGTGATAATTGTGGAGAATTTATTTCTTGTAAGGAAATAATCTTTATTTCAATATTGCAATTGTGAGAAGATAAATTAAAAAATGCCAACTTTTGCAATTTAAAAAATTCTGCGGTAACAGTGAAAGTCGGTCCTATAACAGTGTATTAATGTATTAACGAATACTTTAGGCGCTAGTGTTGTTCGCAGATGGACGAAAAGAAGGACTAGCCGACGTTTATTAAAAAGGGTATCAAGGATTCACAATTCGTGAAATCTCACTGTACGCGAATAACATGTTAGAAGGAGTACACACTGAAACAGCATTTATCCAATTTTTCTCTTCCAGGGCCCCAGAATATGATTTTTCCTGTCGCATTATCGCAATTTTTTGCCGCATCATTATGTACTGTTCTCTATACTACGCATTTTACTTCTTACGGTTTACTTAGTATGTACTGTCTTTATGGTACGTACACGAGAAAATACTATACGGTAGAAATATTAGAGTTCCAATCACAGTATCCGCGTTTCATCGTAGTAGACAAAGTAATGTGAAATTAACAAAAGTTGATTTAAAAAACAACGTATCAATCCATCAACCCGCCCGTATCAATCCGAAAGAACTTTAAATATATATAGAAATTGCAGCGTTTTTTAAGGTGTTTAAAGGCAATCAGAATTTGCAATTATTAGACCTTTGAGAGCAATACGTAAGTATCAATGACTGTAAATAATTTTAGTTGCACCAAAATCCATTGCCGAATTGAATGGAAACGTCAGATTAGAAGTAATTTGGTTTAAGACATCCAGTTCATTACTACGCAAGATTACTGTATGTTGGAATCTGAATGGTAATTCTAAAGTACGTCCGGCCTTTCAGAAGGGATGTCATTCATAAAGCTTTAGTGATACCTGCCGTGGACGAAAATACCCAAGACCCTTTTGTAGATTACCTCGCTAGCTGATGAGACGCTTTGGGAAAACCGAAGAAATGTCAAAGCCGGAACACAGCCCACAGCTCGTGGGAGAGGGCGGGCTCGTCTCCTCAGGTTTGGGAATTTTTCTGGAAGCTCTTAATATATTTTAAATTCTGTAGTTGCCGTTTGCTGAGCACAAGCGTCTCTGTTATTTGAAAGTCCATTGTTCTCTGTAGGAACATGCAGTATTCTTTGGGTTCGTAGATTTCATTGCCAGAAACATCGGTCAAGTTGACATCCCCACTTCTCTGAAATTCTATAATATTTTTACCTATTACTGAAGGTACTAATTTCGTGTCGAAATAAAGATTGCTTACGAAATAATAAAGAAATTTTAAACAACGAAAAAAAACATGAAAAAGCGTGTGTGCCAACTTCACGTATGCATAGTGCCATAATTTTGTGCTGATTTTGTATGGAAGTGTAAATGACTACATTGCAAATATTACAAACAAGTGCAAAAGTAAGAGATATTTTACTTACACCTAGTAACCCCAATTGTCGAAAGTTTAAAAAAGTTCTCAATAATAGTGCACTAACTAATTACGTATTAATTTCCTACCGAAATAAGATATTTGCATTGTAAGCAGCATTGTAAGAGTTTTGTAAATTGTTAAAGGTTATTGGTATTCTTTGACACATGGCCGTCTGAAATAAAGGTCTCGCCCAGAAGCACTTGCCAACATTCTGTACTCCCGTACGTCCCGCTACTCGCCTCTCGCCCGTGCAGAATACATGGGAGTCAGAAGCATCAAATTATTGGTGAGGATTCAATTAATGAGGTACAAATTCCTCCCAATGTGAATATCCAACAAAATATTAGAGAAAGTGTTTTGTTTGGTGGAGGTGGCAATGCAAGAATATCTATTATTTTATTATTTAAGTTAATTCATTGAGATAGAAAAAAATATTTTTTGTAAATAGGAAGTTAAAGATGGCAAATTCTTATCCATATTTTTTTAATATCACATGTGCAAATAATTAAAATATACTAGTTTCATCAATGTTAACAATAGATAGCCGAGACAAAACGAAACAGAGAAATAATACGGGAAATTTGTGCCATTCTGTAGCACCACTTTTTACCTAATTATTAATGCATTTTTTGTTGATTTAATGTATTTTAAGATAATTTTAATGGTACTTGCTTCAAATAATATTGACAAGATGCAACAAATGTTCACCACAACATTCCTGAGATTTTTATTTGATTTCTTCGCTCATATATTGTAATGCTAACCGGTATGAGTACCATTTAAGGATCATGTGACGCCTATCGGCGCCTTTGTTCGGCGATTTCGCGATAAAAAGCAGAAATTTTCTTTTAAAGCACAGGCCAAATCAAAACTTTACAAGCTGAGTTCACTTGAACAAAAGGAAGAAACCTCGATTACATCAGTAACATATCTAAAAAATTTAGTTGTTCATTAGAAGAAATTTGTTACATCATTTTTCTTTGTTTTTAGAGCATTTTCAAAACATTTTAAGTGCATTTTATTGATCATTTTTCGCTTCTAAGTTGGAATCAAAAAAGCTATAAATTCCCATGTAATACTTGCTTATGAATGTATGTATTGCTTATTATTATTATTTTTGGGTTTTCTTAAATTTGCAATTCTAAGTTAATATCAGCTTAGAATCCCGTTTGCGAAAAGTTCCATTTCTAGCATATTGTTTAAAGAGTAACAAAATTTCTTTTGCGGTAGTTTTCGAGCGAAAATAAAGCGACATTTTCCCATGAAATTATTTTTTACTTATTATTGTTATTTCTTGGTTGTCTTGATATTGCGATTTTAAGTTGATATCAACTTAGAATCGCTTTGGGAAAAATTCCATTTCTAGTATATTGTTTAAAGAGTAACAAAATTTCTTTTACGGTAAGTTTGTTACTTCTTGGTTATCCTGACATTGCATTGGAAAACAGCGTTTGGGGAAATTACATTTCTGGCTTTGTTGAAGAGTAACAAAATTTGTTTTATTGTAACTTTTGAGCAACAAAAAAGCAACAAATTCCCATGTAATTAATTTTTAATTTATCTGTGTAGTTTCTTGGTTTCTTGTTTTTGCGATGCTAAGTTGATATCAAGTTAGCAGCATTTGTTATAGCAGTGTCAAATGAAGAGCGACAATTTTTTTTGCGTAACAAATTAGCGACAAAAAAGCGACAAATTTGGAGATTAATTTCAAATTTTTTGACAACTTTGCGATACTAACTTTACGGAGCTCTGTGCCTGGGCATGAGTTTCCTGATCATCCTGGTGCTTCTCTTCTGACTGAAATTTTGTGAGTTGAATAGGGTCAAAAACATAAGAAACATCATTGTGTTGCAGCCAACTGCGGGGGCCTGCTGGGGCTGTGCCTGGGCATGAGCTTCCTGAGCATCCTGGAGCTGCTGTACTGGCTGCTGGTGCGCCCATTTCGGCGCTCAAGTGAGGTTGCTCCTCAGCCCATTGAGATCAATGCCTTGTCACTACCAGCTTTCTACAAACGGCATCGACGTCAACTCCCTTGCACCTTCTATACGCGCTAATGTGAATTTTGCTCCATTTTATGATAGTATGTAAGCGCTGAAATTTAAGAATCCTGGAATTATTCCACCGCCTTCTTAAATTCATCACATTGTTCCGAAATAATATTTTCACTTTCATTTTGTATTTTAATTAATCTTTAATTTAATTAATACGAATACCAAGAAAATTAAGAGGTCAAAACACATACGAAAAAATTTCCTTTAATCTGGTTCATTTAAAGGCGTTAATGTATCGCGGAAAATAACTACAGAGCATGCCGGTTCATCATTTTGCACTTTCACTGACGTCAGGAGCTGCGCGCGAGCAGCTCGGGGTAAATGCGAAAATCTATGAAGGGTAGGGATGAGACTCACTCTAGGAGTGGAGACCACCAATTAGAATACGCGATTAGAACCATAGCGCGCAATTTTAAAGAGCAATCAGTGAGAACATGACCGTCATATAAAGTTCAAGTAAAGTTCTATAAAGTTCTTACCTTTTGTATTATATTGTAAAGGTTTGTTTTCGATATATGACAGTGCGAAATATGAAACTACAACGAATTATACATTTTAGATTTGGACATCAAGTATTATAATTGCTTGTAGAGTTGATAATGTAATTCACTTTGCTACGAAGTAATAAACAAATTAGTGTTTGGTAAACACAAAATTGTGATACTGAATTGTTTTTGTTTCCTGATGACAGTAATAAAATATTTTTTCGTTAAGTATGTTTAATTGAATAAGGATCGATTCTAAGTATCTTAAATTGAATTGGTTCTATCAACACAACACATTTTTTTGAAACAAGTGTAACTAGTGGTGCTACAGATTGCCACAGGCTTTCCCGTATTAATATTCTATTTACATGGGTCTGGCCGAGCTACTGGGAATAGCCACTTACTCATGTTAGCTGCCATCTATCCCCTCGCAAAGTACATTTTTTGCCATATTTTTAATTTTTCGGTTTTCTAATGGTAGAACGGAAATATTAATTCTAGAATATTATAGAACACAAAAATCCCTCCTAAAGGGTGAAACAATTTTCTTTTAAAAATTTGTAGGCGTTTTTTTAAAAAAAATGCGTTTAAGCGCTAATAAAATGCGAAAATTAAAGCTCTTTTTCACAGAAAATGTTTGAGTTTTCAAAAACTTCATTAAAAGTCATTTGAAGCACTTTAACGTACAAATAACATAGGGTTTACAAATTGCTGGTAATGTGCATATTAAAAGCGTGAGAAATTTTGCAAGAAAATACATTTGTGTGATATTTGAAAAAAAACGAAAAGATAATGAACTTTACGTCGTATTAAAGAGTGCAATTCGCATTATCTGTACGGAAACTGAAGAAAAAAGTTGGAGCCATTTATGAGAAAATGGCGTTTAATCGTTTCTGAAAATGCGGAAATTAGAGCTAGTTTTCACAGAAAATGGTTAAGTTCTCAAGAACTTCACTGGAAATTATTTAAACACATACTCATTAATATATTAATGCCAACAAATCGCCGCTAGAGTAAATATTAACCACGTGAGAGGCAAGTCCAAAAATTAATTTTTTAAATTTTTGAAAAAAAACAAAAGAAAAGAGCAATATGGCTATCCCTACCAAAAGTTTAAAGGAAAACTTTGGAGCCGTTTTTTAGAAATTCTTGTTTTTGTAATTTTTTAAAATTGCACATATTGCACGTAATATTGCGCAAAAACTACTAAAATAAAAAAAAATTCATGACGTTAATGAAACAACTCACTTTGGAGAACAAATTTTATTTGGAGGAAAAATATTTATCTGCACTTTTGTAGTTGTAGGAAGATATCGAAAAATTTCGAACTTTCGCAATTTTCGATAAGTGAGAGTTATCTGTGAAAATCGAAAATATGCCTACTTAATAAGTATATTTCACTCTATTCTTACAAGAAGTTTTATAAAAAAATTGGAGCCGTTTTTTTTAATTTTGAAAATGACCATGGGGCTTCATGTGAAGTACCCCCCAAAATTAAAATATCTGTTTCAAATACAAAAGGCCATGATATCGGCCAGATCGATCGGGAAGTATCAATTTTGGTGAAAATCGGGGGAGCGGTTTAGTCGCTAGCGTTGTTCACAGACAGACGTACAGATGTTTTGCATTCAATTAGTTTTTTGAAATCAAGGACACACAAAACAGGGATTCTGGCTTCACCACGTGTTAAGATTCTTTTTTCTTAATTTAGCAACTGATTTATCTACTTTTTCGTTACCAGGGCCCTGCAACAAGGGTTTTTCTGCCCAAAATCCACCGTGTTTTTGCGCTGCATTACATAACTTTCTCTATATTGTACGTACGTATAGTATACGGGAAAGTAAAAAAAATATGATTATTTTCAGCTCTAATTTCTGACAAGAGTGCAAAGCTATTAACAACATCGTATAAAAACATTAAGCCCTTTGCATTCTATTTTTTTAGAGGGTGGGAATGCGTTACGCATACCAGTGAGACCAGTTATGTCGGTCTCTCCAGTATGGCATACCGACTAAAATCTAACATCCTCATATATCTTTGGCAGTGGTATCTTCTGCACGGCACCGTCGTTGAGACATTACTTCCCGCAGACGATTGGCTGGGAGCATGAGCATTCTACTTAACAATATCCATGATAACGTCATGATTGTTCGAAACATATCATCACAGAGGTTTGGTCGTTGATCTCTTTTATTCAGTTTCATAATGGGGAAAACTTTCACAAATATATGTACTGTTAAACATTAATTAACTTCTTGGAATTGCTTCATTTTCTATTTTTATGTGAATCTTGAAATGAGAAATTGCTCTCAAAATTTTCATTTTGCTATGATCTTGAAATTATAGCATTCCTGGCGAACAATCAATTATTAAATCGTAATTATTTGTTAGTTAGAATTAAATAATAAAGTTTTTAAAAAAGTCTACTGCTTTATAATATTGTTTCAGAGTCACAATGAACATGTTATTTTTACTTTCCCACTTTCCCGAAAACTTACGTATACACCGAGTGATATACGTAGTATAGGGAAAGTTATGTAATGCTGCGCGAAAAAATGGCCAATTTTCGGCGGAAAAAAATTGATTGTCGGGCCGTGATAACGAACTAGTGGTGCTACAGAATGGCACAGACTTTCCCGTATTGGTTTTCTATTTCTCGGGTCTTCGCTAGCTATATGGAATTGCCATACACACTTGCCAGCTGCCATCTATCACTGCCAAAAGTACATTTTTTGTCATTTTTTTAATTTAAATTTCCTTAATGTTTCCTTTGGTAGAACGGCAATATAATTTTAGAATATTAAAGAACACAAAAAACTAGTATAAATGGCAATTTTCTTTTAAAAATTATGTGCTAAAAATGCGAACTTTGAATGAAAACTAAAAATGCGAAATTTGAAGCTCATTTTCTCAGAAAATTTTTGAATATTCAAAATACTTTATTTCAAGTTATTTAAACACTTACACTAACAAATATAATAATATAAATATATAAATTTTGAAAAAAACAAAAAATAACTTAAAATAAACTTTACGTCATAATTTTTAAGTCATAAGAGTATAATTAGCACTATCCGTTACAAAGGTTTCAAGAAAAAATTTGCAACCATATATGAGAAAATGGTGTGTGAGCGTTTCTGAATATATGAAATTTTGAGCTTTTTTCCACAGAAAACGGTTGTTTTCGAGAAACTTTACTTGATATTATTTAAAGCACATGTACTCATAAATATAATAATGTGAACAATTCGCCGCTAGTGTAAATATTAACGTCGTGAGAGACAACTCAAAAAATTACATTTTTGCAATTTTTGAAAAAAAAAACAAAGGATTCAACAAGATGGCGTTTATGCCATCGCATAGGGTACATTTAGCACTATCCATACCAAAAGTTTACAGAAACAATTTGGGACCGGTTTTCAGAAAATCTAGTTCTTGTAATTTTTAAAATTGCCTATATTGCACGCGATATTGCGCGAAAACTACTAAAATTTTCAGAACAATGTACATGAACAAAGAACTCACTTTGGAGAGGACATTTTATTTGAAAAAAAAATCTCTATCTTCAATTTTGTAGTTGGAGGATGCCGAAGAAAATTCAAAATATCACAATTTTCGAAAATTCAGTTATTCGTGAAAATCGGACCCATGCCATGTTAATAAGTGTATTTTACTCTATTCATACAAAAAAATTAAAGAAACTATCTGAAGCTGTTTTTGAGAAAATTTTGAAAATGTCCGGGAGGCTTCATGTAAAATACCCCCAAATTTTGAAGAATCTTTTTCAAAATCTCAAAGCTTTGACTAGAACCAGATCGACTGGGGAATATCTATTTTCGAAGAAATTGTACGTATGATTTAGGCGCGAGCAGTGTTCACAGACCGAGAGACAGACGAACCGACAAACGGACGTTTTCCTTTCAATTGGTTTTTCGGTAACAAGAACCCACAAAAGAGCGTTTCTGCCCACACCACGTGTTAGAAGATTTTTTTTCTCAATTTAGCAACTGGTTTTATCCACTTTTTCGGGAAAGTAAAAAGTGGATAAAACCAGTTTGTAAATTAAAAAAAAAATCCCCTAACAAGTGGTGTGGCCAGAAATCGTCTGCCCGTGTGCCCGTCCATCTGTGAACACTGCTAGCGCCTAAACCATACGTACGATTTATTCCAAAATGGATATTCCCGATCGATCTGGTTCTAGTCAAAACTTTGAGATTTTGAAAAAGATTCTGTAAAATTTGGGGGTACTTTACATAAAGCCCCCCCAGATACTTTCAAAATTATCTCAAAAACGGCTCCTAATTTTTTCTTTAAATTTTCTTGTAAGAATAGAGTAATGTACACTTATTAAGGTGGCATAGGTCCGATTTTCACGAACAACTCTGAATTTTTGAAAATTGCAAAAGTTTAAAAAAATTTTCGGCGTCTTTCTGGAACTACAAAATTGAACATAAAGATTTTTCTTTTAAATAAAATTTGTTGTCCAAAATGAGTTCTTCCATTAAGGTCAGATATATTGTTTTGAATAGTTTAGTAGTTTTTGCGGAATATTGCGTACAATATGTGCAATTTTTAATAATTACAAAAACAAGATTTTCTCAAAAACGGCTCCAAATTTTTTCTTTAAACTTTTGGTAGGTATAGTGCCTAATGTATTTTATGAGATGACGAAAACGCCATATTGCTCTATTTTTTTGTTTTTTCAAAAATTGCAAAAATGTAATTTTTTTGACTTGTCTCTCACGTCGTTAATATTTACATTAGCCTTGATTTGTTGACATTTTTAAATTAAGGAGTACATGAGCTTTAAATAATGTTAAGTGAAGTCTCTCGAAAACGCTTTTCTGTGAAAAACAGCTCAAAATTCTGCATTTTCAGAAACGTTCAAACGCCATTTTCTCATATATGGCGGCAAATTTTTTCTTGAAAATTTTGTAACGGATAGTGCCAATTACACTCTTTAATATGACGTATATTTTGAGTTGTTTTGTTTTTTAAAGAAATTATGTAAATGTAATTTTTTTGAAAGATCTCACGTCTTTAATACGCACATGACCAGCAATTTGTAAAGATTATTATGTTTGTGAGTGGAAGTGCTTTAAATAACTTCAAATAAAGTATTTTGAACACTCAAAACGTTTCTGTGAAAATGAGCTTCAAAATTTGGAATTTTTAGTAGCGCTAAAACGCAATTTTCTTTAATACGACACATAATTTTTAAAAGAAAATTGCCATATATGAATAGGTTTTTGTGTTCTTTAATACTCTAAATTTAATATTTCCGTTCTACCAATAAGAAACAGAAAAATTAAGAAAATGACAAAAAATGTGCTTTTGGCGGTGATAGATGGCAGCTGGCAAGAAAGAGTATGTCTAGCTATACTGTCTAGTATGCTAGGAGTTCCGAATAGCTAGCGAAGACGCAAGGAAATAGAAAAATAATACGGGTAAGTCTGTGGTCTGTGCCATTCTGTAGTACCACACTGAAGTTGTGGCAATGTTTGACCCACGGCAATGTTACCAGTAGTTACCTTATACATATAATTGGCAAAAATGGAGACTCTTTGGAAATTAGTGATGGTATAGAATGTGGTGGTTCTGTGTTATTCGTTATTTTTTAACTGTCTTCTCTTCTTCTATCTCCATTAAATCAGACACCGTTCTATGTGTCAAAGTCCTCAAGAAGCATACGGCTGGTTTCATCACAATAACTTAAAATTTTTAGTTCGTCTTAAGAATTTTATGATATATTTAGGAGATGTTTTCGTCTCACCATACCATTTAAGGTCAACTTAAACATAAGTTCGACTTAAATTTAAGCACCACCTCTCTCCTGCACTTACCCATTTTAAGTCGTGCTTTTCGCCGGAAAAAACAGTTAAAATGGCGAGCATATTATGGAGTATTGCTTTTGATGGTGTTAATTGCGACAATTGTGAAGACGAAAGCTTTGAGAAACCTTTTTGCAGCCCGAGGTGGATCATAATATTTCAAAAAGCTTGATGAAGAGAATTTTGACACCAGATTTCGCCTATAAAAAATGACGATACTCTATGTTTTGAAGCTAATTGAAGACCAACTCGAATTTCAGTTTACTCCGTGGTTCATTATTAACGAAATGAACATTTGAATATTTTGCTTCGTAATAGCATTGCAAGTAACAATTTTGTTTAACGAAGTGTTTTGTAGCTTATGTGTGCATGGTCCCGTATCTACTTTCAACTCATCAGTTTTACATTCAGTAATTTTTATTGCATTTTCATTTTCACCTAAATATAATCCTCTCCAAAACTTTATTTAATGTTTGTTATGTTTTATTTTGTAGCTCGTTACTTAAAAAATCACGTTCAACGAAATATCTCAACAGAATGTAATCTCTTTGCACCAGAGTACAATGCAGAACCAAAACAAAGAAGGTTGGTTACGATCACTGGCTGGTTCACCAGGATCCAGTATTGCCAACCAACTCTTGGATGCATTTAAGTTGTACTTCATTAAGCATTGCTTCAAAATTAGTGGTGAAACAATGAACAACAAAGCATGTCTTAAAATGCGTCTTAAAATTAAGTATGACTTTACTAAGACATACTTAAAAAGTATTTGGTGAAGCTGGCCGTTGCTGTTGTATGCGTTCAGCTGAGAGCGGAAAAAATAAATAAAATAACTTGAAATAAGAAGTGTATACGTAATTTTAAATATAGACGTAATTTATGGCACATATATGTGCTATAAATTACCTATATTTTAACTTTGTTCATAATGCTGCCACTAAATTTAACACTAGGGTTACTAGTCTGTTTCATACGTTTTATTAGGAGGGGCTAGAAAGGACAATTTCCTTTCAGAATGCTATAACTTTAATTTACTGTACTGCATTTAACATACTGTCTGCTGCATACCTTCGTATTTCATCTTTACTTTGCTGTGTAAGCAGTTTTAATATTTTTTCCTAAACATATTTTAAATATACTTTTTTTAAACACATACATTTATCCACTGTACCCCAGCCTAGTGTGGACAAAGGATGGGGCACAAAATATTTATTTTTTGTTTCAGGTGAGTATACAACAATTAACAATAATATACATAATGTACACCACAATAATAATTTTCTTTAGAAGGATTTCTGAAGGCAATGAAAAGTTTTCTCACTGACATTGCATTATTGGGTTTTCCTAATACATGTTCTGACTGTCTGAAATGAGAAAATGGAAAGGTACCTAATTACAATACATAACATTTACTTATTTAGCTATTATAGCTTACAAAAGGTACTGTTTACATTATCATTCGCTCAATAATTTTAACCCGGGAGATGTAACGCGGGGGTCTGTGGGACCCCCACGATCCTTTCTTCCCGCGTGTTGTATTTCCCATGTTGGCCACCCTGACCATTGCTTTAGTACTTTCTCTTTTTGCGCTCTGTTTGTCAGTTTAGTGAGTTTTATACGTGTAGCAAGTTCTTGTTTTTTTGGGGGGGGGTGCCGGAGACCCCCGCGTTACCTTCTACGTTCACAAAGGTGTCTTCAGTCTCGTACATTCTATTAGTTTGGGAACGTATTGCATGCTGTATATTTACTTTAGGATTACCCCGAAAAATTAATACGAAAGTACTATGAACATTTTAAGTCACTTTATATGTTAAGAAAGGAGTGAAAAAATACGCCAACTTTTGCTGAGAGCGGGAACAGAATATCATTACTCACCGCCCTGGAAAAAACAGTCTGCACGCAATTCCAAAATACCAGGATAATGTTTTCTTTGTTTATTGATATGGATATGATTGAGAGAATTACAGAATCCACCAACATCAAAAATGAAATGGATTTAGAGAGGAATAAAAATGATCGCAGCACGTATGACTGACAGAGAGGAAATGAAGGCAGTAATTGTGCTAAGTATTTTGGCTGAGTCTGTGAAATCAGGGCACCAAAATCTTGTGGAATGTGGATAATATGGGTATTGAAGTTATCCATTGTACTTTAAATTTGAAAAGATTTCAATTTTTTCTACAAAACATGGGCTTGGATGTGACAACACGTGCAGACCGGTAGAAACATTAACTTCAAATATTAGATGTTTTCCTGATGAATTCTCAGAGTTGTTTAAGAACTAAATTCTTAATACATTGTTTAATTGTTAATAATAAACATTGTTAATAATAGAAGAAGAATATTATATTAATTTATTTTTTAATAATTTAGCATTATATCATGAAAAGAATGTGGGGGTCTGGAGACACCCCACGTTACCACTTTTGTTTCAAAAAGTCACGTTACCACTGCAGGGTTAAAAACGATTATATTAGAGCCCAGAGCTGCATTGAAACAATATACTGTGTCTGTAACTTGAATGAATCATACACATATACGAATCGTATACACATCGTATCAAGCTCTTCTAAGCAATGCAAATTTGGTAATTTTATTACAAATCTGTGCACCTGTATGATTATATTTAGACACATTTTGAACAAAAATTGTAAAATTTTGCTGTTCAATTCCTTGGGATTAGTGTGAACAGCCCTTAAGTCTATGTCCACATTAGCTCCTATCCTCTGTTTTAAATATTTAAAAATAGTTTTACTGTGTGTAGTAGATAACTAAAAATTCAAGTTTTTATATAAAATACATTTAAAATAAATATTTGAATATAAAACTGTGTACTTACTTTTTTAATGGAATTGCAACTTTTTCGAATTCAACCACAAAATACCGTGATGGTTCACACATTTAAATAAAATAATAATTAGGAAATTTATAAGGAAGCGAGTATACGTTCGCGTACGAGAACGGGGAGCGAGCGAACACTAGGGTTTTTTGTTCGAAGCTTAACGAATTGGGAGCGGCCAGTGGCGTGACTCCAACGGACCGGCGTCAGCAGGACAGTAGATTTACGACCGGACTGACAAAGGCGGAGACGGGAGCGGTATTTGACAATAGTAGTCTCTTGAAATGGGTACTTGAGTTGGTATTGAAAGCTGTAGATGGCACGCTCGTCGCCGATTTCGCTAATCTCGCGAAAAAGCGAGCCAAGCACGCGGATAGCAATAAATCGAACAGCCTAAGGGCCGTTTCTACAAACAGGGATACCGTGGTCTCCGTATCCGTGGAGTAAGGATATCCTTCTGGTATAAGCATCTCATGCATTCTACAAACGCAGTTACACCAATAGCATAACTATCCCTCGCATGGAACACGGTAGCAATAGTTGGCAGTACTGAAGCACGAAATTGCAATGCTTTCTGGGTATTATTGACGTTCCGTGGATAAGATCTCAGCAGAGCACGTCAACTTGTGTCCATAGAGTATTGTGTCTCGGGAGAGCAAATACCAAGACTCGTGCGATCGGAGAGCTTGAGTTTGCGCCACTGGTGTCACTTTGAGCCTTATGCTCTCTTGAGACAAGTTATTCATATTAAAATAACCCAATTAGCAAATAAATCAATGTATCTTACTGATATTTTAATTAACTGTTTATTATACATGTTTAAATAACCATATGTTTTATTTTCAAAATATATTTATTAGTATCCGAGAAAAAAATACCTTTGGTATTGCCTATCATTCCAAAATAAATTTAAAATAACCAATTTTTTTAAAATCTAAAAGTAATGGCTTTAGACAAAAATGCTACCATAATTATATTAATCTACAATCTCTTAACAGGTGCCTAAATTATTACTTTAATTGATTGAAAATAGTGAAAGTTGGAGCTTTTTAAATATGGGAGAATGTAAGGAAAATGAATTACCGGAAAAGGAAAAATGAAAATTTAAGATAGTGCATACACAGGTTATTAATACAATTTTTCTTTAAAATTGCTCAGAAGCATACATTGCCACCTTCAACATATTTTTTCTTTTCTTCTTTTATTGACTTGACTATGCAAAATTACTATCCAAACAAGGCTGTGCAAAATTAAAATTGCCTTGACTTTTACTAAGTGTAACACCCTTCACTTATCATTCTTAGATTATTTTTTTAAACCTATTTTAAATCTTTATATCACATGTTTAGTTTCAGAAGGTGATTGAAAGTCTTTGCATCACCATCCGACAGTATTGTTGTATATCTAAAATTATGAGACAGGACCCTCTTCCTCAATATCTCACTTGCAGCTACCTCAATTGCGTTTGAAGATCCATTAAAATTATTATGACACTCACCACTTAAATCATAATTTTTCTTTCTATTTTTTATATTCACAGCTTTTTCTCCTAATTTGCTCTTGTTCTTTTCACAAGTGCCACAATATTTTGACAAATCAGAAACAAGACCAGTCAAGGTATCGATAACAAATCCTATTCCATAATGAGATTATTGCCTCGTTTATGCCATGTTCCATCGTACAATATTGATAAGTTTATAACTTCAGCACTAACTGAATCTAGCATATTGTGTAAGCTTCATGTATGGCTGCATATGAAAGTCTCAAAATTTCCTCTTTCATTTTTGCATTATTTTTAATAATAGCAAGAACATGAGAATTGTAAGTTGAAACATTCATTGATGGTGAATGTTTACCAATTACCACTGAATCTGCTCTATTGCTGAATGGCCCCTACCTACTTGCAAAGAAGCATCCACAATTTCCTATTCACTTCATATGGTGGCCTAGTACAAGATGATCTTACAGGAACATGAAGGCTAGTTGACACTTTATTTAACAGTTGTTCACAATTATTAAACTTGCTCACAAACTGATGAGCAAATGACATTGATTGTTTTACTTCAATGCATAGGAGATTTGAGGATCCACAGACAGCACTCACACACATCCTTTTAGTAAATATTCCCTAACACACTTTTGAAGTAACATGTAAGTGTAATTCTCTTCATCAGATATTTCACTGTTCAGCAGGAAAAACATCAGTGAACTTGGAAAAAATGTTCGCATTGGCTGATGGTGTGACCAGTGTGATTTTGTCAGATAAAGAACAATGCTTGACATCTGATTCTAAAACAGTTTCTACTTCCTCAGCACTGGCACTTGTGACTGCAATCTCCTGCTGTTTCTTCTTTACTAAAGAGGCATTTTTATTACCAGTGCACTCCTTTGCACCGAAATAAATATAACCTAAATTAGCCGACGGAAAATAAATTGAGAATATTAAATATTTATTACAAAACATCTACCAATTAACTAAATTATAGAATAGTTAATATAAAGAAACTAAGTTTGGAATTGTTCTTGTAAAACAAAAGTTAATAACAAATCTTGTTAATTGCGTTAACAACCACTTTAAATTAGAAAAATTAAATTTCTGACAGATTTCGAATGAATGTTTTGCGCCATGGAAGTCCGACCGGCTCTGCTCCAATAGATAAGCTGTAAACCACTGCTAACTACTGCCGCCATTTGCAAACTTTGACTCGGGATAAGGGCCTAACCCAAGGCCGAGTGGTGGGTTACGAAATTCTAGTAGTTATACCACTAGGGCGGGATAACCCGTGATTGTAGAAAGCACGAAGGAGCGCTGTACCCAGAACAGTGTTATTTTGTGGTATGTACCATAATTGTAAAAACGGCCCTAAGAAGAAGAAACAACGTCTTCGGGATACAATTGACCTCACGGGAGAATGCCACTTCACGTGCGTGCGTTTCAGCTACTGGAAATTTACCGCGAAGTCCAGTGACCTAAATCCTTTCAACTAATATGCAAACTCGAGGCAACGGTCAAATTAAAAAGCAAGAATCATTGGATAAATAGGAATTCGGGCGGAGTTTCGCCGAGAAAAAGGAGGGGGGAGAAGAGACGGCTTCGTGGTGTTAGGACCGGAGGCAAGAAAAGAGAAGCAAACTGACCGCGACAGGGTTGAGATCACGAGAGAATGGAACTGTCCGCGATGGTGTTAAGATAGCGAGGACAAGCTAACAGACCGCGATGGTGTCAAGATCGCCGAAGAGAAACTAATTCACTGCGATAGAGTTAAGATCACGAGGAGAACACAACTGACCGCGATTGAGTTAAGATCGTAAGGAGAATGCATTAGACCGCGATGGTGTTAAGATCGCGACTAGAATCGAGCAGACCGCGAGAGAGAGAAGTGAGGACGAGCGCATTTGCTTACAGTTTAATCAGCAATTGTTACGCAAATACGTCACGAGGAGAGCAACGAGATTAGGTGTAAGAACAAAAAATTACGCGAGTCTACCAACAGCGCTGAAGACGGTTCCTGATCAGAGGGCGGTGACCTGATGTGAGCGGACACACCATTGATGAACTTAGCAGCGAGAGACGGCCGAGAGGGCAAAGTTCTCTTCTCACCCTCAGTGCTGCCGTGGACGAAGCGGCCTAGGTACTGTGAGCCGGTCATCAATGAAACAATCTGAAGGGTATTTTTTCCTAAAGACTTTTATTGTAGAACCACCCTGACGAGAGGCAAGAGAAGAGTAGTATAAACTGTGAATTTTGTAGATCGTAGGAATAGTTCTAATAATAATGCTCATTGCGACTTTCGGCTAAAATCTGTATCAAAATTCAAGTTTCTGTAGTAAATGACCTTTTTTACTAGTGTGAATCATTTTAATTTCCTAATTACACCATTAAAAATTCAGTCATATATCTCCTAGCATTCATCAGTTAAAAAGATACGCGTTTAATTTATATTAATAAATCAGAACATGCTTCCCATTGATAGAGCGGCCGGGCAGCCCTTGAATTGGCAGCATCATTTGTAGAAGTAACAGTTCAAGAGATAAGCAGAGGGAATGGACCCCGGTGGCGGCTGATCGGCCGAGACACGGTCAGAGAAGGCACGCACCACCACAATACACTCTCCACCAATGCAAAACGACAATGACGATCTATCAGCCAAACCTGGCTGGCTTACAGAAGACTGTGTGGCCAACATCTAAGACATGATTTTGACAGATTACATGTGTTATCTATGGAATAACCACAATTCTCCATTCCACACTATACTGCGATTTTTCTTATTCTGCCTGTGACAGGTTTTATCCAACCGGGAGCTTAAAAGTCACCATAGTCACGTCACTGTAGCGACATTTAAGCTCCCGATTGGATGGCAGCGAATTAGTGTCACAGACTGAATCCCCCCTCTCCCTTATATGATAAATTATTTCAGGGACTGATTCATTCTCCAGTTACTTTTGTGTATTTTAAACATTACTTCTAACAACTTCTAAATGGTTTAAGACATGGAAGGACAATTTACACACACAAGACCACAGGCAAACCCCAACTTCTTCCTTTTACATCCATTTTCTACATGAGAATGTTGCTTACAATTATAGGAGTAGTAATAGTAGTAGCAGTAGTAATAGTAGCAGTAGTAATAGAAGCAGGGGCAGTAGCAGTAGTAGTAGTAGTAGTAGTAGTAGTAGTAGTAGTAGATGGGTTCGTCTGGGTGAAGACTGCCGTGGTTACATACGTAAGCTGCTACTTGAGTCCAAATGAACATATCGAAAATTTTCAGGAAAAATTAGGTGAACTGGAAGACAAGATCGGGAGTATGGGCAGCAAACTCGTCGTCGCTGGTGATTTCAACGCTAAGGCTATCGAATGGGGCATGCCGCAACCGGACTCGAGAGATCGGCGGATTATGGAAATGGCCTCCAGAACAGGACTGTTGGTAATGAACGTGGGGGATACATCCACTTTCAGACGCCCAGGGTATACGGAGACGATAGCAGATGTATCATTTCCCTCTAAAGGAATGATAGGTCACGTGCATGACTGTAAAGTGACTGAAGACTTATACCGCCAGCGATCATCAATACATAACCTACAACGTACGCCCTGTTTCACATCACAAACTTCTTAGAACACGAGTTCAACCAAAATGGAAAGTGGCGAAACTAGATGAAGACAGGTTCACCGAGGTAATGACAAGTGGAGCCAAAGTGGTAGCCAATAAATAGCACGGGCGGGAAGGAACGCAAAACGCTGAAAACAGAGCTAACTCCACCATGAAGCTCATTGAGCGCGCATGTAAGGCGACGCCCCGGAAGAAATCACGGAATAACAGGGCGCCTGCCTACTGGTGGAACGATGAGATTGCAGGCTTAAGAAAACAATACCTACAGTTAAGGCGTAGGGCCCAAAGAGCAAGGGAAAGCGAGGATGCTGAAAGGCTCTCCGCTGACCACCGCACTGCTAAGAAAGCACTCCAGGTTGCGATTAAAGAAAGCAAGATTTGTAAATGGCAGTGTACAATAAAGGAAATGGACAACGATCCTTGGGGCCTCGGCTACAAAACTGTTTTGAAGAAATTTCGATGCCTGACTAACATCGCCATGGACACGACGACAATGGAGGATGTGGTGAATGCACTATTCCCCACTCACCCAAAAATATTTGACACCATGATAGAAGGACCACCCAGCATTATCCCGCTCTTTACCGAAAGCGAGCTTTCACAGGCGGTTGAATCGCTTAAAAACAGAAAAGCACCAGGACCTGACAGCATACCAGCAGAAGCGCTGAAAGCAGCGCACAAAGCATGTCCTGGCTTGATGCTAGATATGTACAACGACTGCCTGAAATATGGCGTCTTCAGCACCCGTTGGAAGGCTGCTAGGTTGACCCTCATCAACAAGGCAAAAGAAGAAAGAAACTTGCCGTCATCATATAGACCATTGTGCATGTTAGATACAGCTGGAAAGGTTTTCAAGAAGCTGCCACAACCTCGACCACTGAAAGCAATAGAAGAAGCAGGGGGCTGTCCCAACGACAACACGTATTCCGAAACGGGCACTCCACTACCCACGCAATTGCATCGGTAGTCGACACAATAGAGAGGGCCCAGTCCGGAAATCACCACTCCCGGAAGCTCACGCTACTTGCTACTTTAGACGTCAAGAACGCATTCAACTCTGCCAGATGGAGTGACATGCTCAATGCTCTCGAGAGAAGATTTAAGCTACCAGTATTCATGATGCGTGTCATGAAAAATTATTTAAAGGATCGCACACTCCTATACGATACAGACCAAGGCCAAAGAACCAAAGCACTGTCAGGAGGCGCCGCACAAGGATCGATCCTAGGACCGCATCCATGAAATATCACGTACAACGACCTTCTGAGAATGGAAATGCCCAGAGACACGGAGCTCGTTGCATACGCTGACGATGTGGGTGTGCTCATCACAGCGCATACCGTAGAGGAAGCACAATGTCATCTAAATGAAGCAATGCGACGCATAAAAAGATGGATGAACGAGCACACTCTGTCACTTGCAGAACCAAAGACCCAAATCGTTTTTACAAGGAAACGTATACAGACGAGTGTCACACTCAGGGTCGGAGAAAAAGATATTCAAACTGCATCAAGTGTGAAGTATCTGGGGGGCATACTTGACACGAAGTTGAGCTATTGGCCTCATATACAGCGTGCAGCAGACAAGGCCGCGGAAGCCACAAAAGCACTAAGCCGCTTGATGGCAAATACTAACGGGCCAAAATGTAGTAAGCGGCGCCTCCTTATGTCAGTAATGACATTAATTTTACTTTACGGAGCAGAAATATGGGCCAAAGCTCTGAAAATAGAGAAGTACCGCAAACGAATGGCGGCTGTGCAAAGACGTGGAGCACTGAGGGTCTCGTGTGCATACCGCACAGTGTCTGAAGCAGCGGTATTAGTGATAGCGGGCACTCCCCCAATGGATCTTCTCGCTCAAGAACGCCAAGACATGGCGTTCAAATCAAATAGTTAACTAATGGCGCAATCAAATAGTTAACTGCAGGGGCGAAGCAAAGAAGGTAGCTAGCCAAGTACTCTTTGAGAAATGTCAGCAAAGATGGGAAGATGGGAATTATGGAAAATGGACGAAAAGACTGATCCCCCGACTGGACACATGGCTAAACCGCGAGTATGGGGAGGTTACCTATTACCTTACTCAGCTCCTTAGCGGCCATGCATGTTTCAGAAAGTATCTACACAGAATGCAGGAAGTCAGCAGCCCTAAATGCCTCTATTGCAATAATGATGATGATGATGATGCACTACACATTTTCTTCACGTGCGAAAGATGGAAGGAAGAAAGAATTCGTCTCAGCAACGAATTAGGCGCAGAGCAAATAACACCAGGAAACATCATCACTTTGATGCTGCGCAATTCCCAATCTTGTTGTGCAATAGCAGCCTTTGCGGAGTGCATTCTGAGACGCAAAAATAGTGACAGTGACGAGTTAAGAAACTCAATGCGAAACTAAATAGAAAGAGAAGCCCGGAAGGGCAATTAGAATCGACACTGCCCTGAAGTAATGCTAACGCGGTTCCGGGGCAGTAATCACGTCGATTAGAAATGAGTTAGTGAGTTTAGTGAGTAGGAGTCTCACACTACTTCTGGAGAGCGGTGCCTCCCAAGTGTCCATGATGGATTCTCACAGTTTCCCTCGTAAAAACTAAAAAAAACAGTACCACAACCACTACCACTACTACTACCACTACTACTACCACTACCACTACCACCACTACTACTACCACCACTACTACTACCACCACTACTACTGCCACTACTACTACTACCACTACTACTACTACTACTACTACTAATCACGTCGATTAGAAAGGGTTAGTGAGTTTAGTGAGTAGGAGTCTCACACTACTTCGGGAGAGCGGTGCCTCCCAAGTGTCCATGATGGATTCTCACAGTTTCCCTCGTAAAAACTAAAAAAAACTACTACTACTACTACTACTACTACTACTACATTTATGCTCGTTGCAGACTGTCTGGTGACATTTGCTGCAACATTGTTTCTGAGTGCGACATCGCGCGTTGCGACACAAATGACATCATTTTGTTTCTTCCCTGATCACCTCGGTGTAGAACTATTCATCTTCGAAGAATTTAGTTTCAATCCAATTTCTTTAGAGCTGAAAGTGTCTTTTTCTGGAGTCAAATCGTACTTCTTTCAATGAGTGATTGATTGAGGCTCTCTGATATCTCAGGCAAGAATTAATTTTGAGTATTATGTTTCCGCATATTCCACGTTGTCTGGGCATTTGACCAGATGACAAATGCTGCCACTCGAGCAACATCCATATCCTTTTTGACGAATGCGAATGGCCATCCTTTTGTTTTTCTTTGACACCAGTATAAGTGTACGAGCTGGTTCAGGGCGTCAACTTCACATTTCGTAGAATTATAATAAAGTATTATTTCCGGTTTATTATCTGGGTTTTATGTGCAGGGATTGCTTTGTTCTGCTTTGAAACGTGCTATACCAGAGTAGATTTCCTTGATACGTCGTAAAAGGTGAATTCACAGTTTAACATTTATGGGGCTGGAATTCTCGAGGAATAAATTCTCTTGGTCTTTTGAACAGTTCGGACAAGAGTAAGACCATTTATCAGAAGACGTTCTGTGAACGGCTTGTCCGTGACATTCCTGTGAATTCTTTGGTAAGATTTGGTGAGATTTTGAGCAATTCTGCTACTCAAACCAGGAAGCGCCCTTTTCCCCGTTTTCCTTTCAAGTATACGGCAAACAATTTAGAGGATAGTACTAACATTGCAGGCTCACCCCACCATCATACTAAACATGTCTGGTTTAGTTGGTATGTACCGTTAGAATGGGCATCTGTCCTGCAACGGAATTAAAATTTCGTTGACAGTAATGTCTGTTCCAGGAGGGTAATGCTTTTTGAAATGTTCATTGTTTTTTTCCCAAACGTCCCTCAAAGCGGCAGATTTATCATTCGGACGTCTCGTGGACCACGTGGTTTGGTCATCAAATCGTACAAAAATGATCACTTGAAACATGAGTCCCATTCTTACTCCCTATACAGCTGAAAAACTGTTTCACAATACTGTTCCCACGTACCCGCACCATGCCTACAGCATCGGAGCTGAGTCTCCTTCCAAGGACCTCGCGGTTGTGACATAATGGAAATCGCCAAACTTTCTTTCTTACCGAAAGAACATATTTGTCGCACAGCAACACAAAGTGTCTAGTTTTTTACAACTGACAGACTTAATAAAAAAGAATAACGTTATTTCGATTGTTCTGTCAAATTGGAAATTACCAACCGTTGTCTCTAACCGAAAGAACACAGTGTCTTTCGGACACTCCTTGCCCGGTTACGTCACTTTAAAACAAAATAATTATTTTTACTTTTGTTTATTGACTAAATTTAGTGAAATTTCATACGCAGACGCTCCAATAGATCAGAAACAAAGTCACGAAAGCGTTATCACAGAAACATTTTAGTTTATTTTATATGGCAGAAAACAATACCCACAGTGTCCAACAGACACTGGTAGCCCGGATAAGGGTGAAACGTGTTTATTTGTTTAAAAATGTATAAACGTAACTTCTAATGAACTTACAGAATATCAAACAAAAATAATAATAATAATACAATTTATATTCAAAACACATTTTCAATAAAGGTTTATTCAGCATTATAGAGAGATGTTCTTGGAAAAAATCATACTTCTTTAAAAACAACATTTAAAAAAACTAGTTAATCCTCCTGGAGAGTTTGCTTTCCGCTTCCTTTGATTGACACAAAAATATTAGAAAAGGTTTTTACTCTTGAGAAGGTCAAGTAAAGTAGTGCGAAAATACCGGATCGGGCAAGTACAACCATATTCTTTGCAAAATTATTTAACTTTCCTTGATTTGTTATGAGGAACAGAGGAGGTTTTGGAGATGCAGGATGCCAGCTTTCTGTGGTTCGAAAATCGGAGAATTTATTTCTATATTTAAAAGTATTAGATTATTTCTGCGTTCTAATGCACCTCAAGAAAAGAAATTCCGAGACAATAATTAGAGTAATATTTTCAACTTTGTATACTAAATAATATTTTTTACCATTAAAAAATATTTAATAGGTTTAGACTTCACTTCGGTACATGGAAATGTTCCTCAAACGATGTTTGCGCAATGAATATCTTAACGAACCGACACCTTGAGTTTAATATCAAACGATGTATTATTTACAATATGAATTTGCAGCTGAGCGTTGATGTACATGCTTGCAGATATCACCAACATTAAATGTGTGCGTCTAAAATGCCATCGTTGGCAATGTCGAGTGACTTACACTTGTTTGTTGTTGTTTTTTGTTGTTGTTTTTGGCGAGTGAGGGCTTGTTTTCACGATGGAATACCGCACGGCACTTCGTGTCTTTCTCCGTCGTGCCGTTAGAAGTCGCATGATAGTCAGACCGGCTCAATACAGTCGCGATGAGGCAACCCCTAGCGACACGACAAGATATAAAAATTCAAGTATACGCTATTATTATTTTTTTTCGCTTTTTATATTAATTTAAGTAGTATTGTAGGCTAGATATTTTTGATTTTTCGTTTTCATTTATATAAAGATAACTTACTTTAGCTAATTTAACTACTGGTGCTAGAGAATGGCACAGACTTTCCCGTATTACTTTTTCTGTTTCCTTGGGTCTTTGCTAGCTATTCGGAATTGCCACATACTCTTTCTTGCCAGCTGTCATCTATCACCGCCAGAAGTATATTTTTTGTCATTTTCTTAATTTTACGGTTTCCTATTGGTAGAACGGAAACAATTTTAGAATATTAAAGAACACAAAACCCTAGTCATAAATGGCAATTTTATTTTAAAAAATATGTGCGTTTAAGAGAAAATGGCGGTTTTGCGCTACTAAAAATGAAGCTCAATTTCAAGAAATGCTCATGAAATTTGAAGCTCATTTTCACAGAAAATGTTTGAGTTTTCAAAATACTTTATTTGAATTTATTTGAAGCACATACACTTACTAATATAATAATGTTTAGAAATTGCTGGTAATGTGCCTATTAAAGATGTGAGAGATCTTTCAAAACAACTACATCTATGTAATTTTTGAAAAACAAAAAAAATTTCAAAATAAACTTTAGGCTATACTAAGGAGTGTAGTTAGCACTATCCGTTGCAAAAGTTTCAAGAAAAAAATTGCAGCCATATATGAGAAAATGGCGTTTGAGCCTTTCTGAAAATGCGAAATTTTGAGCTACTTTTCACAGAAAACGGTTGTGTTTGGAGAAACTTTACTTGACATTATTCAAAGCACATGTACTCGTAAATATAATAAAGTGAACAAATTGCCGCTAATCTGCGTGAGAAACATGTGAAAAAATTTACATTTTTGTAATTTTTGATAAAACCAACCTAGAAAGCAATATGGCTTTTTTGTCATCTGATAGAGTACATTTAGCACTATCACTACCAAAGGTTTAAAGAAAAAATTAGGAGCCGTTTTTGAGAAAATCTTGTTTTTGTAATTTTTTAAAATTTCACATAATGCACGCAATATTGCACGAAAACTACTATAATTTTGAAAACCATTAACGTGACCTTAATGAAAGTACTCAATACAAAACAAATTTTATTTGAAGAAAAAATCTCTATCTTCAATTTTGTAGTTGGAGAAAGACGCCGAAAAAAATTTAAACCTTAACAATTTTCGAAAATTCAGAGTTATCCGGGAAATTCAGACCTATGCCATGTTAATAACTGTATTTTACTCTATTCATAGACTCTATTCACAGACAGACGGACAGACAGACGGACAGACAGACGGACAGACAGACGGACAGACAGACGGACAGACAGACGGACAGACAGACGGACAGACAGACAGACGGACAGACAGCCGGACAGACAGACAGACGGACAGACGGACAGACAGACGGACAGACAGACGGACAGACAGACGGACAGACAGATGGACAGACGGACGGACAGACAGACGGACAGACAGAAAGACGGACAGACAGACAGACGGACAGACAGACAGACGGACAGATAGACAGACGGACAGACAGACAGACAGACGGACAGACAGACAGACAGACGGACAGACAGACGGACAGACAGACGGAAAAAATTGGAGAATTCTAAAATTTGGAGAGGAACATGTTGCATGTCAACAATTTACTACTCTCCTCACTGAATTACATTATTTACACAAAACATCGCGATGATATTTACAAACGTGTTTTCTGCATTTAGTGCAAAACCTTTAGTTTTCCTAAAATTATTCATAATGTCAAAACAACCATACACTTCACGCTGACACATTCAATCAATATACCCGAATGACTGAAGCACTGCTGCGAGCTCTTCGCACTGCCGACGGAAGTGGTGGCGCGGAATCAGACAAATCATTTTGCACAATGGACTGTTATCACTTTTCAAGGAACCCATTGCGTTGTCGCGAAGTGCTTATGTCTTTCAAACAAAAGCTAAAGAATGTGGAAAAAAGTATGTGAAATGTAGCAAAAGCTTCTGGCTCGCAAAATTAGGCAGCTAAGCAAAGATGCATGGGATCACAAAGGACCCCGCGCAACCTCTCTCGGGTTAAATAATGTCAAGTAAAGTTTCTCGAAAAACTGTATTTTTACTTTCCCGTATACGTACGTATACACGGAGTGATATACGTAGTATAGGGAAAGTTATGTAATGCTGCGCGAAAAAGTGGCCGATTTTCGGCTGAAAAAAATTCATTGCCGGGCCGTGATAACGAAAAAGTGCATAAAATCAGTTGCTAAATTAAGAAAAAAATTCCCTAACACGTGGTGCTGCCAGAAACCATCTTTTGTGGGTCCTTGATATCAAAAAACCAATTGAAAGGAAAACGTCCGTCTGTCCGTCAGTATGTTCGTCCATCTGTGAACACTGCTAGTGCCTAAACCATACGAACCATTTCTTCCAAAATGGATATTCCCCGGTCGATCTGGTTCTCATCGAAGCTTTGAGATTTTGAAAGATTCTTCAAAATTTAGGGGTACTTTACATGAAGACAGCGGACACTTTTAAAATTTTCTCAAAAACGGCTCCAAATTTTGTCTTCTAATTTCTTGTATGAACAGAGTAAAATACATTTATTAACATGGCATAGGTCCGATTTTCAACGGATAACACTGGATTTTCGAAAATTGTGTAAGTTTGAATTTTTGTCGGCGTCTTTCTCCAACTACAGAATTAAAGATAGAGGTTTTTCCTTCATATACAATGTGTTCTCCAAAGTGAGTTCTTTGTTTAAGGTCATGTACACTTTTTGAAAATTTTAGTAGTTTTAGTGCATCATTGCGTGCAATATGTGCAATTTTAAAAAATTACAAAAACTAGATTTTCTCAAAAACGGCTCCAAATATATTCTTTAAACTTTTGGTAGTGATAGTGCTAAATGTACCGTATGAGATGACATAAATGCCGTATTGCTATATCGTTTTGTTTTTTCCAAAAATTGCAAAAATATAATTTTTTTGACTTGCCTCTAACGTCGTTAATATTTACACTAGCCGCGAATTGTTCACATTATTATATTTATTAGTACATGTGCTTTAAATAATGTCAAGTAACGTGTATTGAGAACACAACTGTTTTCTGTGAAAACTAGCTCAAATTTCCGCATTTTCAGAAACGCTGAAACGCCATTTTCTCATAAATGGGTAAACAAATTTCTTCAAACTTTTTAATCAGAGAGTGCTAATTGCACTCTTGAATGTGACGTAAAGTTTATTTTGAGATATTTTTTGTTTTTTCAAAAACTGCAAAAATGTAATTTTTTGATTTATCTCTCACGTCGTTAATATTTACATTAGCGGCGAATTGTTCACATTATTATATTTATGAGCACATGTGCTTTGAATAATGTCAAGTAAAGTTTATCGAAAACAACCGTTTTCTATGAAAACTAGCTCGAATTTCCTCATTTTCAGAAACGCTCAATTCAGACTCAACTCAGAAAATGGCTATTTAGGGTTGGGTTTTTGTGTTCTTTAATGTTATATATAATGTTTTCGTTCTACCAATAGGAAACCGAAAATTTCAGACAATGACAAAAAAATGAACTTTTGGCCGTAATAAATGGTAGCGTGCAAGAAAGAGTATGTGGCAATTCCGAATAGCTAGCGAAGATCCAAGGAAATAGAAAACTAATACGGGAAAGTCTATGCCATTCTGTAGCACCACTAGTTACTTTCTAGTATAAGTATATACTTACCAAGTAATATACGTAGAATAGACAAAGTTATGTATTGCCGGAGAAAATCTATTTCGAGATATAAACGAAAATACACATTTTGTGGTCACGTGATACCAAACAAGTGTTCTTTGAAAACATTGAGCCGTCTGTCTGTCCGTGTGTGAACAACACTAACGCCTAAATTATTCGAAGGATTTTTCCAAATGAATGGCCGATCTTTCCCGACACTGTGACTGAAAAGAATTATATAAATTTTGGGGGCACGTTACACGATACTCTTGGGATATTTTCAAAACTTTCTCGGAAAATGGTTCTACTTTTTTACTTAAATTTCTTGTGAGAATAGAGTGAACTACTCATAAAGATGGCATATGTTCGATATTTACTATAAATCATTAATTTTAGAACATTGAAACTCATTGAAGTATTTTGGTGTCTACGGAATTAAATATAGAGGATTTTCCTTCGAATAATTTTGTGCTCAACAAACAATTATTTAATTATTTTCCTGTACCCATTTAAAAAAATAAAAAACTATGCAAAATAAAAAAACTATCCAAATTAGGGAACTGCCTATATTTTGCTTTACCTGCAATGAATTTAAATTGAATATTCAATAGATGCAGATAATTTCAAATTCTTATTGCCTGGACTGAATAATGTGTCAATACCTGTTTATTCAATTATAAGCAATTTGTATTACTCGTAGAACTTACGAATATGCAATGAAAATATTGAAATAAACCAGTAATTTTCAATTCTAATTCACCTTCTATGAAAGAATCGAGTTTTGCTAGGACTGTTCCTTTTCTAGACTTGGGTCTATCACGTAGTTTGGGAGTAAATACTCCTTTGCTCACACTGACACACTTGAAGGTAATAAAACAGTAAATTCCTCTCAGATACAAAAACATATTCGCTATCCTTCTTTTATGCATGTATATTTAGATATGTTTCAGTTACTCAATGCAGGATTGGAAGAAGATATTAAGAATTTAAATTTGAGTGAAGGGATCATGAAATTTGCCAAAACGTGCAACTGCTTGCAGAGCTGCTCATCCCTGAAATACCATGTGGAGCGTTTACAAGTAACATTTGACTTTGAGAACTTCCTTGCTTTGTCCAACTTTTCTACAATGTAAGTATAGCTGTACATCTGCTTTATGCCAAACACTGTGTGTGTGTGTGTGTTATGTGTACTGTGCCATATGATTATTTGCTTCATTGGAAAGTGTTTCTTTATTTTCCCCGAAAAACCGGAGTCGTCGAATAAAGTGTGGTTATGGTGGCGAGAAGTGACTAATATTGCACCCACTTTGGCCCCTTCTCCTATAGATAGTGTTAGCCATTGGCAGGGGGGACAATGTGACAGTCAACGTAGTAGATTTTTTATATGAATAGAATCCACACTGATTTGGGCTTTTACATCCATCCAGTAAGAAAGCAATAATGTCAATAATCTCATTAATGCCCAACGGTTCGTTAACGAACCACGAGTTTGAATTTTTTTTCTGAGGAATCATATTTACTTCTCTGAATAATTTTCTCTTTACAATTCTTTATAAACAACTGCGAGACTTCCTAGAAATTCCAGAGACCTCGAAACGACTCTTCCCTGCTCTGCCCTAGCCTGCCCTGGTGAGCTGAAACCAACCCTGTTCCTTACCATGGTCGTCGCCCTGTGCTTTTTTGCCCGGCGCCGCCTAGGCAACCCGCATTACTGCGAGGTTATGTGTGATGTCGACACGTCGAATTTTCAATTTTTACTTTCCCGTATACGTACGTATACACGGAGTGATATACGTAGTATAGGGAAAGTTATGTAATTCTGCGCGAAAAAATGGCGAATTTTCGTCGGAAAAAAATTCATTGCCGGGCCGTGATAACGCAAAAGTGGATAAATCCAGTTGCTAAATTAAAAAAAACAACCTAACATGTGGTGTAGCCTGAATCCCTGTTTTGAGGTCCTTGTTACGGAAAAACCAATTAAAAGCAAAACTTCCGTCTGTCGGTCCTTCCGTCCGTCTGTGAACAATACTAGGGCCTAAATCACTCGTAGGAATTTCTCTAAATTGAAGGAAGCCTTGTCGAACTGGCTCAAGTCGAAGGTTTGAAATTTTGAAAATCTTTCTTCAAAATTTGTGGGTACTTTACATGAAATCTCCCGGACATTTTCAAATTGTTCTCCAAATTTTTTCAATTATTTTTGTAATAATTGAGTAAAATATACTTTGAAAATCGGATGTATGCCACTTTCATCTGTTAACTCTGAATATTCGAAAATTGCAAAAGTTTGAATTTCTTTCGGCCTCTTCCTACAACTACTAAATTGAAGATATAGATTTTTCCTTCAAATAAAACCCCATAGTTAGTTCTTTCATTAAGGTCAGGTACATTTTTTTGAAAATGTTAATACTGCGTGCAGTATGAGCCATTTTAAAAATTACAAAACCAAGCTTTTTTCAAAAACATTTCCAATTTTTTAAAAAATTTTGTAGCGATAGCACTAAATGTGCTCTCTGAGATGAAATAAACTTCAGTTTGCTCTATTCTTTTATTTTTTTTCAAAAATTACAAAAATTAAACTTTTGGATTTGTCTCTCACGTCGTCAATTTTTACTTTAGCGGCAATTCGTTCACATCATTATATTTGTAAGTCCATGTGCTTTAAATAATTTTATGTAAAGTTTTTTGAATCCTCAATCGCTTTCCGTGAAAACTAGCTCAAAATTCCGCATTCTCAGAAACGCTTAAACGCAATTTTCTCATAAATGGCTCCAAATATTTTCTTCAAGCTGTTGGAACGGATACTGCTAAAGCAAGCTCTTTAATATGACGTAAAGATCAATTTGCGTTTTTTTGTTTTTTCAAAAATTACACAATGTAATGCTTTAACATATCTATCACGCCATTAATATGCTTATTTCCAGCAATTTGTAAGCACAATTTTATTTGTGAGTTAATGTACATCAAGTGACTGCTAATGAAGTTTTCCAAAACACAAATGTTTCAATGAAAAAGAGTTTTAAAGTTCGCATTTACAGCAGTGTTTAAACGCCATTTTCTTTAAAACAGCTTTAGTTTTTTGAAAGAAAAGTACCTTTCAAGACGAAGTTTTACTGTTCTTTGATATTCTTAAAAAAAAGTCCAATGTGCTATTAGAAAACCGAAAAATTAAGAAAATAGCAAAAGAATGTATTTTGGACTGTGATAGATGGCACCTAGCAAGAGTATGTGGCAAGTCCAAAGGAAATAGAACGCTAACACCAGAAAAGTTATTCCATTTTGTAGCAGCATCAGTTTACTTTGGTCTACTCCGGAATAGATCATTGAGTTAACGTTAAGATCTTCAGTTTATTTAAGCCTTTTCTTCGTTTCTGTTAAAAAGTCTTTATTAAACTTTCCCTGAATTCATCAATGAGTTTCTTTTCTTTAGTAGCTAAACCTCTTACATTTCATGGGAGAACTTTTAGTCTAGCCTTAATTACGAATCGCATATCCAGTTTTTGGCATATGTTTCCACATTTGAGATTTACCCGGCATGTCTGTGTGAAGAGTTTTACTAATTTAAATGTCCCCTGACCGTGTTACATGCGTCATGCAACGTAATCCTTTACATGAAAAGCGGCGGCGGTGGTGGTATAGTTCGCGGCGGCGGTGGTGTAGCGGTTAGCGTAACGGACTGCTATACCCAAGTTGGCGGGTTCGAACCCGATCGAAGCGTGTTCGAACCCTATCGTGGATTTTTAGGGGCGAAAAAATCCTTCGTACGCCTTCCTTCGGAGAGGAAGTAAAGCCGGCTATCCCATGTTAGTAGATTTACTTGCATGTAAGAGATCCTCAAGCCTAAATGATGCCTCTGAGCTAAATTCAAATCGCCTGTTTCGTCGCCTCAGTAATACCTTCTTTCAGCTAGTTGGTGAAAGGAGCGTAGCGAAATTTGCGTGGTCAGACGGAAGAGCAGGCCTCATGGCCTGAGTCTCGCCACGTAAAATAAGGCATCAATTCAATTCAAATAATCCTAGTTTTGGGACTCCCACTTCCCTGCTTCTGAGCCAACAGAATTTGATAAGGTTTTCTCCCTTAAGAAAGTCGGTTTCACCTCGCCTCTACAATTCCCCCTACCTACGAGACGACGACGAGACTTCTTTCGCCAGTTTCGTCTGCTTGGAGTCTTCTTCGACGAAGCGGCAGTTGAGGTCTTCTGGAGTCCCCCAACCCTTTCTGCTGTCCGGCAAGGGAGTCTCTAGCAGTACGTACGCTACCGTCGGCATTGCTCACAGGCTCACGGGAGTACTCAAGCTCCACCACCAGCTACAATTTAATGCACTCCCTATGCAGAGACGTTGTATATCAATAAGGGATGGGGGTAGGAAACGGAAGAGGAAGGAACGACCGCACGCGGTTCATGGTCCGTTTGTTAGATTTCTGCATTCGGCATTCGCCTGGTGTTAATCAGAGAAACCACGGAAAACTACGCATCACAGCAATCGGCTGCTAGAATTCTCGTTCATTCACCGACTAAACATGACCTAGTGATGGACATACATGATGCCTAGCTAGTGATGAAAATGCTGTCACCGTCGGACCTCGAGCCCTAGGACCTGCCGATCAGACATTGCAGTGAATTGGTTTGATGCCTTGAACCTTCTCAACCAGCTTCATCTTTATAATTGCTTATTCATAAACAGCGGATTTTTAGATTTTTAGGTCTTAAAACATGCGTTTTAGGTGTCTAAAATAGTTCCTTTCATCATCCGTCTTTTTAAATGGTAAAATAGGCACAAATAAAACAGGAATCTTTCAAAAAACACATCTTTACTGTATATATATATATATATATATATATATATATATATATATATATATATACACACATATATATATACATATATATATATACACACACACATATATATATTTATATATATACATATATTTTGACGAACGTGAGTTCAGAGGTTCGTCACAGGTGCCCGAGCACCATAAAACACCATAAAAGAACGGGGAAGAGAGCGTGGTGCAGTTTTAAAAAGGGCGCGCCCGCGGACGAGGAAATTGTCGCCCGCGGCGTCCGCCGAAAGTCGCGAGAAAATGACGCGCATTAGCTGGAGAGGGGAGGAGGAGGCGCCGCGTTACCCCTACAGGCAAGAACGCATAAAACGCGAATCCGCAGGCGGAAGCGTTCTCTTTCGTTTACGCCCGCCGCAGTAGCAGCATTCTCTTGAGTTTTCGTCCGTGGAAGAGGCAGCTTCTCTCTCTGGTTTACGCCCGCCGAAGCAACGGTCGCCGATTGCAACATATTATTCGTAAGAACGTCATTAGTTAGGAGTGTTCGGCATCAGAAAGGCGTCTAGTTAGTCGTCCGCGAATTCGTTGAATATTCAAGAAAGCTTTTCTTCAGTTACGGCACCGTGAAGGAGGTCGCCTGTTAAATTGCGACACAAGTTGATGCTCAGGTTAAACCAAAATCTGCAGCTGGAGTGAGAGAGAAAAACTAGTACGCGGCGAGAACCATACATCACGCCGGCGCACAGTGGGATGAAATGACTAAAAGCTGGCCAATATTCGAAAAAAAAATTTCTAGTTGAGAATTTTTAACTCTCAGGTTGGCTTCACTATTGATGGGACTATGAAATCCCCTGGGTACGAACGGCCGGAACTTACAAGTGAAAGCTGTATTCCAAGTTGAACATATGGCTCTATTGTTTTTACCGCGTCACCCAAGCCGGACGGAAATTTTAGTGCGGATTTAAAGGCAAATATTTTTTTCTATGAAAATAATCATTGAAATTTTAAAATGGGACATGTAACAGAAGGTATGCACTAAATTATAAGCCCTGGTTTAATTATTTTCTTTCATGTTAAACATGTTTTTTTTAAATGAATGTTCATGCCGGTAAATGAGAAAATGTATTTAAAAAATGAATGAAAAAGTAGAGATAAGTTACAAATTCCACAATATTCCACGTTCATTCTTATTTATTGATGGTATTTATAGTATTGACTTCACGATCATTTTATAAAACTGCACGAATAGGCACGAATCCGATAATGAGACATGTTTATAACGGTAGCTACAAAAATCTGTTTTTTTCTAATTTTATTAAACTTAATTAAAAGTAAAAAATACTGCCCTTGTTCATAAAAATAATGTATAAATCGATATTAATAGTACATAATTGACAACATACTAAAAAATATGTGGGAATACCACTTTCTCTACCAACATGTAACACCGCTTAACGTAGAAAAGAAAAAACAATACCGCAGCAAAAAGCCAGAGCAGTCTTTGTTGCATTCACAGATAATTTCAACCTTAAAATAGCACTGTTTTCAAAAATTAAACTTTCAGCATGCAACGCATGCCCTGAAGTAACTAAATTTACTCATGGCAGTCTAAAATAGTTATTTATGATTCGAATAGAGAAAATTACATTTTTTTGCGAGAAAGAGGTGTTGCGACAGAGACCGTCAGGCCGAGTAGTGCAATCCTACGAGAAAAATAAAACCACTTTTACCATGTGTGTTATACAATATATTTGAGTCATCATTACTGACTTTCATTTTATTTTAAGGGAAATATCACTAATTGGGCCCCATGTTACATTAACCCTAGATTTTGAAGTCGCCCTGTACCAAGTGTTATTACAAAGGCGCAGTGTGGCAGACTACTGCGGGTAAAAATGAAGAATAACCCTTTTTTACAATGCAACACTAAATTTAATGAATCGAACATGTATGATATTATAGGAGTTATAAATTACATGTTAAAGGGTTTTAAAGATACACCTAAATGACTTTACTCTCACAGCAGATACTTGCAGTATACACATGTCTTTTGAGAAGCGTCCCCAGAAGTACCTCGTCACATGACATTTGTTACAATCGTCATCGTCACATTATGATTGCTAAAGATTCAGAACAAAACTTTCATGCTGCAATACAAGGATTTTGTATTTATTATTTACTGTATTAGCGAATAAAGCAGAAAAATATCACTGACGTAAGTACAAAGGAGTAGTGTATTGGACGACGAGTGTTAAAATACCGTATGAGCACAACAATATAGTCACACAATGAAGCTACATAGTTTGCAAACGGGGAGTGAGGGGAAGGAGGTGGGGTACTGTTTCGGCACTACTTGCGTCGTCTGACAGACGACGGGGTTAAAAGTTGTACGCAATCAGACTAAAATATTTTGTTATATATGCATTCTTCCACGTTTTTTCAAATGTCATCGGCCGCATTAAATCCGCCATTTTGAATTTTTATTTTTGATATTATATTCGTAATCAGTGAGCTCGAATATACAGTAAGTCAGAATGCAATATACTAATTTTTGTTGCATTCTTCCACTTTTTCCAAATATCATCCGCCATATTGAATCGGCCATATTGAATTTGTAATTTTCGATATCATACTCGCAATCAGTAAGCTCGAAAACCCCATTGCTCTCATTTTTGTTGCATTCTTCCCCGTTTTTCCAAGTGTCGTCCGCCATATTGAATCCGCCATTTTGAATATTTTATTTTTGATACCATATTCGTATTTGGTGAAGTCGAAAACCCCAATATAAACCCCAACATAGCCATTATTTTGCATTTTGCAAGAGATAATGAATTTTGAGCACGTTTTAGGCATTTCATCCCACTGTGCGGCGTACGAAAACACTGGGCACGAGCAAAGAACGTGCCGAACGAGAGTTAGAGACGGGCGAGGACCGTGCGAAATCGGACGAAGGAGGCGGAGCCGGGAGAGAAGACAGAAGAGGAGGACGGAGCTGGGAGCAGAAGATAGAAGAGGGAGTAGCCGGGAAAGAAGACAGAAGAGAGGGACGGCGCCGGGAGAGGAAGAGAGAAGACAGGTGCGCGAAAGGCAGCGAGTCGCCAGACACGAGCCCGCGACTTGCGCTGCACGTGCCGACAGCGTTCACTCGGCTGCCAGCGACCAGACGCAAGGCCAGCTCAACGCGAAGGGCGAGGTAACGGTGCAAGCGAAATCTAGGTCAAGTTCGCGCCGCGCTGAAAGAAAATGTTAAGAGACGTTATACGGGGAGGTACTGGACTATGAAGGCGAAATAACTTTTAGTCGCAAGTAGAAATGCGCTAGTCATTTTGACGCCTGATTACCTGTTAGATTTGTCAATGAATTAAAGTAAATTTATGTAGTAATAATTGCATTGAAGTGTGGAAGAAGTCGTGCCACAGAGCACGTTTATTGTTCAGATAATTTTAGGAAAAACAAATGTAAAATCAGTGTGGTAAGTGTACTCAGTTGTTGACTTAAGTGTGGAAGTAAATTTAATCAGTTTCATTTCAAAGGAATTCCTCATTTCAATAAACAGTAATTCAGTGTATAGAATTTGAAAGGTCTTTAGTTATTTTGATTTAAAGAGAATATTGTGTGTTGATGGTACGCTTTGAAAATTTCAAGGATTTCATTTCATGTGTAATGGATTTGGCTATTATTTTTTTGAAATAATTAAACTTTGTTCTACTGTTATTTGTGTTCCTGTGTTTTGGGTAGCTCTCTACACCCCAAAAGATCCCACTGTCCTGAGATAAAGTAAGCTCGAAAGAGCAGATATCTGCGCACCCGCCCAGACGCTCAACCATTGTTGAGAGAATTAGTAAATTAATTAAATTTGGGTGTTCGGGGCGGGTTTGCGTCAGAATATATTGTAATCACACACCCCTTCTGCTTTGGGAATCGGACCGGTGACAGGTTTTTCAGAACAAAAACACAAGCACAACATTAAATTTTACAAGAACAATTTAATCTATTAAAAAATTAGATGATGGATGAATTTACAATGAATTACGTAAAATGATACCTTGCGGCTCAATCAATTTTACTTGGAAATTATTGACTACCGTAATTAAACAAATTGATACAATGCAGGCCGCTGATGATTATTCAAGATTACGCTGATGGCTTATGAACTCCTCCCTCTGAGGGTTGCAGTCCTTCCGCATTATTGCGGTAACAATTACGACATTACCATGTCTGATGTTTTCGAGAGGAATGCCCATCAGCTGGCGTCGGCTTCGAGCAGACGGGGACAGGTGGCACCTCGCTCCCTCCGCTTTGTCCAGGGTCGACCGCTCTCTCAGCCGCTCGGTCGGTCTCCGCCGTCAGGTCGTTACCAAGCGATAATCACCTTCCAGGCACCCCGGGATGACGTCATGAGCGACAGCTGCGGCGCGTTTCCTTCCTCTCCGAATTTGCGACTCGCGAACAGTTCATGCGAGCGACGCAAACGCGTATGGCGTGCAATCACGATTACTACCGGTCATTTGCACTGGTAGCAGGTCACGTTCGGTTATGGTTTTCGTCACGATTTTGGAGACTCGGTCCACGCAACGACTGATGCGGGACACGTGCATTTATGTCCCCATGTGATTATTCCCCGCTAACTAGGCGAGTGCAAGTTCCTCATGAGAACTTGAGAGCAATTAATTCTCGCGAAGTTCGACTAGCAGTGTCGGCGGAGTTCTAACCGAAGTGTTTCTCGTGAAGTTTTCCCGCCCTGACGAGAGCTCTGATACCCCTCCCATTACTTCTCTGGTTTGCTCTGATTGGCGGAACTTGAATTTCGGTGGAGTGGCGGGGCGAATCTCAAACCAATGTCTATTCTTGTCGCAGGCGAAAACTCTCCGTTGAATTCGGAGTCCGTTGGGCCGGCGAGTGTCGGTTCCGCACCACGCTCCGCGAACGTTCGTTGTGGCCTAGTTCCCAAGAGCGGTACGTGCGAAGAGTCCGTTTAGTTGTAAACATGGTGTAGGTGTTTGTCTCCGGGTCAGTGCTTTGTTGATCGCGCCGCCCAGCAGACAAAGCCTGATCTTCTCCTCCCCCTGCTTTGGGTTGGCGGTGGCGCGGTCCGGACGGCGGGGCCCCAGAAAAGGAAAGGCCGGTCATAAATCCCAACCGCCCCTCGCTTTGTAAGTGCCTGGCTCGCCGGAACGCGAGCAGAGCCCCTCCGAATTCTCGGTACGCGCCAGATCGACTCGAAATTTATAAGAAATTATATAATATTTCGATCATACTTCGTTCGCGTCGGGTCGTATCGTTACAATATTGAAAAGAATTATTATAATATTATTATAATACGTTTAACGTAATGAAACGGCGGCCGACCGTGTTCAAATGGTGCGGCAGTTATGGCCGTTGCCGCTTGACCCATTCCGAACGGGTCAGGAGAAGGTGCAAGCGAGAGCGGACGCGTGGGCACCGAATGGCAAGTGTGTAAAAGAACTCGGTAGGAGTCGGGGACAGACGCGTTAGCTCGAGTGATTTTGATAGCAGTCGAGGAACTGAGGGAACGTTTAGTGTGATATCGGACAGTGGACATAGTAGTAACCAGCGTGTGGATGAATACGATAAACAATATTCGACATCTAACCGGAGTTCGCAATATAAAAAACTGAGCAAGTGCGAAATATCAATCGGGAAGCGAGTTTAGCCACATGTCGGTGCAAATGATGATGAAACATCTGGCGAGGACTGGAGATAGAGTGTTTATGAGTAGCGTGTTCACCGAATAGACAGTGTGAGAGGGGTGGACAAAGATAAACATAAATAGTGTCTGGAAAAAACTGTTTTGGAGGGAGCATCGTGTGAAGGCGCGTGGGCTTTGAGCCGCATGCAGCGGCGGCCGACCGAGGCTTCGGGTAACGACGCCGAAAGAGGGCAGCCGAGCAATGCCGAGCTGGAGGGGGAACGGCGCTTCGCCTGGAAGCCGAATGAATTGCCCATATAAATATCAGGTTTTCTTTTTCCTTTGTGTATGGAATAGTGACTTAGAAAAATGGGAAGTGTAACTGTGATTTGTTAACATTTCATATGAGAAAAGCGGGAAGTGTCACACAGTGTACTGAATCGTTGTGAAATAAAGTATTTTCCATGTTTCCATGTTTGTATTTCAATGTGTATTTCAGATGAATGTGCCAAAACCCAGAGCCCATTCGCAAACAAAGATCACCTGTCCCACATTGCCATAGATTACATTAAATTTAATGTAGTTTAATGCACTTTTTCACATTAAATTAAATGTACCGTGTACATTAAAATCATGTCAGTGTACATGTACATTAAATATCATGTGTAAATTAAAATCAATGGAGATTTAATGTATTGCAGTACATTAAATTTAATGTTAAAGCGATGTACGTTAAAGCGATTTTAATGTGTTTGTGCATTAAATTTAATGTTAAAATTAAAATCAATGTAGATTTAAGGCAGGACTACATTAAAATTAATGTTTAAATTAAAATTACGTTATGTACCTTGTAAATTAAACCGATATTAATGTGTTGTACATTAAATTTAATGTTTAAATTAAAATCAGTGTAGGTTTTAGAAATATTTTCTTCCGCTATTTGAACTTACGTATAATAAATTTAAAATATATTTTCAACATATATACGAGTACAAAAAATATAAATGTTTACATTCAAATTGGTAACAAATAAAATTGTAAAAATCTTGATAATAAAATTGTAGCGATGTACATAGTACGCTAATTCTTTAGTTTACAATTTTTTCAAATCCTCCGGAAATATTTAAATTTTTTCAAAGAATTATCACTGTAACAATGTCAGAATTTAGTATTCTTTACAGCTACGAAACATATTTCCAAGCGTAAACGCGTCCAAAACAGGTGAAGTAGTGACAATTATAAATAATATACATAATTCTGTAGAGTTAATAGATATTTAATATATAATACGTCTAAAGAAATATGTTCCGTAGACGTAAAGAATACAGAGCCTTTAGCGTATCTCGCAACCCATGACTGGTAGCGCCTGTTCTTGTTTTGGCAATTTGGCAACCGCCTGTCTGCCTTCTTTCAATACTGGCGTGGCTGGCACGTCGAGAGTGCAGAGGAAATGAGCTGCGCGTCTTAATCTTCAACTTTCCTCTTTCCGTGTTTTCCTATTCAAGGGCTTCGGCGGGCAGGTACCCGGCACACACACCAGAATCTTTTCACGCTATGCAGGGTGGGTGGGGTGGGCTGGGATGGGCTGGTCTGAGGCATGATCCAGCAAACAAAACATCTATTTCAGGCGATTCTATCTAGTATGCTTAAGAAACAGAACAGTAAAACTGAAGATGGGGAGGGAAGTTTTGACTGATTTATGGATTTATTTACGTAACAATAATTATTATTTAATGAACCCCGGCACACAGAGAAATCACAAAGATATCTCGTGAAACATCACCTCCAAGCTGTTTATTATTTATAACAATAATTGTTTATTATTGAACCTGAAAATTATTTACTTTTATTTTTATTTTTTGTCGCATCAATTACAAAGGTTATTAGCAAGCTGGAAATTAAACAAATAGGGAAATCTTAATTAAATTAATAAATATTAATAAAATAATCCTGAATTTCTAGATTACGAATAATTTCTCCTCCTTTCCTTTCTCCTTTTGTTCGGAACTGGCATTTTCGGAAATTTTTATTGAAAAATTTCCTGACTAAGAAAGATTTAGTGCCGAAGTAAACTTCCACCAAAAATACACGTTGATCCTTCGTCAACATTTTCGAAGCGATTCTTCTTTCCTCAACGTGTTGCTACGATTATGAACGAAACGTGAATGAATGACTGCCCAAGCACAGAATAAGTGCTTGCTCTTTCTTTCAACTAAAATAGCTCCGTTCTCCTACCCCGAAATCTGCGACTGTGGGAATTGGGTAATTAATACTGAAAGGGAAGCCAAAGGTATTTCACGCGTTGCCAAATTGCCAAAACAAGAGATTGTGCTCGGAGATATGGGTTGCGAGTTAGATTAAAGACCCGGTATATTTTACATATCATAGCGGGCAATACATTAGGCCTAAGAACCTGCTGAAGCACTTGGATATCGCAATAGTGGTTAGAGCACCGGGGCGTAAACCAGAAGTCCCTGGTTCGAATCCCGGTCGGGGTGACTATTCGTTGAACAAGTTTAAATATTAAAATTCATTTGTTACTCAGTACCAAGATCAGAACTTAGTACTCTTTACATCTGCGGGACATATTTCCGAGCGTAAACGCGTCCAAAAATGTGACAATTGCGTAAATTCCAACAGGCAATTCATCAGGTCTAAGAACATGTTCAAAGAATTGATTGTCTCGATGGGATAGTGGTTAGAGCAAATGGGCGTAAACCAGGAGAGGAATTGAAATCCCGGTCGGGGTGACAATTATTTTAACAAATTTTAAATATTGAAGTTAGTACTTGTAGAGTAAATTCACACACACATGCAGTAATTTAAATGTAAAAGTACATTAAAGTAAATATCATGTACGTAAATTAAATTTAATTTACACGTACATTACATTTAACGCACATGTACTTAAAAGTAATGCGGACATTTCTGATAGTGCACCCATAAAAATCAATGTTGAAATGAACTCAAAAGAGGAACGTTTCTATACATATATATATATATATATATATATATATATATATATATATATATATATATGTGTGTGTGTGTGTGTGTGTGTGTGTGTATTGGGGTTAGGGGTAGTGAGGTCTTACAATGCAAACTTAAACGTAACGTAATGATGTAAACTTAGCCGCAAAATTTACACGTAAAAACAAGAGTTAAAAATGACGAACGTCAGCTGACACGTAAGTTTCGCCTGAACCAATCAGAATTCAATGTACTGAAACTTGAATGATTCGTCTCTAACATAGTGAAAAGATCTTTCCACCATGGTTTCTAACGTCGGTAAAGCTAGCACCCCCACTTTCTCAAAACTCAAAAATTCTTGCGCCATAATTTTGGGCTAATTTTGAGCTAATTGTGGGCTAATTTTACGCTAATTTCAGCCCGCTTCCAAAATTTTTGGGCTACCTCCCAACACCCCGAAATTACGATTGCAAATTTTGGCCGGTAAAGCTATCAGCCGCACTTAAAATTCAATTTTTTTGCACGTTTAAAACAAGTGAGTTTTGGGCTCCTGGGGGCCACTTTTCAAAATTTCGAAACTCCCCCTAAATACAAAAACAAAAAATCAAAACCACCATATTTTTTGAAGAATGAAAAATTGGCCAGGGAGTATATTCTAGCTTTCACGAGAATTTTCCACTTTTTGGAAAAGAAAGAGAGAAGCCCAAAATTATTTGTGAGTAAAATCGTATTCCTTATTATGTGTTGTATGTCACACGCTATTGTCAAGAGCCAAATGCTTGTTGTTCAGGTGTTATAAGAACTTAAATATTGAATATCGAAAAAAGTGGGTTAGTTTTGATTAATATTCCATTTTTTTTCAATAAGAACGGTGGTAGCCCCAAATAATTTGAGGTTGGCATATTGATAGGTAATGTATGAGCAATTGTTAATAAATTCCTCATTTAATTAGTAAAGTATTTCAGAGATTATTTTGTGAGGAATGAAAAATTTGTCGAAAGGTATATTGTAGTTCTGACGAGAAATTTCCATTTTTGGGAAAGAAAGAGAGAAGCCCAAAACAATTTGTGGGTATAACCGTATTTCTTATTATATGTTGTATGTCACACGCCATTGCCAGAAGCCCAATCTTTGTAGTTAGGGTTTTATAGAAACGGATATGTTGAATATCGAAAAAAAGATATGGACTGGTCTGACTAATATCCCTTTTTTTCAATACGAACGAATAAAGCCCAAAATTATTTGAGATTCGAATATTATTAACCAATTTATGTGCAATTGTTAATAAATTCTTTATTTGAATTGGTACAGATTTTTGAAGTTTCAGAAGTTCAGAAGTGGAAACGTGGTAAAAAAATATATTGTAATTCTCAAATTTTCCATTTTTTGGAAAAGAAACCGCAAACTTCAAAATTAATTATGAGTTTAGCCGTATTCCGTATCATGTGTTGTATATGGCGCTTTATTGCTAAGAACGAAATCCTTGTAGTTCAGGTTTTATAAGATCGCAAATATTGGATAGCGAAAACAAAAGTGATTCTTTTGGTGAATATTCCTTTTTACTTTCCCGTATACGTACGTATACACGGAGTGATATACGTAGTATAGGGAAAGTTATGTAATGCTGCGCAAAAAAATGGCCAATTTTCGGCGGAAAAAAATTAATTGCCGGGCCGTGAAAACGAATAAGTGGATAAAACCAGTTGCTAAATTAAGAAAAAAAATCCTCTATCTCGTGATGTGGTCAAAATCCATGATTTGTTGCTTCTTTATACTTAAAAATCGATTGACGGCATTCCGTCCGTCTGACCGTCTGTGGTCAACGCTAGCGCCTAAACCGTTCGGTCGATTTTCTTCAAAATTGATATTCCCCAGTCGATCTGATTCTAGTCGAAGCTTTGTGATTTTGAAAAAGATTCTTTAAAATTCGGGGGTACTTTATATTAAGCCCCCCGGGGATTTTCAACATTTTCTCAAAAACGGCTCCAAATTTTTTCTTCAAATTTCTTGTATGAATAGAGGAAAATACACTTTTTAACATGGCATAGGTCCGATTATCACGTACAGCTCTGAATTTTCGAAAATTGTGAAAGTTTGAATTTTTTTCGGCGTCTTTCTCCAACTACAAAATTGAAGATAGAGATTTTTTCTTCAAATAAAATTTGTTCTGCATATTGAGTTCTTTAATAAAGGTCATGTAAATGTTTTTCACAATTTTGGTAGTTTTCTTGCAATATTGCGTGCAATATGTGCAGTTTTAAAAAATTACAAAAACAAAATTTTCTCAAAAACGGCTCCAAATTTTTTCTTTAAACTTTTGGTAGGGATAGTGGTAAATGTACTCTATCAATGACATAAAAGCCATTTTGGTCTATAGGTTGGTTTTTTCAAAAATTACTAATATGTAAATTTTTTTACTTGTCTCTCACGTCGTTAATATTTACATTATCGGTGATTTTTTTTACATTATTATATATACGAGTATATATGCTTTAAATAATGTCAAGTAAAGTTTCTTGAAAACACTACCGTTTTCTGTGAAAAGTAGCTCAAATTTCGGCATTTTCAGAAATGCTCAAACGTCATTTTCTCGTATATGGCTGCAATTTGTTTCTTGAAACTTTTGTAACGGATAGTGATAATTCCACTCATTAGTATAGCGTGAAGTTTATTTTGAGTTTTTTTGTTTTTTTTCAAAAATTATATAAATGTAAATTTTTTGAAAGATCTCTCACATCTTTAATATGCACATTATCCGCAATTTGTAAAGATGATTATATTTGTGAGTGTAAGTGCTTCAAATAACTTTAAATAAAGTATTTTGAAAACTCAAAAAATTTTCTGTGAAAATGAGCTTCAAATTTCGCATTTTTAATAGTGCTAAAACGCCATTTTCTCTTAAACGGCACATAATTTTTAAAAGAAAATTGCCATTTACGGCTAGGTTTTTGTGTTCTTTAATATTCTAAAATTAATGTTTCTGTTCTACCAATAGGAAACCGAAAAATTAAGAAAATGACAAAAAAATGTACTTTTGGCGATGATAGATGGTAGCTGGCAAGAAAGAGTATGTGGCAATTCCGAATAACTAGCGAAGACCCAGGAAAATAGAAAACTAATACGGGAAAGTCTGTGCCATTCTGTAGCACCACTAGTTTAATAAGAATTAGTCTAGCCCGAAATTATTTGAGATTAGCAAATTGAGAAACAATGTATGTGGAAATGTAAATAAATTTCCTATTTGAATTTGTAGAGTATTTTGTGAGGAATGAGAAATTTGTCAAGAAGTATATTGTAGTTTTCACGAGAATTTTCCATTTTTTCGTAAACAAAGAGAATAGTCTAAATTTTTTGTGAGTACAGCCGTATTCCTTATCATGTGTTTGAAAATGACATTGATAATCAAACGCGAAATCTCTGTAGTTAAGGTATTTTAACAACGAAAATAATGCATATCGGAAAAAAGTTGGGTCTGTTTTGATTAATATTCCTTTTATTTTCAATAAGAACAAATCTGGTCCAAAATTATTTGAGGTTGACATATTGATGGCCAATGTATGAGCATTTCTAAATAAATTCCTCTTTTGAATTAGTACAGTATTTTGGAGTTTATTTAGTGATAAACGAAAATATGTTCAAAATTTGTATAATAGTTTTCACACTAATTTTCCAATCGTAGGAAAAGAAAGTGAGTAGTCCAAAATTATTTGTGACTATAACTGTGTTCCCTATTATGTGTTCTGTATGACATTCAATTGCCAGGAGCGAAATCCTTGTAGTTCAGGTTTTATAGCAATACAAATTTTTAATTTTGCAGGAAAATAGGGTGTTTTGATTAATATTCCTTTCTTTTCAATAAGAATGCATCTACCCCAAAATTATATGCGTGTTGCAATTTTTTGCCATAATGTGCATGTTATTTGTAGAACATTGGATTGCTTGAAGCGAAATACCTGTAGTTTAGATTAAAAAAAAACATATTTAAGATCGGTAAGAATTTCGGACAGTTTTTTTTTAATTCGCTTTTCTTTTTCATGAAAAACATGAAAATGCCCAAATTATTTCAAGATCGCATCTTATTTGCTGGTATGTCTACAATTTTTAGTAAATTCCACATTTACATTTGTTAATTAAGTTTGTTTTCTTTTTTTTGACGAATGAAAGGTTGAGAAAAAAATGTAGTTTCCCTTTTATAATAGGCATTATTCTTTTTCCATTTTTGAATTTCTCTATTATTGATTGTGATTTTAGAATTTGTCGCTGCTTTTTGGATAGAAGTTTTCTTGTATGAAATATCTAACAAGTCCATATTGAATGTTTACATAGGAATGAATCAAAGTAATTATTTTAAGGCTTGATATTGATCCTGTGTGACTAAATGGTAAAACTCTCAACAAATACATTTTTTTCTTTTTTAATGTTGGAAATACATATGTACGGTATAATTCTCCCAGAGTATGTGTGAAGTTTCTCCGGGTTTCCTAGTTTTGAGATAATGAGATGCTAGCTTCTCCATCCTTATTTTTGCCAAGTTGATTTCGGGGCGTTTTTTGATGACACTAAAGAACCCAAAATTATGGCGCAAGAGTTTTTGAGTTGAGTTGCTATTGGGATGGTTTTAAATTTTTGTTATCGTACTTAGGGGAGAGTTTCGAAATTTTGAAAAGGAACAAAAATTTCGCATGTTTACGACCTCACAAATATTTTCGAATTTTCAGTACGGGTGGGTGTTAAATTAACAACCAACAATTTTTGACCTGAATTTCGGAGATTGTAGTGTACCAAAAATAATGTTTCTGGTGTCACTGAAGAGCCTAAAATTATCCCAAACTTATGGTGGAAAAAATTTTGAAATTTGAGAATTAGGGGTGGTTTTGATTTTTGGTTTTCATATTTAGGGGTTAGTTTCGAAACTTTGAAAAGTGGTCCCCAGAAGCCCAAAATTTACTTGTTTTGACCGTACAAAAAAATATTTGAGTTTTGAGGAAGTGGGGGTGCTAGCTTTACCGACGTCGGTTTCTAGTTTTTTCTTCGAGATTCCTATCGATTTGTCTTTATATACATGCGAGTAGATGTTGTAGTGCTCACATTTCCTTCATCTTATAAACAAGGATTCTCAAGAACCAAATTCACAAGTAATTCGTCCAACATAATTAGTTTATTCGCCATCTCAGTTTAAAGTCACAATAAAAATTGTCCAAATTCTTATTTTGAATTGACTACACGCATCAAAAGAGTTCGTAAACTAGTTCTCTACATTACAAAACAATGACACAACCACAAACTACCTGAACACAATCTGAAATCGAACTTTCTGATTGGTCTTCGGCGGAATTCCGACGTTAACTTAACGTAAAAGCTTGGAGCTTGCGAACTCTTAAGTTTACGGTCTTACATCAACGGTTATGTCAAGGTATTGTGAATGGTCTCGCTTAATAACACATTTCTAGGTTTTACGGCTACGTTACGTTTACGTTTAAGTTTTCCTTGTGAATGACGCCTGACGGCCGAGTCAAAAGACCCGTTCTGAACGAGTCGGGGGAAATGCGGCGAACGCGCGCGGGGCGTGAGACAGTCTGTGAGTACGCGAACTCGTAAGACGACGGAAGTTGTGAGAGAGGACTGGATTGTAAGTGGAGACGAAACGAGTGCGTGAGCAGGAGTTAGTAATTAAGAAGCTGAGGAACTGTAAATGTGAATGCTGAGGGCAAGTGGATCAGGCAGTATGTAGCATGGAGCGGGTGTGATGAACAATATTCAGGAGTGATACGTGTAATCGGAGTGAGGCGGGACTGATGCGTGAGCACAACTAGGTATGCGAAGTAATAAAGGAACAGTGGGGGTGTTTTGAAGGATTGGTGGACTGTGAATCAAGCGATGATTAAGGTGGGCGCCAGCATAGTGAACTATGGTTGACGTGTAATTAGATTGGCGACATCAAAGACTGGGTAAAGACTCAGGGTCGGCCGCTGAATGAGCCGCCGCACGTGGTAGCAACCGTAAAAACATCTGGCAAGAAGTGTTAACAGTAATATTTCTTTACGTCCACGAAGTAGTACACAATCTTTACGTCCACGAAGTAGACAGTACGAGAGGCGCGGACGAGATTAGAAGACCATGGAGGCTATGGTGAAGCGTGTGTCAAGCGCAGGAAGGCTGGCGTCCCTTGAACGTTGCAGAAACGTTTCACATCTTCCGTCCACGCTTCGGCCCGCCGCCGGCGCCGAGGCCAGCCGAGCGACGCCGAACTCGCACGAGATGCCTCCATGCCGAGGGGCCCACGGAACGCTAAGGGTGGTTATCGAAACCTCAGGTTTGATGTACTGAGCGACTCATTAAAGGTTGATTACGAAGGTAGCAGTGATTCTTAAACATTCCATGGGGTTGAACAAATGAAAGGAGTATGATATTGTAATGAAAGTGTTTTGTTTTTGTTTGCCTTTTTGAAATAAAGTGTTAAGTTCTCTGTCTTACAATTTTGCCTTTCCAATGGATGCACGAATACCTGGAGCCCATTTACGAGAAATATTATCTGCCCCCTTATCATATTAAAATCATTGTTGGATTGTATCGAAAAACCGGGACACTGTCCGAGGGATTGTACCGAAAAACCGGGACACCGGGAAACCGAAAAATCGTCTCAATATATATATATATATATATATATATATATATATATATATATATATATATAATAAAAAGTTAATAAAACGTAAATCAATATTCTATAGAATCAGTATTTTATATTTTGCGATAATACTACTAATGAACAAGTTTAATTGTTTCTCCTTTAGATAGAACTCTTTGTATCGTATTTTGCCCCACAATAAATTACTAAACTTTTCTCCAAGTTTTCAAGATGAAAAAAATGTCTCTTATCGGTTGAGTTAAATTTTCTTTCGCAGAAATTCAATCGTTTATCGTAGAAGCGGAAGTAGGCTTTTCCACAAAGTCAGGAAGAAGTATCATGGAGACTTTTATTGCAAGATCCTTGTTCTGTATATTTATTTCTCGCTATCTTACAGATTGACGCAACTTAAAATTATCATCATCCTTGTCTATTGCGCCAACATAGAAGAAAAAATATAAGTAACCACAGACAAAAGAAATTAAGAAATTAGTCTAATTTTAGGTTTTTAAAAGTAAAATAGGCACAAATAGGCATTAATAGGTTATTTTAGGTGCTATAAAATTGACAGATTTTTATTCAAATTATTCTAAAATGCATATATAAATCTTCATTCAATACAAAGTGCACACGAAACAGAATAGGTTTTTACCTAAAAATCCGTTGTCTTCAATATCAATATTATCATGTCCAAGGAGAGTATTGGAACAATGTTGTAACGCTTATTTCAGAGTTTGGCCCTTAGAAGTTCGATTCCAGAATTATGCTATTTTAACTTTTTTTAAATATTTAGAAAATGGGAAATGTTTCCTAGGATCTAAATAGTTTTTATATTAATCTTTTTATAATATTACACTTTTCTTTAGGGAAGAAAGTTGGAAGAAAAAGCATGACCATTTTTCGCTGCTATGGGTATTCTATAAGGAGTCACACTTCATCCCCACTCGGCGAATGGAGCTTTATGATACAGGGAGCTTCATTGGTAAGTCATTTACAAAGAGTACCTCCGTAAATAAAAATAAAATAACCAACACACATTCTTTCCGGAAAAAGACCGGTCTTAAAACAGGGTTAACTCCCCTATTTTTGTATCAAATGAACCACTTTTGAGGTTTGAACATAGATTATTAGCTTATAAATTGTAAACTATGTAGTAGATTAAGTTACAAAAATATGCAAAGTAACAAAAGTTTGACCATTCTTTATTTCATTTTCCGTTAACTTTGTATTTGAAATTTACAATTTGTTTGAAATTTTTTTTCCAGCACTTTTTGCGTGTAGTAACATTAATAAGATCACTATTTAAAACTTTTCCCTCTTATTTAGTCTATATAGTATTTTAACTGTCAATCACTTTCACTGTCTTACTTTTCTTTAGTCTTATTATTTAACTATATTTGTGACTGTAATGATTACTTGTTCACCATTTCTTGTTTTTCACCATTTTCTTTCCAACATCTTGGAATGCTGTTAATTTATTTTCCTGTTATTTTCCGTAATTTTCTTCTCCATCTTCTCTTTTTCCTTCCCACACTTCTCATAGTTTACCTATTGTTGGGTCCAATGTTGATGCTGTGCATGTGAACATGACTTATTTATCGTAATATGACGTTATCTTTTCTCTCTACTATCTATATGTCTCTGATTTTAAAACGGCAAAAAATACTTATTGCTACTATTAAATGAAAACCACCGGTGTAAAGTTTTACATTTAAAATGATTCATTCGGCATAAAATATTGCCAGCACATTGCGTGTAATTCCATTTTCAAAACACAAACGCTTATCTCCATTTATGCTGTATCTCAGAAACACGTGCTTTCTTAAAAGGAGATTTATTATACACAAAATCTTGGCCCACTCGGCCGCCATGTACAGATGCAACAAAACTCTAGTAAAACATTCTGCCGTCCGGCTTACACTACGCAGCGCGCACTCTGTCTGCTGAGATCTGCCGCCGGCGCCTTTTTATGTCGGCCAGCTCCCGCGTATGGCTTCTCGCGGCTCCTCCTAATTGGCTCGCTTGATGGTGCTTGAAGTCCAAGGAGTAGTCATTGCTGTTCTGAGCGCGCTTTTTGGCGCGTTCGGCGAAACTCGGCGCTCCTGCTGCCGACGCTCTGTGCACGCCGCCGGCGCTCTTTGCCGCGGCAATTTCGAATTGCCGGCCATATACTACACCCTCCCCACACAAATGCAACGAATAGCGGCACGCTCCATTCGTTGCTCAGGGGACAGTCACTGTAACAAACTCATAAGACATAAGAAACTGATCGCAGTCCTGCGTCTACATTACGGCACTTGCGTTTTACAACCATAATACATCTACTCATGGTACACATGAAACTTCCTAACTTCTCTGGCATTTTACATTGTTGTACAAATATACGAAAATAGCTCTTCGCTAAACGAACGTCAAAATAAAACAATCAGCATGAACACAACCTCATGACATTAACAAATTCCCAGTTACCATCTGTACATTTGAAACCAGGTGCTTGAGAAACCAAAATAATTAACTTTGATTCACCACATTAACTTGACGCACTTCGTCAAAATGAATACACTCAAATAATTTCCATTGTCAAATAATACATTTAAATTAAACTTTAACAAATGTGAAACAGAAACATAATGCACCCCATAACTGGAAAATCTGTCAGCTTTTTCCTTAACCTTTCTTTATGATAGTAATCTAAGTATACTCTTTTCACCCTTACTAGCTGAACACTTGCGAAAACTAATTTCCGGATGCCATTTCCACTGGATACTTGAATTGTTATCCCGCGTTTCACTTTCACCGCATTTTGCCCTAGCATTACTACTGTTTCCTGCTGTCCAACCCATGGCATCACTCTATAATGTGTATTTGACCATCTCTTCCGTATGGTTTTACGTTTGGTAGACCTGCCACTATTGCTCTTGACGCACCGCTCTCTAAACACACGCGCTACCAGGCCCCGTAACTTTGCTTGCTGCGAAGCACTTCAGTCACTTTTCGTCACCCCATTTTTGGACTTAGCTTCACTAACTACGGGCATCATGTCACATTGTTTTCCACTGCCCACTACACTGGCCTTCTCGAATTCTTGCTTAAACGCAAAGTCTAGCCTCATGTCCTGTAGCTCATTTGCTGACGCCTGCCATCTTTCTAACCGATTTCCCAGCGCGCCACTCGTTGAATAACTCTCCCTAACACAGGGTTTTCTACTGTTCACCTCATTCTTGAGCTCACTAGCCACTTTCGTGCCTAATTCAACCTGGTCTACCTCTATGTACCCGCGATCGTCTTGCACTACCCGCTTATGGTATATTTCTACCCTTTTTACCATGTCGTCATAGTTCACTCCTCGCATTTTATGCGAGCAAGCAGGCGGCCGGGTGAGCAGCGGGTCCAGAGCGCAGCGCGGCAGGCAACGAGGACGCAGATAAATGCAGAGGAAGCATTCTGGAAGGCATCGAGCTCGGCGCGGAGGCCGAGTGAGCGACGACAAAGGGAGCCACGAAGGGTAATGGAGTTCACGGTGGTACAAAGCAAGAGGGAAATGTGCTCAAAGCGAGGTAGGAACTGCACAAGCTATAGTCTTAGCAAAAGTAGGGATACGTGTAATAGCAGCAAGGAAGTGGAGTTATTCTGTAAGAACTTGGTGATTAACGTCAGAGACCTATGGAAAGGAATTAAAATATATCGGAAAATGCGTGGCGTAAGTGATAGCGGTAATATAATAGGCAGTCAGCACGGATTGAGCACTAAGATTTATAGTGAGTTGAAGCCAAAGGACACGGCAAGAAAATGTAAACCAGTACTAGTAAGAAACGCGTGGCAGGAGCTAGCAGAATTAAGTAGTAAATTTAGGTCACAAGATGACGGGCTTAGTGAAAATTTTCATGGTAATGAAAAGCTCTCGCTTGCTCGTTGCCATTAGACTTGCCCTTGTGGTCACTTCCTGTGGTCCCGACTTGAGCTGCTGCCTCGGCCGCTTGCTGCCTGCCCTGTTGCACCGGCTCACCCCAGCCGCGGCCTCCTGCCGTACGGCGCTGCGTTACCTGCCCGGCTGACCTCTCAGGGGCGGCTGGCCCGCTACCTGGTGTCTCTACCTCGCCAGCCTCGCTACCTGGCTGTGCCTGCTTCTGCGTGTCCATGACCTGAAACTCCGATTCTAGCACTGCCTTGCCGTTTACTAGTTTCCCTCCTAAATTTTCACTAAGCCCGTCATCTTGTGACCTAAATTTACTACTTAATTCTGCTAGCTCCTGCCACGCGTTTCTTACTAGTACTGGTTTACATTTTCTTGCCGTGTCCTTTGGCTTCAACTCACTATAAATCTTAGTGCTCAATCCGTGCTGACTGCCTATTATATTACCGCTATCACTTACGCCACGCATTTTCCGATATATTTTAATTCCTTTCCATAGGTCTCTGACGTTAATCACCAAGTTCTTACAGAATAACTCCACTTCCTTGCTGCTATTACACGTATCCCTACTTTTGCTAAGACTATAGCTTGTGCAGTTCCTACCTCGCTTTGAGCACATTTCCCTCTTGCTTTGTACCACCGTGAACTCCATTACCCTTCGTGGCTCCCTTTGTCGTCGCTCACTCGGCCTCCGCGCCGAGCTCGATGCCTTCCAGAATGCTTCCTCTGCATTTATCTGCGTCCTCGTTGCCTGCCGCGCTGCGCTCTGGACCCGCTGCTCACCCGGCCGCCTGCTTGCCCTCGCCGCGTTATCAGCTACGCGGCCTCTAGTAGTACTGCGCTGCGTCGCCCTCGCGGCGACCTTCTCCTGGCTACCATGCTGCGCGTTCGGCCGGACCGCGCTATTGGTGTCGCGGCCTCTAGCCGACTTCCGAGATGCCTTCTCGCCACCATGGCAGCTTGCTGCCCCAGCGCCTCCTGCAGACGTATAGTTGTCCTCGCGCCGACTGCTGCGCCGCACCCCCGTGCGGCTGCCTGCACCTGTAGGGCCGTCCCGTGTCTCCTGCGATGCGACCCGCGGCGTCGCCAATCCAATCGCCCCGGCCGCGTCAGACGCGTTCCGTGCACACGCCTGCTGCGGCGTGCCGTCCAACCATAGCTTGTTGCGTTTTTCCCAGGCTGCCATCTGCTGCTGCCGTTCTTCCTGCTGCCTCTCCAAATCTTCCATAAACTGCCGATGCTGCCGTTCCATTTGCTCCCCAAATTCTAGCTGCCGCTTTATCATATCCTCTAGCACTTGCACCATTTCCGCTTCTGAGGCCATTTTGCAATACTTTTTGTCAGCAGTTGCACTATACTGTAGGCAAGTTTCCTCACACGAGTCCAGTTTCTCTCTCAGCGTTGCGCATACTAATTTACCTCGACGCCCATTGTTCTCTTAATTTCTCTCGTCACTGTTGTAGCGACAGTTGCACTTTGTCCCGTTTTCCGCACAGCCACACTTCATTCCGAAGTTTTTTTCTCGTCGCCACTGTTGTATGGCGACGCCTGCAGCCACAGCCCTCACGGAGTTTATCCTCGTCGCCACTGTTGTATGGCGACGCCTGCAGCCTCGGCACTTACGGAGTTTATCCTCGTCGCCACTGTTGTAGGGCGACGCCTGTAGCCATCACACTCTCCGAGTTTATCCTCGTCGCCACTGTTGTAGGGCGACGCCTGTAGCCATCACACTCCGAGTTTATCCTCGTCGCCACTGTTGTATCTCAGAAACACGTGCTTTCTTAAAAGGAGATTTATTATTGTCAAAGAATACAAAAAAAACTTTTACAATTTCACAAAACTCTTGCAGTGTTGCGAAACACAAAATTAAAGGCACACACTGACCAAGCGATGCTACCTGACTAACACAGCAAGCAAAAACCAAATGAATGTAACATTGAAAGGTTACGAGGCACACATGGCTGGGTTGTCGAACCACACCACTGTCACATCACCACCGCTCCTACAAATCACACCGCTGTCTAGTAGAGGGTCTCAAATGCAGAAAGCGTGAAAAATGCCCTTCACCGCCGTGGATGCTTCATGCTCCCGGTCCACCATAGCTCCTTCCGCTTGGCCCACACTCCACCAGCTGTGTCGCCCGCTGTCCGCGCGTGTTCTGGCGCTGCCCCGGGTTCCGACCCCGGGCAGGGCGCAGAGGGGCGGGCAGCCGGCTAGCTGGCGGCGGGGGGCGGACGTAGGCGGGGGGAGAGATACGGGCGCGACGGCGCGATGGTGTTGGTGGCGGCGGTGACGGTGGTGATGTAGTGACGTCACCGGTGTCGGCGGCGAGGGTAGCCGATTGCAACCTGGCAGGGCGGCGGAAGAACTGTCACATGCATCAAGGCGCGGGGAAACAATGATTTAATTAATGTCTTCATTCCATTTCATTGATTGATGGATTGATGATCGACTTTTTTTTTAAGTGGGACGCGCGAATTTTGGAATTGGCGCCACCATGACACCCTGGTCTAGCATGGAACTCCCATAATTTAGCGGGAAGTACCCCAAAGAGTGCCCAGGTGGGCGGAAGTCGCAGGAACTTGTCCGCGCCGACCAAAATGTGCTAACAATTATACACAAAATCTTGGCCCACTCGGCCGCCATGTACAGATGCAACAAAACTCTAGTAAAACATTCTGCCGTCCGGCTTACACTACGCAGCGCGCACTCTGTCTGCTGAGATCTGCCGCCGGCGCCTTTTTATGTCGGCCAGCTCCCGCGTATGGCTTCTCGCGGCTCCTCCTAATTGGCTCGCTTGATGGTGCTTGAAGTCCAAGGAGTAGTCATTGCTGTTCTGAGCGCGCTTTTTAGCGCGTTCGGCGAAACTCGGCGCTCCTGCTGCCGACGCTCTGTGCACGCCGCCGGCGCTCTTTGCCGCGGCAATTTCGAATTGCCGGCCATATACTACAATTTATTTTGTTTGAAATACTTCGAGTGTTATAATAATTGAATTTTTTCAAAGTTTAAAATGTAATCAATTGTCACGAATCAAATCATGAGTAATGTTTTTCAATATAGTTTTGAAGAATAGGATTCAATCAATTTTCAAAAAAATTCAAGGAGAGCATTGATTATGTTGCTAAAAACACTGAGGAGGTTTGCTGGGTTTGTAACTGAGCACGATGTTCCTGAGCATCCTAGAGATGAAATTTAATGAAAGAAATGGGCGCTACAATTTTATAAGAGAGCATTAATTTGGTTGCAGCAAGTTACGGGGGCTTGCTAAGGCTATGTCAGGGCATAAGCATCTTGAGATCTCTAGAGCGGTAAGAGATGAATTTTCACGAATGGAATAGCAAAAATGAAAGATAGTACTTGTTGTGTTGCAGCCAACTGCGAGGGCCAGCCGGGCCTAGGCCAGGGCATGAACTTCCTGAGCATCCCGGAGATACTCAATTGGCAGAAATTTCATGAGCGGAACAGTGGCAAAAACATAAGAACTTTGATTCTGTTGCAGCCAACTGCGGGGGCCTGTTAGGACTGTGCCTGGGCATGAGTTTCCTGAGCATCCTAGAGCTTCTCTTCTGACTGCAATTTCGTGAGTGGAATAGAGTCAAAACATAAGAAACTTCACTGTGTTGCAGCTAACTGCGGAGGTCTGCTGGGGCTGTGCTTGGGCATGAGCTTCCTGAGCATCCTGGAGCTTCTCTACTGGCTACTGGTGCGCCCCTTCCGGCGCTCGAAGGATGTTGCCCCTCAGCCCATTGATATTAATACCTTATCACTACCAGCTTTCTACAGGAGGCATCGACGTCACCTCCCTTGCACCTTCTATACGCGCTAATATGAATTTTGCTCCATTTTATGATATTATGTAAGCGTTGAAATATAAGTACCCATGAATCCTTCTATCACATTCGTCACATTGTTCCGAAAAAATATTTTCACATTCAATTTTTGTTTATATCTCTTTATATGAGTTTTATATTATTGAAATTGTGATTTTAATAGCTTTAAGTGACTTTCATGGAAGGTTATCGAAAACTCAATACTTTTCTGTGAAAAATTGCTTCAAGTTTCGCATATTCAGTAACGCATACTCAGTAACGCCCGGAAGATGGGTCCAGTTTTTTCAACAGAAAGTTCCATGTAGGACGAGGTTTTACTCTTATTTATTATCCTTAAGTAATGTTTCGGTTTTACTATTGAAAAAAATTGAGAAATTAATAAAATTACTTTTGGGGAAGATGTATGTCAGCTGGTAAGAGGAAGCGTCAAAACCGTAAAGGAACCCCAAACCAATGGAATTAGAAAACTAACTAGTTCGAGATAGTCTGTGTTATTATATAGGGCCACTAGTTACTTTCTCGCTAGTGCTTAAGTAGAATTCATAAACATATTGCAATTCTGCCGGGAAAAAAAATCGCAAAAAAGGCTAGTTTTTGACAGAAAAAACTATTATTATCGGGCCATTGTAAAGAAAAAGTGGATAAATCTTGTCCTTAAATGTAGTAAATTACATCTTCTAACACGTTGTGCAGTCAGAATTCATGTTTTGTAGGTCTTTGTTACCGAAAAATCGATTGACCTAAAACGTCTGTGCGCCCGTCTGCCTGTCTCCGTCTATGAACAACGCTTGTAACTAAGCGATCAACAAAATATATTCACCAAAATTGATATTTCAAAATCGATTGCCTGATGTCGCGGACCCTTAAATTTGAAACGGATGTTTCAATTTGAGGGTGTATGTCACATAAAACTCATGGGATATTTTCAAAATTTTCAAAAAAATATTTTCCAACTTTTTGATTAACTTTTTTTAATCGCAAAGGATGCTCAAGAGAATAGTTATTTTATCTATTAGAATAGTGCATTTCTCATTTCATATCCTCACCCATAGTTCTCCCCTGTTATCTACGGTTCGCGGCGCATCACAGTTGTTTTGGCGCCGGTTGTTTTTTTTTCATTTTGCCATGCATGGTATAGTAATGCGGCACGCGAACACTTTAAAACTTTCATCGAAATCAATATTAGATGTTGGCTCTTCATCGTAACTGTTTATTGTGGCATAAAGCTTTTTCGGCCGCATTGCGGCCATCTTCAGTGCTACAAAAATAATAATAGTAATAATAATAATAATAATATATCTAAATTACAAAAAATTTTAAAAAATTTAAAGAATTAAAACTTTTTACTAAATATTGTCAAAAATTGAATTTTAAAGAAAATGTAAAATGTGAAATGGACATATAATTTTGAAAAATGACAAATGAAAATTAAATTAAAATAAATGGAATCTATTACAAATAATCTTAGGAAACAAATTGGAGTGAAAGAAAACTGGAAAAGTATAATATAAAATGTGTAAATGGAAACATAATTTTGGATAACAAATGTACATTTTGAAGTGAGATGAACTGTTCTGGACACCCTCAGTTAAAAAATGTAACCTATTGGTATAGATACGTAGATGACATCATAGTACTTTGGACCGGCACTTACAGACAACTGAAAAATTTCACTGACTTCCTTAATTCTATACATGCTAATATACAATTTACAGTAGAGAAGGAAAATGAGAACAGAACCCTTAACTTTCTAGACCTATCCATCACTTTAGTGAATGACAGACACGCTTTTGACATATACAGGAAACCGACACACACCGACACAGTAATTCATAACACTTCACAACATCCACCCTCTCACAAACACGCAGCATTCCATAGTATGGTTCACAGATTGTTCTCAATTCCTCTCTCCCCCCAGAACATCAAGAAAGAAATTCTTATCATTAAACAAATAGCTACCAATAATGGCTACAAAGACTGTCTTATTGACAATCTTATCAAAAGAAAATCTATCTCCCTTAACACAAAAACATTAACTTCACTGACTCCACGCACACAACACACACACACACGAGATATACCATCCCCTTCTTTGGAACATTGTCTCTCAAAATTGCCAAAAAGCTCAGTCAATTCGACATACACGTCACATTCAGCACACCAACCTGTCTCCACACCACACTCTCCCACAACAAAGATCCGATCCCCAAGCCTCTATCATGTGGGGTGTACTCCATTTCCTGTGGTAGTTGCAATGCTAAATATATTGGCCAAACCGGAAGATCCTTTAAACAAAGGATCAAAGAACACAGACAAGCTCTCACACAAGAAACCACACATTCACACTTTGCCAACCATCTATTAGAACAAGGACACTCGTTCAATGCAGACACTGACGTCAAAATTTTAGAAATTGAAAACAGATACACACATAGACTTAAACTAGAAGCAATACACATTAATAATTTATTAAACAATCCCCAACACGCTATTTTGAATGAACAGATTCCTTCTCTCTCCCCTCTTCTGAAACTGGCCGCTTCCAAAGCACATTAACCCCTCTGCCTGCCTCTTTTCCGCCACCCGCCTGGGCCTTTCCCGCAATGGCCATTTCCTAGAAAAAAACCTGCGTTCTCCCCTCCCTCCATTGAACGTTTCCTTTAAATAGCGTACAATGCCTTCGCCCTTCGCTGTCTTGTCTGGACTGAGGCCCACAGCCGCCTCTAATAGGTATGTCAGTTTGCTCACCTAAATTTATTAATTCATTTATTTATTTAGTTACATATTTATTCATTTTCTATGTTCACCTCACTTCAAAATGTACATTTGTTATTCAAAATTATGTTTCCATTTACACATTTTATATTATACTTTTCCAGTTTTCTTTCACTCCAATTTGTTTCCTAAGATTATTTGTAATAGATTCCATTTATTTTAATTTAATTTTCATTTGTCATTTTTAAAATTTATATGTCCATTTCACATTTTACATTTTCTTTAAAATTCAATTTTTGACAATATTCTGTAAAAAGTTTTTAATTCTTTAAATTTTTTAAATTTTTTGTAATTTAGATATATTATTATTATTATTATTATTATTATTATTATTATTACTATTATTATTTTTGTAGCACTGAAGATGGCCGCAATGCGGCCGAAAAAGCTTTATGCCACAATAAACAGTTATGATGAAGAGCCAACATCTAATATTGATTTCGATGATAGAAACATCGTAAATACCACACCATTTCCTACCACTTTAAAACTTTGCCGTTTCGGAAATGCATCCGCTCTTGGCTGGAAAGCCAATGATCATGCCCTTTTCGGCGTCCGATAAATCGCTCCGTTTCTGCATTGCAACAACTACTGCACTGTTTTCCGCTTCTACCTGACAAACTTTGTATACTCTCCACTGTTAATGTTGCCTCCTGCAGTTTGTGAAGGGTTAGTGGCACGTTTACATCGAATATACGCGGTGGTCACCTTAATGCGATTGGACTGTATAAGTTATGTGACATATGAAGAAAACCGGACAGTTTGGTACCCTGTCTCGCTTTCTTATTGTAATATGTTCTAAAACATTAGTTATTTACATAAGAACCAATACAATACGTGTAGTTTTCACAAAATGTTTGCTTGAAATAAAGGCTAATTATATTTTTTCCTTAAACCGTCTCCGATTTTTTTCTTCCAGTTTTTCCTCGGACGGAGCAAAGAACACTTAAGAAATGGCGTAGGTATCCTTTCAGTTGATCTCCTTGAATTTTCAAAAAATACAAATGTGAGACATCATGCGCAAAATATGAGCTGTTGTAGCACCACAAGTTCTATTCTGCTATTTGAGAACCAAAAATTGAGAAAATGTGAAAAATGCCTTTTAGATGCAGGAGAGGCCTTTTAGGAGCAGCTGAGAAAATGGTGGGGACAAATAAAAAAATCTAACCTAGAAAAACAGATTAGGAAACTAACTTGAACGAGAGAGTCTTTGCCATTCTGTAGTATGTTTCCGCCTGTTCACAAAATTGTACAATTCAATATAATGGAAAACTCATTTTTGCAATGCGAAACAAATAAGATTTTTTACAATGGAAGGTGATTACACAGGTCAACAAAAAATCATCAAAAATAGAACTATGTGTAATTTACTATGTACCACGCTCTGATTACAAATATTTAAAATTTCTCTAGCGCGTATCATTTTTGTGATAAGATGGTTTAAATATTGCGAATGTACAAATTATCACCTCAAAATAAAGATTTACCTCGTCAGCAATGGAAAATCATCAGATAAGAAAATAAGTGAAATTTATTAAGTGTCACGACTTGATTCCAAAAATGTGTTTAGATTTTCTCCAACACGAATAGTTTCTAAAATAGGACGGTTTTCAAGTGAACTGTTCAAATCCCCAAAGGCAAAGTCGTTCCTTCAGGAACCACTGTTGCTATTGAAGAAACTTGTTTTGAAGACTGTTGTTTTGACTAGCGTATCTAAAAACAGATAAGGGAGAAACAAAAACAGAAGTTTTTTTTTGAGCCTGATTAAGTGTTTTCAATATTCCTCTCGTTGATCCCAACATGATATATCTCCCTCCTCTTCATATAAAGCTCGGATTTTGATGAAGACGGTTGGTAACGCAAACTATGGAATATTCCAGTAACTTTCTGAAAATTTTCTAAAACTCAGCCCAGCAAAATGAAGGGAGGAAACTTCTGAAGTCCGAAAGATTTTAAAAGATGATGAGTTCACACATACGATCACTCTAGAAGAACAATATGCTTGGACTAGTTTTCAGTGGGTATGTGAACATTTCCTAGTGAAAAAATCTTCAGATTTTGTAAATGGAATCAAGAGACTATTGTGTACATTTTAGAAACTGGGCTAAAAATATCAATTAACTTAAATTTATGACACTCCAATTTAGATTTCTTCCCTGATAACCTTGGTGACTTGAGTGATCAACAAGGTGAGCGTTTCCACCAAGACATCAGAAAGCAGCAACCTGCCAAGATTTCTGAAGTAACTCCATGTTGGTAGATTTCCGCTGGATATTATACAAAGAAGAACCTGAAGAGACGTGGGAGTTCATAACATTTCTGAGTAAGCTTTACTTACATCATTATAAGGAAATGGAATACGGCCAATTTTTAGTGTAATAAATGAATTCGCTATCGTAGAAAAATGGTATGTGATGGCGTAAATCTGAATGAAAAACTAAAATCTGTGTTTAAAAATGGTTTAGATAAATATGCTAACATTTCTGATGATTACACGTTTCATTAAATGACAGCAAACTAAATATAATGTGGTGATCCGGCACACATCAACGACTTTAAGGTCGTAGATCAGATGAGACTCTTAGGGACTCTGAAATTAATACATGTTCTCAGGTTAATTAATTATCTTTTGAGCTTGTGTTATTGAATGTTTCTAATTAAAACAAGTATATTTCAGTAAATTGTAATACATAAACATTTTGTAATACATTTAAAGAAAACAAAGATATTTGAAAAGAGACACACAGAGACAAGAGAAAAAACTAGACTTTCCGATTAAAATAAAAATATAAATTCCTGGATGACCATACAATCAAAATAAATATTGATAAAAAAATTGGATTATGTGCCCCTAAAACGTGTATTTCCGTCTGACTCTCGATAATACTTTCTTGCAGCATTATTCATCTTTCTGTATACAAAAAGAAAATGAAAGCGTAAATGTTAACGAGGATCATACTATTGATCAATCCCGGTTGATGGGTCTAGGGTTACGAGAAACTGGAAAACAAGCAAAATTGCAAGTCCATAATTTGGGAGAGGACTTCAACGGATATCACTTCAATGGCTCTGAATAGGAGGTCCTAGGTTCTAGTGCCGGCGTTGGTGAGTTTAAACACTAGTTAAATAGCGAGGTCGGGTTCAGTCGCTGTCTGGAGGAGAATTCTAAAGACAGGCAGCTCTGATAGGTAATTTTCCTAGGTTTCTCCAATCAGTACCAGGCGAATGTCAGAGTAATACCCTAACAAACGGGCTACGGACCACGTGCGATCTTTCCTTTCTCTTCCTTGTCCTATCCTCACCCCTTATTTACACTTACATGCACCACATTTCCGCACATGTTGAGAGTTCAGAGCTTAGAGGTTTTCCTGGGTAGGGTGGTGCCTTGTTGGTGGGAAATACCTGGTAAGGGAAACCTCGCTAGCAGACAGGTAGGTTAGCGCCGGATTTCACCATCCAGGGGGAAAAGATCACAGCCACATCCCGAGGAAGAACATGCACTACACTTACGGAACTAATTATCTTAGCCGTTGGCGTGCCCGGAATCACTAATCAATCAATCAGCAAGTACATATAACACAATATGTAAACAAAATTACAGGATGTCACGAAATACCACAAAAATTGATCAGTAACAGGAGGCACATTGTGATAAACCGAAAATCCATAATGGCCTTCTCCGATGAAATTAATATTTTCTTTGTTTACACGTTGTATTAGATATGAGATATTATTCAACATTAAAAGTACTTTTAAAAAACTTCATTTTGTTTCATCTACACAATGTATTCAAACTTTAAGGTTAAAGATCACAAATATCTTTCAAATCAAACCAAAGAACCGTAACGTCCTCATCACTTGTTAAAACAATTACTCGCGCTTGACTCGTAGAACCAGGAATTTTAAAATAATGAATTTTTAACATTCAATTTGCAAGAAAGAAATGCGTAGAAAAAAATATTCCATGCGTTTCTTCTATCTTATTCAGTCAGTCGCACTGAACACGAAAACCCCTCATGTGCCTGCGTTGCTATTTGCACGCACCGGGTTCGTGAGATATCTCCATCGTCGAGTTGAACACGCGAATCATTTGTACACATCACAAAATAAAGGCAACGATCAGCTCGTCCAAGTAATTACACACCTGCCATCAAGAGGATTGGCTGCGGGTCGGTTGCGTCAATAACACTTCACAAAACTTCCTCTTCACAAGGTCACAGTCTTAGCACTAGATACATTTTCTAAGCAAATAAGAACTCTCGAAGATTTGAACAGAGTTAAACAGAAGCAACTTCGAAGAGAGAAAATGGTAGGTCTAATTTCCAGATATAGCATTCGAAGGTAAGTCAACTAAAATATTTATTTTGTAGTTGTTTCCACGAAGTTATTTTATTCCTGAAAATAAATTGACTCATGTTGTGTAGAGAATTGATTTATTTCATCATATTGCTGCCACTTGCTGCAATGCAGGTGACTTACTTTTCAGTGACTGACAGAAATTCCTCTTACAATATATACTAATGGTTTCCCAGTGGTCGAAATTCGACCGTAGTTTATTAATTTTGAACATTATTAATATTCTTCTGTCAAAGAAAATATCTGTATAATTTATTGCATTTAAGAAATATATTACTTTATCTGCAAACGTGTATGAAAACGGCATTAGCATCTGTTATTTGCCTTAATGTTGTTTGCTGCAATACATATGAAATTCGAAAAACCTAAGAAAACAGGAGAATCACTGGACTTTTCATCCTCATCATATGTGTGAGAAATACAATGAAACTGGTCTCGTGACTTCAACTGCCAACTGAGCAAAGTCCTTTGGCAATCAAATATACGGTCTCCGGTAGCTCCTTGGTTTATGAGTAATGTTATGTTTCATGAAAAAAAATCACTATGAACTGATATAGTTCATGTGTGAAACTTACTATTACAATTATTATTATTACTATTATTAATAACATGCTTTCAACGTACACACATGCAAATTTGTAGTGAAATATTTTTCTGTAAAATGGTAAGCTTGTAATGAAACGTTTAAAAATGTCTCTTTGTAAACAATCACACAGAAAACGAAACTAGTGTCCCCTAGGGAACAGAAGAATTAGATTTTAAGTCTAAAAAGCATCGTTTAAGAATTATGTACGATAATAGTGTGTTGTAGCACATTGCGAATAGCACCTGTATACTTCATTATGTTATTTTATTTAATATATTTGTAACATACAAAAATATTATAGTTAAAATAATCAAGCCAATACGTTCCAATTAACACCAGGTGTGTGATTGGTTGCACAGGGCTCTCAACCTGTGCGGAGAAAAACAGGTAGTAAAGTCCTGATACAGAAAAAATGGATAAATTCTGTTCCAATATGAAGTATTCCGCTATCACGTTAAGCAGTCAGCTTTCACGAATTGTGGGTCCTTGATATATAGAGATAGTATTTTACTTTTCAAAACGCCCTTCAATCTGTCATACGTCTGTCTGTCGCCTTTGAAAAACACTATATTATTGTGCCTTAACTACGAGTAGGAATTTTTTTCAATCTGAATAAACCCCCGTCGATCTAAAATTCACAATGATCGAAAATTCAGAGTTATCCCTGAAAATCGGACCTACGCCATCTTACTAAGTGTATTTTCCTCTATTCTTACAAGAAAATGAAAGAAAAAATTGGAGCCGTTTTTGAGAAAAGTTTGAAAATGTCGGGGAGGGCGGGTTCATATAAAGTACACCCAAATTTTGAAGAATCTTCTTCGAAATCTCAAAGTTTTGACTAGAACCAGATCGACCGGGGAGTATCCATTTTGGAAGAAATCACACGTATGGTTTAGGCGCTAGCAGTGTTCACAGACGGACAGACGGACGGACGGACAGACAGACGGACGGACGTTTTCCTTTCAATTGGTTTTTCGATATCAAGGACCCAAAAATAGGGTTTCTGGCTACACCACGTGTTAGGGGATTTCTTTTCTTAATTTAGCAACTGGTTTTATCCACTCTTTCGTTATCATGGCCCGGCAATGAATTTTTTTCCGACGAAAATTGGCCATTTTTTCGCGCAGCATTACATAACTTTCCCCATACTACATATATCACTCCGTGTATACATACCTATACGGGAAAGTAAAAAGCACTCAATTTATACAATTCGCTGCTTTTTTATTTCTCGCTTAATTTTTCTGTCTGAGCAAATATATTCATTTATTTTGTAAATAATAAACAATTTACATGTTTATGGAGTGTTTCTATGCTTCCGTAATGCACATTTTTGCCTTAAAATAATTTTTGCGAACCAAATTTTGAGTGCTAAAAGCGGGTCAACCATTCGGAATAGCTACGTAGTTTATTAGAGAAAATACGTTTAGAATTGTCTTCAAAGCTTATTTTCGAAGTTTCGATGTTTCCTCCCCTGTAGATTGATGCAATTTACTAACAATCACGTTTTTATTTACTTGTCTCTGATAGGATGACAAAAGTGTTAGACAAAAACCTAACACCCGTCAAAATGACGGGTCTTTGCCCTTTTAGTAGTATTTGAAAATATCGTAGTTAAATTTCAGTGTACATGACTATTTTTCTTTAAATGTGTCTCATTCATGAGTTTCAATATTTACTTATGTAATATTCGTGAGTAAATATTGAAACTCACAAAGAGCTGAATTAACAAACCACATATTTTGTTAAAAATTCAAGGTATAAAGTAGCTCATCCGTCAATATGACGGGTGCAGTTTTCCTAGTGTTAACAAAATACACATTTAAGTTATGAATAATTCAATTAACTCCTTCTGAAATTAATTATACTTTTTTGTCATTACCCTTTTTACTTTCCCGTATACATACGTATAAACGGAGAGATATACGTAGTATAGGGAAAGTTATGTAATGCTGCACGAAAAAATGGCCAATTTTCATTGGAAAAAAATTAATTACCGGGCCATGAAAACGAACTAGTGGTGCTACAGAATGGCACAGACTTTCCCGTATTCGTTTTCACGGCCCGGCAGTTATTTTTCTTCCGCCGAAAATTGGCCATTTTTTCGCGCAGCATTACATAACTGTCCCTATACTACGTATATCACACCGTGTATACGTACGTATACGCCAAAGTAAAAAGTGGATAAAACCAGTTGCTAAATTTAGAAAGAAAATCCTCTAACATGTGGTGTAGCCAGAAACCCTGTTTTCTAGGTCCTTGGTACCGAAAAACCAATTGAAAGGAAAACGTCCGTCTGTCTGTACGTCCGTCTGTCCGCCCGTCCGTCCGTCCGTCCGTCCGTCTGTGAACACTGTTAGCGCCTAAACCATACGTACCATTTCTTCCAAAATGGATATTCCCCGGTCGATCTGGATCTAGTCGAAGCATTGACATTTTGAAAAAGATTTTTCAAAATTTGGGGGTACTTTATATGAAGCCCCCCGAGGGTTTTCAAACTTTTCTCAAAAACGGCTCCAATTTTTTTTAAAAAATTTCTTGTATGAATAGAGTAAAATACACTTATTACCATGGCATGGGTCCGATTTTCACGGATTACTCTGAATTTTCGAAAATTGTGGAAGCTTGAATTTTTTTCGGCGTCATTCTCCAACAACAAAATTGAAGATAGAGATTTTTTCTTCAAATAAAATTTGTTCTGCATATTGAGTTCTTTCATAATGGTCAGGTAAATGTTTTCCAAATTTTAGTAGTTTTAGTGCAATATTGCGTGCAATATGTACAATTTTAAAATATTACAAAAACTAGATTTTCTCAAAAACGGCTCCAATTTTTTCCTTTAAACTTTAGGTAGGGATAGTGGTAAATGTACTCTATCAGATGACATAAATACCATATTGCTCTATAGGTTGCTTTTTCAAAAATTTAAATATTTTCACAAGTTTCTCACGTTCCGCTGAGAACTATTTCGTCGTGTTTTCCCCCCACAGAGAATTAAAAGATACTTCGTCAGTGTTGTAGCGCATAGAAAATAGTCCATTTGATAACGTAAAATCGAAATTTAAATATTAAATACTATTCACGTTCTCATAATATTTACATTAGCGGCGATTTTTTCACATTATTATATTTACGAGTACACGTGCTTTAAATAATGTCAAGTAAAGTTTCTCGAAAACACAACCAACACTTTTCTGTGAAAAGTAGCTCAAAATTTCGCATTTTCAGAAACGCTCAAGCGTCATTTTCTCATATATGTCTGCAAATTTTTCTTCAAACTTTTGTAACGGATAGTGCTAATTACACTCATATTAGTAAAGTAAAGTAAAGTTTATATTGAGTTATTTTTTTGTTTTTTCAAAAAGTGTAATTTTTTTGAATGATGTCTCACATCTTTAATATGAACATTACCAGCAATTTGTAAAAATTATTATATTTGTGAGTGTACGTGCTTTAAATAACTTCAAATAAAGTGTTTTGAAAACTCAAAAGGTTTTTCTGAAAATGAGCTTCAAATTTTGCATTTTAGTAGTGCTAAAATACAATTTTCTTTAAAACGCCACATAATTTTTAAATGAAAATTGCTATTTACGACTTAGTTTTTATGTTCTTTAATATTCTAAAATTAATATTTCCGTTATACCAATAGGAAACCGACAAATTAAGAAAATGACAAGAAATGTACTCTTGGCCGCGATAGATGACAGCTGGCAAGAAAGAGTGTGGCAATTCCGAATAGCTAGTGAAGACCAAAGGAAATAGAAAACTAATACGGGAAAGTCTGTGCCATTCTGTAGCAACACTAGTTTATCATTGGAATTACAGTAATGAAAATACTTTCGAGAACCTAGACTGTATTCTTGACAATATTTTCAAAAATATCATGAAATTTATATTTCTTTAACCCTTTTTTGAAAGGGTTATTTCATTCTATAGGATGTTTGATTTAGAAATAGACAGAGATTTGCGACGAGAAACTATCCGCGTTTTAACACGACAGTATAATCATGAAATATATTTAATATTTAAATTTCGATTTTACGTTATCAAATGGACTATTTTCTATGCGCTACAACACTGACGAAGTATCTTTTAATTCTCTGTGGGGGGAAAACACGACGAAATAGTTCTCAGCGGAACGTTTTAACTCACTCACCTTTATTGATTTAATAACAAAGATAAACCACAAATAAATATGTAAAAATGGGGAGTCATTTAAAGAGGCCAGAGCTGAAAGCTCCAAGCAGAAAAGGGGGGAAAGAATTTGTGCGCCAATCTCCTTTATGGGGTTTGAGGGAGATCGGTCTGCGACAGACGAGTGAGTGAGCTGAATGCTCTGAGTGTTGGAATGTTGCTTGCAAGCACATTTTCATGATGGATGTTGAAGCAATTAGTGCAACAACTAGTGAGAGCGACGAAAGTAAGAGAGGGGACCTTCATGGAGATGAGGATTGGTTAGCAAAGATCGAAGATGTTGGTAAATCTTAAATCAAAGAAAAAAAAACAAAGGTTGAGGATGTCACAAAATCTAACTTAATTAGAGAACTAACCTAGTCGTAATCTTGGAAGGAATGTTTACAAGTTTCATCTCAACCTAAATGCAATTGTAAATAATGCAATCCTAACCTGAACACAATGGAAATAGCACAAACCTAACCTAAACACAAATACAAGTAAATTATTACCCTAGATTAAATGACAAATAAACACCAAATGAAATCCTAATTATACTGGAGCGTCGCCTTACTCATGAATGGGAAGTGGGCACAAGCGATTTATGTCTGAAGAAGGAGCTTGCCTTCGTTCTAACCTCAACAGTTCTGACGCGTCCACCTCGCGCAGGGATGCGTTGAGTAAGCATCATGTTATGTGAGCATCATAAATGAGTACACTAGTAAAGTGATGTTGAGAAGGCAAAATTAAGCGTGTCAAACGGGTAGTTCGGCTTCAGCTATTCTGCCACCTACACGTCGGCAGCCGTTGTCATCAATGAAAGGGTTAAGCGAGTGAAGTCCGCTGTTTGTGGAACAAATTGAATCATGACAGGGAGAAAAGCACGGTGTTGCACAATTTTAACGCATGCTGTATTAGCACACTTGAGTTCATGAACAGAAAGAGGATCTGCAAATTTGGAAGTAGTAATTGATTTTGGCCTGAGAATAAAATGTACAATAACTTATGTATATTCCAACCTTTACCCCTTTTAAATCCAAACTGGACCAGAGGATGCAAGCAGATTTATTGCTCGTGCGAGCTTTTGATTTACTCCCAGGGCAGAGGATTCTTGCGGCAGATAGTAGGGAATTCCAGGAAAATGGGTACACGCATATACACAAATTCAGTAACAAATTCAGATATATTCTTAAATGATTCAATTTTTAAGAAAATACAATTTCTTTGCTTGCTCTACAAGAAAAATAACAAACACTGCAACAAACAAAAAAATGGCAAGAATATTTTCTAGTGATCGAAATATATGCTTGAAACAGTTGTAAATCTTCCAACCTCTTTAAACAAATCAACTGACTATGATAATTGCACAAAAATTTAAATTAATGACTCAGTCGACTGGTACTCTTTCAATTTCTACCTTTCGTGCACGTTTTTGCTTGAAATTAAACACTTAATTATTCTAACTCACAATTCACGCCAAAAAAGAAAAATTACTATTTACAATGACCAATTGAATTCATACTCAATTACTCTGATTCTCTCACGTTTTTACACATTGTTCAAAATTTTTCTTAGCTACGCAATGACGTTCTTTACAATTAACTTCTAAAGGGCAATGTTCTTTTCATTCATAAGACATTCCAGACAATGATATGAAAATTCTAGGTGCAACAAATTACGCGAGTTATTCACGAATTCTGTAAAGAGTAATATTCGCCCTACTTTACTACGAAATCGTCTTTCCAGCTGCTCGCGCGTTCGTGGCCTCGCTAACACGTATCCTTCTCCCTTACCGTTACCTCGGCGCTTGCGGCTCGGCGTTCGACCTTGGCTCCGCGCTTCGCCGACACCAGAGACTGCGTTGTTGGAATTCGCCGCTTTAGCAGCAATGCTGGGTCTCGTCTGCTTCTCTCTTCTTATTTTCCTGGTACTCTTCTTTCTTCCTCGCCTCTTCTTCTTCTCCTACGGTCCTTCTTCTTCCTGTTCGGTGGCCCTCTTCTTCGTCTCCTTCCGGAATTGTTCTTCAGCGCGATTGTTAAGTTTTCGCCCGCGTGCTTATTGTTCTCGCACGATCACAGCCGGATGGCCGCTTTTAGCTCTGTCCAGGGCGTCGCGCACTTGGATATTTGAATAGCTGATTCTTTATGGCACAGCGTAATTGTTCCTGACTGATTCCACGTACTCAATCAGCGTGTAAGTCACTTAAATTCTGGCTACTAGATCCACGAGAACAAAGTGAATAGCGCCGTTCTAGTCTTTGCCCTGAATTCTAATGCGTCATCTTTTACTGCACTCCCCTCCAACACAACTTCAAGAAAACTGCTCACAATATTACTCTTCCGAATCTCATTCGTCGCCTACTTCAATTAAACTCTCTACTAGAATTACAAGCAAACTAGACACTGACTACTGTACGGAATTCGCACGTCTTCGTTTCACCAAAAGAACAATACTCGGCGACAGCTGAAGCAAATGGGGGGCTTCTGATCTGGCGATCAGCATATTTATGAGAAAGTTCGTAGGGGTGAGTTCCGCCGCTAACCACTCCTCCTCCCTACACCGATCTGAACTACTCTGTGCGCCGCGCTATCTATTACATTACTGTGCGCCGCTGACTTCCGCGCGTCTTTCAAAACATTCGGCCGTGCTCAACAATATCTTCATTGTTGTAACACAGCAATCGTTACAATATATATATTGTGACGAACGTGAGTTCAGAGGTTCGTGACAGGTGCCCACGAACCATACAACACCATAAAAGAACGGGGAAGAGAGCGAGGCGCAGTTTTAAAAAGGGCGCGCCCGCGGACGAGGAAATCGTCGCCCGCGGCGTCCGCCGAAAGTCGCGAGAAAATGACGCGCATGACTGTGTTCCGTGTATTTTATACCCGTGCTTTCTATAAGCCGAGTTCATGGCATCCAACTTTACCGTTGCCAAAGGACGCTTGCGCTCCGCAAGGGCCAAGCCGCCCATCATGGTTTATAATTAACGTTGTTACTAAGTTGCACACTGTGTACGACTTCATATATTGTGACATTGACTGACTGTGTTAGTGCAACATTTGTGCTCCGTGCAATGCTACGCATGTGTCGCCAGTACTGTTGTACGCTGTTTGGCTCGCCAACATTCAACTCGTGACTCGCAGTTTATTGCACTGTGCTGTATTAACTGTGTTGTGCTGTTCAGTGCACATCATCATTGCACGCTTGCTATGTACTAAGCATGCTGCCTCTCAACGGCCGCTGCCTCTGCTGGATCGCTGCAAGTTGTCACCTGCACAGACCCGCCGGCACCTCCTTGTGTGTGACGTCATCCTGCTGCGTCATTCAGCCTTCGTCCACCACTGGGCGAGATCATTGGTTTCATGTACTTTCTTTCAGATCAACTGCCCTCAACATTCAAGTATGCTTTCAAATAGCATACTATTGTATTCCTCTAATTTATGTAATCACTATTTTTTTATAATTATATATTCCTTGTTAAATTATGTGTTGTGTTTAATTAAGCAATGGTGACATATCACATCTCCGGTATCTTCTCCTACCGAGTTGCCTTTTACTGAATCGGAGAAGTGATCCTTCTGAGTTATCCCAGGTTTGTGAGACGGGGTAAAATTCATAACAGTCCACTCGCTCACGCCTCCCACTCACAAATAATATGCGTTTAATTTCATTCCATCCTGTTTTATGAGTTACCCCTCGTTTAAATAGGACTATTCTCCTACTTTAACATAGTATTAGTCTTTTAAAACGTCCGTCAAACAAAAATGAAGCTTCTGAACATTCCAAAATAAATAAAAAAAATAATCTCTAAAGTTTATTCAACTGATAAGAACCAGCACCAATACAAAAAAAATTAATTTCTGAAGACTTTTTATGAATTTCATAATTTGTTTCAGATGCAGAAGTGCCTCTCTGTCCTGGCCGAAAAAATGGAAACTTAGAAATACTTTTTTAACTTATTGCAATGAGACGAGTGTCACAGGTTTTAAATACATATCAGAAGATCATCGCCCTTGGCACGAGCGGTAAATTGCAATAGCAAGCGCACTCTTATAAAATATTTGTTTCGTCATAGTCATCATTAAAAATTGTTTCATCCGAGTCATTATGCATATTTTCGTTTATTGTAATGATGTATTATTTAAAAAACAGTGGGTACTCATTTACTAATTAGCTGGTAATGTAACTTCAGGAGTGGTTAAATAGGAGAAATAAGTATTTTTCCAACAGGTAATAATCGGAGTTTGACAGATTTGTAAATGTTTGAGATTAAAGAAAAAATACAGTGAGTTCGAATAAATTGGAGAACAATCTAGTATTTGAAAAACTAACAATACAAATTGATTAAAACAATACATAGTAAACGCAAAATAGTTGTTTTGAACTTTTGGGTTGTATACAATATCTCTAGACAAGATGTTCCTTGAAATTATATTAATTAAAGATTTCAGTTAAGAATTAATCATTTGCATCAACAATTCACAATCACGAATGCAATGTTTGATTCTAGACCTTCATTTAATTAACAGTAAAAAGTTAAAAAACAGTGTGTGGTGTTCTATGGGAAGAAGGAAACTCAGTAGAACATCTGTCTGGGTGAAAGAATATCCTCGGACCTCTGTGGGGTCAAACATTTCCACTTCGTGTCAATCCATTTTCACTCGGAAATAAGTGTGACTACGTGGGTGCCAGGAAGGTGAATAGGCCGCAATGTGAGGGCTGCCACCAAACTTCCGCCACCTATTCAATCGCCCCCACGGGCTTACGAGACAAGCGGCTGGATATTTTCTGGGCCGCAAAATGCTTGGGAATTAGAGTGAAGATCTAGGGAAAGGAGGTCTTTAACTCCCTAGTTGATAACGGTTATTAACCGTTGTCGCGTTCTCATTTTTAAACTTCGAATGTATCAGTTCCTTTATCTGACAGGATTCTGTGGATGGTGGGCATTTCCGCTGGCTTCGTAGTCTGCATAATCCTTGCATGTAAAGCATGGATTAGATGGAAGGAGTCCCCAGTCATCGTCACCATGGGAGAGAGGCTAGAACCAATATGGGAGGTGCCATTTCCTGCAGTTACTATTTGCCCTTATTCTCGACTACACCTCGGAAAATATAACGTAACATATGATATGTTGCAGTACGAGTCCTTAAACAACACGCGGTAAGTTTATTTGCCTTACTTATTTTCTCCAGTTTTTTACTTTCTCGTACTTATTCGTACGTATAGTTAAGGGAAAGTTATGTAGTGCTGCGCGAAAAAACGGACGAATTTTGTCAGAAAAACTCTTATTACAGGGCCCTCGAAACGAAAAAATGGATCAATCCAGTTGCTAAATTAAGAAAAAAATCTCCTCATGGTGCACCCAGAATCCCCTCCTTGATACCGAAAAATCAATTGAAAGCAAAAACGTCTGTCCGTCCGTCCGTCCGTCTGTCTGTCTGTCTGTGAACAACGCTAGCGACTGAACCGTTCAGCCGATATTCTCCAAAATAGATAATTCCCGATCAATCTGGCTGATCTCGTGTCCCCTTGAATTTGAAACCGATATTTTAACTTGGGGGGATACTTTACATGAAGCCTCCCGGACATTTTCGAAATTTTCTCAAAAGCGTTACCAATGTGTTTCTTTAAATTTCTTACAAGAATAGAGTAAAATACACTTACTAAGGTGACATTGGTCCGATTTTAACGGTTAACACTGAATTTTCAAAAATTGCAAAAGTTTGGAATTTTTCGGCGTCTTCCTTCAACTAGAATACTGAAGATAGAGTTTTCCTTCAAATAAAATTTGTTCTCCAAAATGAGTTCAATCATTAAGGTCATGAACGTTTCGTTAAGGTCATGCGGGAAATATTTGCAACTTTAAAAATTTACAAAAACAAGATTTTCTCAAAATCTGTTCCAAATTTTATCTTTAAACTTTTTGTAGGGATAGTTCTAAATATACTCTATGAGATGATACAAATGCCATATTACTCTTTTTGTTTTGTTTTTTTTGTTTTTTTTTTTCAAATATTCCAAAAATTTAATTTATTTGACTTGCCTCTCACGTCGTTAATATTTACGTTAGCAGCAACTTGTTGATATTATTATATTAAAGAGTACATGCGCTTTAAATAATGTCAAGTAAAGTTTCTCGAAAACGCTCAAACGCCGTTTTCTCATAAATGGCTCCAAATTGTTTCTTGAAACGTTTGAAACGGATCGTGCTAATTGCGCCCTTCCCCTTCCCCCTCCCCCTTCCTCAGCCTTCCCCTCCCTTCACGGACCGTCCCCACGAGCGCGTTTGCCGGTGGAGTGCTGGGTGACCTTGTGTGGCGGACTGTTATTAGTACATTCAAAATATCAGTTAAACCCTAGTCGCAAAAATCAAAGTTACTAAAAAAATGCTTATCTAACATATGACAATATGTATATCATTGGATTCGTTTTTTTACGCTCGTCATGATAAACTGAAAAATATGTATAGTTCCATTTGAAAAAACAAAGTTACCTCAAATATCTCTTAAAATAAAGTGATAAAACAGAAATGAATTCACGTATTAATTAGCCCCATTTCCTCATGCACGTCTGTGAAAACTGCATTGCAATAACTTCAACCGTTCAAAAGCTACAGGAGGTGCTAAAGTTACGTGACTCACCCTATATTACCCCGAATATACGTACGTATACAGGAAAGTAAAAATAGAAAACTAGTAATTTGTTTGGTGTGAAAGAGTGAAAAACGGAGAAAAACTGCGGTGTTGCATTCTATATTGTACAACCACTTCAAAACAACTCAACCATTTTCGCATGCGAAAGTTTGACCCAGGTTCACGGAGGTTATCGGAGCGCTGCCATCCCACATTGTGGTCGATGCCCTTGCATTTGTCAGTTGCTAGGGCACGTCACATCATGTGTAATGTCATAGAGCAAACAGACATTTGTACCTGCCACTGCGCCAAGTAATTTGCCCGTCAGCCACAAACAATTTTGCTTGAAACCTTAAGATAACGCGGTTCGAGATCCGTCCGGCAAAGGGGTTTTGGCTGAAGAAACACCTGCATGAGTTATTTTTCTTCTTCCTTCCTTCCTCCAGCCAGTACGCATCAATGCATTGTATTTTGTGTTTGTCCTATTAATAGCCAGCAGATGGCAAAATTTTAAATATTTTCAGAAAATAGTATTTAATTTAGTAGAAGTTATAATAATTCTCACAATCCTATATTCACGAGAAGAATTATCCCTTAAGTAAGATTTCGTCGCCGAGAGTCATATAGATGGCCTACAATTTTTTTTACTGTGAACAGAGGCGTAGTAGATTTATTATTAAAATGATACCATTTACGTATGGGAGCTGTAGATTTCCTGCGATTTGAGAATTTGGTTTCATGAAATTATCAGTAAATAGGAACTCAAATTCGTTTATCATATGATAAAGTAAGAGCATACAGATTATAAATTAATAAATAATAAAAGAAACCAAATTCCCTTCGTTTCAATATAATATTGAAATGAATCGTTTTGATAATGATACCAACTCTGAAATTGAATCTGCGATTAATGATTCAATGTTGAAAAACAGCACCAAATCCGAGGTAGTATATGGAAGCAATTTCAAAAATTTTGTGAAGAAAAAAATACAAATTGAGAGTAGAAACTACGAATGAAATTACTTTTTTGAACGATTGGACAATTTCCATACCGCATTCATTAGCCGAATTGCTTAATTATCCTTCGTGGCGTCACGGAAATAAACAATCCAAGACACCGGGGATTCCTAGTCGGATGATCTCGGAATCCCACATACTATTGGCGCCGAGTCCCTTACCGAAGGGATAAAAAGCACTGACTGCGACAGGCTTACTCCGTCGATGCAGACGCAACAAGTAAATAAATAAATAAACAAATAAATAAAATGCAAAGATTAGATGGTAAATACTACAAAGAATACACTATCAAAACTGCGAAACAGCCAAAATAATTATACAGGAAAAATACTTTAGTGAGTATAAACGTGCATTCAGTTTCAGTTCAATCAAAATTGATGGATCTCACTACTAATTCAGTTCCTACCTCTTCCATTTCAAATACTTCCAAAGACATGGAAAACTTTCTGCTGCTTTAATAATTGTGCTTTAATAGTTCATTTAAGTAATTTTTGTAATAATTGTTTTTCGAAAGTTCTGTTACCATAAAATTCAAACAGACTTTAAATAATTTTCTGCATTAAATTTTTTTTTCATATCCTCCTTACATTTTTTCTCTCGCTAGGCGAGTCGTGAATTTAACGGTTACCACTGCACTTCTCTGATATTACTTATGAAACTTTGCACGTACTATAAATCCAGGTTTCACTGTTCTTTGATAGTCTTAAAATCCTTTTTATTTTCATTTCAGTATTAGTGGGACGAGAAATTGAGAAAATTTATTAAAAATGTTAAAAATGTACTTTTTTTGATAAAACACTATTCCTCGATATAAAATATTCTATGAAAGTAAACTAAAGTAAAGTAAAATTAAATTGTGCGCGATTTTTGTAGTATGTTAATTCTGAGAAAATTGTTCACTATTGATTGCGATGATGACTGGTTTTATTGCAGAAGTATCTTTGCTTTGTTGTTATGGAAACGAATGGTATCGAAGTCATTCAGAATTCGAGCGACCATGACTTTTCAAAGAGTGTACAAATATTTTTCGGAAGTAATGATGTAAATTCTTTTCAATAGGAAGCAGCAGCTAGCAGATTTCACCCTTCAGTGCATCAATCCATTACGATCTTTAGAATCAAAACGACCTAGCGAAGCAATCGACAACCTAGAGTGGGTAAGTACGATGGTAGACGAACAGTATAAATCAGCAGACGAAAGGCAGACTCGCAACATAACTGACCGACCTACTGACCAACAAAAAACATGTGACAAGATCGCAGCAGGGGCTCCTCCAAATGACCCTCACTAACAACCCGGCATGGCTTCACAGTCACTTCCCTTAAACAAGCCCCTGTTGGAAAGCATACGGTGAATTTGCACCCTTCTGATACGACAGATGCTACTGAGGTGGATTGCATAAAGACGCCGAAAAAATTTTGAATTTTTGCAATTTTAATCTAGTGGTGCTGAAACAGCACGTGCTTTCTTGCCCGTACTTTCACTCAAAATTACCGAATAAGTACTCATATTTTTGAAAGATTGTAGATGACCTTATTTCGGGAGTGAAATGACTAACTAGGACCTGGCGGCGATTTACTTGTGCCCACAAGTAAACACCATTCAAACACCAAAAATGCCCTCCTGTAATGGGAATGCCCGATTTGTGTCAAAAGTCAGCAAGCCCTGCTCTCTCTTCCACGTGGCGGCCCCTGGATGCTCTCTAAGATGAGAGTTTGGAGAACAGCTAATTAGAGCAGGGCGAGGGTGTCTCCGGTACCTGAAAAGGGGAGCATTGGGATAAGGGAAGGAAACCTGACAGAAAACCAACCTGGGATGAGAGAAAACTCCAAAGGCTAGGGGAGAAAGTCCTGAACAAAAATTACGCAGGCCCAGACGGAAAGGGGATATCTTCACTGAATCGTGCCAAATCACCCACTCATCTTATAGCGGATTCAGAGAAACTTACTTAGACGACCGCGCAAGGAATTCGACATGAATATAGACATATGGAATATTACATCAATAACACGGAAAGAATTGGAAATAGTGGAAAAGATGGAAAAGTACAATTTAAAGTTTCTGGGGATTAGTGAAGTTAAAAATAAGGGGCTAGGAGAGATGGAATTGCATGAATGGTATGAAATGAGGTATGGCGGAGTGGATATTAAAACAAGGGCAGTTGAGGGAGTAGGCATTAACGGGGAGACCCAAAAATTAATAAGAGAATGATAAATTGAGAATCGGTAAGTGTAAGAGTTATGAAGGTGGACATACAATTAAAGGAAAGAGTAGTACTGGTGAGCATATATGCACCACCCGAAGATAAAGATACAGTAGAAAAGAAAATATTTTATTCCGAACTTCAGCGAGTAATAGAACAAACAAAAATGAAGAATGACGATGTGGTGATAATGGGAGATTTAAATGCTCCAATAGGATTGTGTGCGCGGAAAGGAAAGGGTAGTATGGGGAAATATGGAGTGAAAAAACAAGAAATGATAATGGGGAGCGGATGCTAGAATGTTGTATAGATAATAACCAATTGCTGATAGGAAATACGTGGTTTCCCCACAGGAAAATACACAAATACACCTCTGAAACAAGAAGAAACGAAATGATTGTTAAAAGTATGATTTGTTATTTTACGTACATGAAGTCATTTCGATATGCAGTAATGGATAGTAGGGTGTATAGAAGTGCAGATTTAATCAGGGAACATAAATTGGTGGTTATGAAAACCCGCATTAAATGCGGTTTAAAACCCGCATTAAATTAAGTGGATACTTAGGGAACGATTTAAGAAATATTTTAAAATTAAAACAGAAAAATTGAGAATGGAGGAAAATAGGAAAAGATATGAACAAGCAATTGAAGAAAGACTGAAAACGATACAGGGGGAGGTGAGGGAAGGAGTCCAGGAAGAATGGAAGATAGATAGATTTATTAAAGTTCGCTTTGAGCTAATGCTAAGTGGCAAACATGATAACAATTGAATTTGCACAATTACAAAACAATTACAACCATTTACAATTAGAATTACAATTAGAAATTGAGGTTGTTATTGTAGTTCTAATTCATTTGTTGGTTTCTCCAAATTGACATGTAATTTATCTAACACTTCATTTCACTGTAAAAGAACATCGCAATCATAATAACTATAACAATAACAATATAAGCAGTAACAATAACTTAAAAATTACACCAAAGCTAATAACAGTGTTAACAATGATGATAATTATATCAGTAATAATAATAACAGTACCATTAATAATAATAGTAATAATAATAATAATAATAATAATAATAATAATAATAATAACCCACCTAGGGAGTACACGACCTTGCAGTTGGTGGTGGAGCTTGAGTACCCCCATGAGCCTGAGAGCTATGTCAGTGGTAGCCTAGCTACCGGTAGGGCCTCCCTTGCTGGATAGGTTGAAGGTGAGGGGTCAGACGAAGAAGTACTCCATTTTGAGGAGAGTGGGAAGTAAGTAGAGAGGGAAGGGTCATGAACCTTTGGACTTCCTGTTGACGGCCCATGGACGGTACAGGAGAGAAACTGGGTTCGCACACCAGGCCACTGATTAGAGTGGAGGCCCGAACCTTGCATTAGCCAGCGAAGGAGGCTGCCTTCAGCAGTCAGTGAAAATCCCGTAGAGTTTAGTAATGCCGACTGGCGATCGGAGGGACCCCTTGCTAGGCCCTGCGGGGGGATGCCCCGAGGCCACTGTGGATCGCAGTAACGGATGGCAAGAAACAACCCGAGGGTTAAGTGTGATCTGTGAACTCGAACTTGCGTTCTGCGAATTTTCAATTCAAACCAATGAGCAAAATGGATAGAACAAGCAATGTAATGAATCTTAACGTGCCTTGTTCTACCAATGTCCCACACCTGCTCAGAAACCGAGCTAATGTCACCTTGTCGACGTCTGGCCATCCCACGGATGTTAGTCCCAGGGACCCAGAGCCGGCAGTAGCTCGAAGCCATCGTCAGAGATTGACACGGGATGAATTAAAGGAGGTGATGTGGTGCTTTTACTATGCAAAAGCGAAAAATGGGGGCGCAGAAATAGAAGTTTTCAAGGTATGGAGAGTGCGGAACCCACATATATGAGTTTTACCCTAGACTCAAAAAAGCTTGCCAGTCAACGACGATTCATATTCAGCAGTGGAAAATTCACAGCAGAACAACTTGCAGACATTGAGAGAAATGGGGAGTATGTACTTCGCTCGAACAATCCACATGACGAACATGTAGAACTTGAAAATGATGATCCCGGGGAAGGTTCATCTCTTTCCAGTGAAACACATGTCAGTGGTGAAAATTCATCTGGCAATGAATTGCACGATAAGGACATAATGCAAAATATCCTTCGGCGCGAGATAGAAAGAGTTAGTCAACTTCCGTTTGAATCTCGCGAACCGTTGAGGAGAATATACGAAAATGCCAAAGCTAAAAGAGTGATAGAAACAGTGAATTCTGTCTTAAATGAGGTGGTCGAGGCAGAGATCTAGATATTACTGAAATGAATCACATCATATATGCAACTGGATATCCATTATCCCAGATAATTTTGGGGCCAGCCAAGAACACTGACGGCCGACAGCAAAACAGAGTAAACAGCTCTGTACCCCCATGGATGAACAGAATTATGAAATGGATAGCCGACGGCCGCCGCGAAATATCACTCTTAGCTGAGGCATCTTCTAAATCAAAGCACACCTCTAAAGGTCAACGAAAAATAATCAATGTTGAACGAAAATACCAAATTGAAAATGACACCAGCAGGCTAATGGTAGTTGAGAAGCTAAAAGAGAAAATTCAAGCATGGGCTCAAAGAATTAGACGTTACAAACGTAGAATAGATTTCCGTGTACAGAACCGGTTGTTTGAAACAGACGCGAAGAGATTCTATCGCAATCTGACTGAAAAACCGAATGGCAAAGCTGTTATTCCTTCAAAAGATGACGTCGAAGCATTTTGGGCAGGAATATGGGAGGAGAGCAGATCCTACAACAGAGACGCATCTTCGCTTCAATCTGAAGTTGATGCTGCCGATGAACTTGTAGAAATAGTGGAAGATGTTCACCAATTCTCGGAAGAGGACTTATTCCAAGCAATTAAGAAATGGGAAACTGGAAGTCCCCCAGGATTGATAAGATCCAGATTTAATGGATTAAGAAATTAACAGCAATACATTCTCATCTAGCAAAGGCTGTTAATAAAATTTTAGAAAACCCAAAGGAACTTCCGGAATGGCTCACACGCGGCATTACGGATTTGCTACCCAAAGCGGGAGACAGCTCTTTGGCGAAGAACTACAGGCCAATTACTTGTCTGCCAGTTCTGTACAAAGTTATCACTGCAGCCATAGCTGACAAAATGTACAGACATCTAGATAAGAATCATCTAAAGCCAGCTGAACAAAAGGATGTCGTAAAGGCTCTTATGGCTGTAAGGAAATCTTGCTACTGAATAAAGTAATTCTGAATGATGTAAAGAAACGTAAACGTAATTTGAGCATGGCTTCGATTGACTACCAAAAGGCCTTTGATAGTGTACCACACGATGGGATTTTGAAGACACTAGAGATCTATCGATTTCATCCTAGACTTATTGAATTTTGCAAGGCTAGTATGAAGTCGTGGAGTACCAGGTTACTAATACACAGCGGAAAGGAAGCAGTAGAAACCAGAAGTATTCAGATTAACAGAGGTATTTTTCAAGGAGATTCACTATCTACTCTGCTGTTTTGCATTAGTTTGATCCCACTATCGAGACAGTTGTCGCAAGCTGACTTTGGTTTTAAGCCCCATGGTGATTAAAGGCCAGTATCACATTTGTTTTACATGGATGATCTGAAAGTGTTTGCTAAGAATGAAGCGATTCTCTCCCAAATGCTGTCTGTCGTGAATGACTTTAGCAATGACATCAGCATGAAGTTCTTGACAAGTGTGCAAAAATCAATTTAAAAAGAGGGAAACTCACAACGTCTGAGAACATTGAAATTGATACGCACACTGTGATTCAAGATCTTGAGCCAGGTAAAACTTACAAATATCTGGGCATTGAAGAATGTGAAACCATCTCGAATGACAGAATGAAAGAGAGAATTCGTAGGGAGTATTACAGGAGAGTGAGACTGGTCCTGCAGTCCGCTCTGATTTCCAGGAATAAAATATCTGCAATAGGTAGTTTGGCGGTACCTGTAGCCGAATACAGTTTTGGACCAGTGGACTGGACTGAGCAAGAAATTCGCACCATGGATTGAAAAACCAGAAAAATGCTAACAATGCATCATGTTTCCCACCCTCGAGCTGATATACACAGATTTTATGTGTCACGTAAGGAAGGAGGAAGAGGCCTCACACAAATTGAGGCCTCCTGGCACAACGCAATAGTCGGGTTGGGGAAGTACGTAGTCAGCCCTCAAGATGACCCTCTAATGAGGCAGGTCATGAAATCTGACCGAAGAATGGGAAACAGAGGCATTTTTAGTGTAGCAAGAAGCATTGCGAAGAAAACTAGGCAAGACACGTCGAATAACACAGACACTGAACTTCTGATGCTGATAAACATGAAGTGTGAGACACAAAAAATGTTAAAGAAATCGTGGAGAGACAAACCACTCCACGGACAATACCTAAAAAGAATGGACAAGGTGCAGATCAATAAAGATCAATGATTTATGTGGCTTAAAAGGGGAAGAATGAAGCCAAAATTGGAAGCACTTGTAATAGCTGCCCAACATCAGGCGTTGAGAACACGACATTGTGATAAAGCGGTTTTAAAAATTTCCCAAGATGATAAATGCCGCATTTGCCAGGAGCAAGTAGAAACCATTGATCATATTGTCTGAGCTTGTCCAATCCTAGCAAAGACCGAATACCTGAAAAGACATGACAGGGTGTGTAGCTACCTCCAATGGCAGATCTGTACCGCCCTCGAAGTTCCAAACACATGCCCCAAGTGGTACGAACACTCACCGAAACCGGTGACGTCTGTTGAATTGTGTACGATATTGTACGACCAACAGATTCAAACTGATCGCACGATAGCGGCAAACATACCGCATATAGTCATCCGGAATTTGGAGAACAAATCGTGTTTACGTGTCGATGTTGCTGTACCTTGCGATCAAAACGTCATTACCAAGGAGGCAGAGAAACGTCTTAAATACAAGAGTTTGGAAATCGAGATCAGCCGAATGTGGGGAGTAAAAGCACAGGTCGTCCCGATAGTTATCGGAGCTCTGGGATTTGTTCCGCAAAATTTGTGTAAGAACTTGTCTAAACTCCCCGGTAATTCAAAGACTGTGAAGTGCAAGAAATCGCTTTATTTGGAACAGCCCACATTTTGCGCAAAGTATTGTAGAGGCACTGACAGTCCCTAGATCTACTCCTTAGGTAGCTGGTTGCAACCTGGAGTAGATTTTATATTCAACAGACACATAACATCCTTAGTCGTGATTTAGAGGAATAATAATAATAATAATAATAATAATAATAATAATAATAATAATAATAATAATAATAATAATGAACGACAAAGCAATTCATTTAAATGTTTTAACAAAATCCCAACCCAGTGTAATTTTGAGATAGTTACGGCAATTTATATTAAGAAAATCTGCTACAGCACCTCAGAAAAAATACCACTGCTTTTGTACTACTCTATTAAGTTAATAACTATGTAACTTAATAATAATTAAGGTAATAATAGTATATTATTTTTAAAATAATTTGAAGTATTTTTAACGAGAGTATAACCCTGTTTTTTCGTGTAATACAGATCGCCTTGCCTCTTAACCATGTGGTAACATCGGTAACATTCAACCAACATAAAAAAGATAGTGATGTATTTCAACCGCTACTTACAGAAGCTGGTCTCTGTCGTACATTTAATATGCTACCAAATGAAGTGCTATTTACTAACAATACGTGAGTATCTTTCTCTTATTTTTGAAAATAATTCTAATCATTTATTTTATAAAACTTGCCGAACGATCTTATTTGAATACGTCACCTTATGGCAGAGTATTTATTTGTATCAAAATTCGTAAAATCTGGAATATGGAAATTTTATCATAAACAAGTGGTTATAGTTTTGACATACAAACTCACGTTTTAAAAATTGGCCTGGCCTCTTTCCATTCTGCACATTAATGATTTCTGGATGACGCACTCTTACACTTTTACTTGCTAGTATAAATTACATAGTATGAAAAAGTTACGTAATGCTGCCGAAATTTTTTTTCGACCTAAATGGGACCCTGATATCACAAATGTGTAACTTCCTTTCGCCTGTAGTGATAGACTCTTCTTTTTTCTTTATCGCCATAACGAATGTCAGAAGAGTAAGTATCAAATCTTGAGCCAGAAAACGGCGCATTTTCGGGCTCGTCGAATTTTCAAAGTATTCTCATTGCCATGGTAACGAAAAAGTGGATAAATTTGTCTCTATATAGAGGAAATTTCCTTCTCTAATACGTATTTTGTCAGAATCTATGTTTTGTGAGCCCTTGATACCTATAAGTCGATTGATGGCAAACCATCTTCCATCTATTTGTCTGTGAATAACGTTACAGACTAAAACGTTCAGCCGATTTTCACCAAAAGTTATATTCCTCAATCGATCTGGCTTATGTCCCGGACCCTTGAATTTGAAACCTTTACTTTAATTTTTGAGTAATTTACATTAAGCCCTTGGCCATTTTCGAAATCTTCAAAATCTGGATCCATTTTTTATCAAACATTGTTATCGGGTAGCGCAAGAAAGGTTAAGAGGAGGATATAGGTCTAATTTTCGATGAAATTCCTGATTTTTCGAAAATTGTGAAAGTTCACAATTTTCTCAAAAACGGATTTCTTAAACACGGATCTAAAACTTATCTTTAAACTTTTCGTAGGAATAGTGCTACATGCTATGCACAAGATGGCATAAAAGTTACTTTGCTCTATTTTTTTCTTTTTTGCCAAAAATTATGCAAATATATTATTTAAATATCTCTCACGACGTGAATGCACATTTCCAGCAATTTGTTTAAATTATTGCATTTGTGTGTGCGTGCTTCAAAAGTTCTTTCAATGAAGTTTACCGAAAACTTAAAAGCTTTCTATGGAAAAGTGTTTCAAATTTCGCCTTTACAGGGGCGTTTAAATGAAATTTCCCCAAAACAGCTCCAAATTTTTCAACAGAAATTTCCGTATGAGGCAAAGTTTGACTCTTCTATATTATTCTCAAAGTAATGTTTCACTTGTACAATGAAGGAATGGCAAAATTGAGAAAACATGAAAAAATGTAGTTTCGGCGATGATAGAAGCCAGCTGGCAAGAGGGCGGGGCAAAACTGAAAAGCTTGCTAAGAACAAAGAAATTAGAAATCTCACTAGTGCGAGAAACTCTGGGCCATTACTTGTAATTGGAAGTTGAAATAGTAGATGAAATTTGGAAAAGTTTAAACGTTTCTCACCATCTTCCTGCAACCACAATAAGGAATATTTTTTACCTTAATGACAGATCTTCAAATAAAGTCATATTGAATTTTTTGAAAATTTGCGTAGTTTTTGCATAAAAAGTTTTAAACAATTATATTCTCAAAAACGGCTCAATATTTTCAAGTATTTTTTCCCTCACATTAAGAAAGAAATTGGAGCTGGATCCATTTACGGCATACTCTCTGCGTTTTCCGAAATTGCAAACAACAAAAATATTGTAAAACTACAATTTTAATGATGAATGTTTCTTGTTAAATGACATGTTCTAAAAAACCAATTCTTAAAAAACGGCCATGTGCTTTTGTTTTGAAAGAGTAGTTTTGCAAATTCTAAATTCTCACGCTCCATTTTCTAGCCTTTAGGAATATTAGATTGGGGTGCGATAATATGATATTGCGCGCCGTGAGACGGTAGTTGTAGTTCTGTGAATTTCGTCTCATTGTTGGGACATTGCACAGCGGTATGAAGCAATTTTATACTAAGATTTTTGTAGGAAGAGCTCTCAAGATAACTCAAATCCCATCTTCGCGATGGAATATGTCACGGCATTTCGTAGCATTCACAGTCGTTCCGCTAGATTTCGCACGATCGCGACCGTATGAAGCAGTGCTTGCGATCATGCGACTTCTACCGGTAAGACCGAGAAAAGACGCAAAATGCCGTGACATATTCCATCGCGAAGATGGGATTTGAGTTATCTTGAGAGCTCTTCCTACAAAAATCGCAGTATAACTGTCGAATTTCTGTTGATATTTGCTTCGAAATAATTAGTTTTCGCACATAATGTTCTACGATTTGTAATGTGATTTTCAAAAAACAAATGACGTCCTCATTTGGATAGAAATTGCAGTGTAATAGTAGATAAAAACTGTAAGATGTAACCTGACGGATTGTTGAAAAAAATTCCACCTTGGCAGGTTACTGTCTTTTTCGACGACTCACGACACTCGACCCAAGCTCAGTGGCGGTGGGTGAGTTAAATTTAAAGGTGTTGCATACGCAATGGTCGTGAGATGAGTCTTCCCAATATTTCCCGATTAATGGACACAATTATTGATTAACAGACACAATTACTATTTAATTTGTTTAAGAAGAACATTTCACCTTAAATTTCCAATATATTTTAAAATATTTGGATTTTTGACGAATAATTGTAAATGAATGTAAAAACTAAAAACTAAACTAAAGAAGGAATGGCATGAAAAATTATCCTTTCCATTCCAAGAAACTGATTATAAACTAAACCCCCTACGTCTGACAACGCGCCGTGAGAGTGTGGCCGCGCAGCCGCTCCGAAATTGAGCTGAAGTCAGCGCAACATCCGTCGCCGGCGACAAGTCGGCCCACGCAGCACGTCCGCGTATCACATTCCTTCCAATACACACGACTGACATGTGGACGTTGGCCGACTGCTTTTCTGCCGTCAAGGAGCACGCTGTCTACTATGCTATAGCAGTGACCTGACCAGCTTGTGAACAAAATTAATACTAGCAAATAAATTAATAACATTAATAACTAATCTTCAAAATAAAGCTTAATTTCTCGCTTATTGCTATATATTAATTTTGATCCTTACGCTTCTATACGTAGCCTAAGTTTCATTAAGCAAAAATCAGAACGAAACATTATCATTAATTTGATCAATCTACCTAGAAATGTGGAAATTATGAACTTAACTTGTTTACTTGAATTGAAAACCCAATTGCCGATGCACAAATTTCTCCATCACTAATTAATTGAAGTTACAGGTTTCGCGGATAGGTTGCTGCTCTATTGACAGCTTGGTTACAGCACACAATCGCTCGGTTGTCATTATATTTCTAAGAAATGTTTTTATCCGCTTCATTGTTGAAAATGATAGTTCAGCTTATACAAGTATGTCGCATAAATATTAGGGCTGAATCGTCGACGCAATTCTCGTTTTGCTGATTTCACAGTTGTTTCAATTTTCAGAACAATTCAGTACGTAATTTAATTATAAAGGCGAAAAGCCAATCCAGAAGTTCAATAACCAAAATAACAAAAACTGAAATAAAAGCGATTTCCATTCAGAAAAGCGTCTTTTACGTCTTTAGAATGATTGCCAAAATATACAATGTTTTATATCGTTTTGGGGTTTGATCACTTCAATTCATTTTTCAAATATCATTCAGTAATCACATCTTCTTATATATTAGAGATGATTAAATTCAAAGTTATCATAAAAGTTTTACCTTTACTAAGCTTTTCTACTGAGGTCATCCGACACGTGTCCAAGCGAAGCGAATCCGCACGATGAGAGTCGTTCTCCAACCACGGGCTGCTGCGAAAATGACGTCCTGGAAGTTAGCAGGTCCATTTCATCCAATCACAAAGCTGCATAGCTCATAATTTGCCGCTTTTTTGCCGTTTTTGAGATGCGTGTGGTTTCTTCATTAATAGTTTAGAAATAAAAAGCGCCAAATTTGGAGTATAATTTGGTGTGTATACGTGCATTATTAGCTGATTTAGAGGTGTGGTCCTGCTAACGTCCATCGGAAGTTAGCAGGAACACTGAGTTTTTGGGGAAAATGGCTCGCGACAAATTTTTGGTTTTCGCATCTCAAAAACGGCAAAAAAGCGGCAAATTATGAGCTATGCAGTTTTGTGATTGGATGAAATGGACCTGCTAATATCTAGGACGTACTCTGCGAAAATGGCAGAGTTGCTCTCCTCCGTGCGAGAAATTCTCGTTATTTCAGTCCGAAAATTTTGATTGGTTGAGCGAATTAGCGTGTCGAAGCGCGGTCATAAACATACCCTTTTGTTATGGCGCTATCTGTGAAGCTTGGGGTAACTGCTACGACAGGTCTGTCCATCTATCGGACATCATTTCAATCGTTTCCGACGGTCTTGAAGGGTGTAAACAGACTTCAGCAGTTACAGTACACTTTCACCAAGTAACAATAGTTACATGATTTTAGCAAAAGTGACAATAGTTTATATGATTCATCTGTTCTCTCCACATTGATATACCAAAAGACAAATATTTGTTCTTCCGTTGATGCCATTTTCTCAAGACTCCAACACATGTGTGACAAACGCCCAAGATTTATCTCGATCTCCTAACTTAATGTCGAAGAAAGCTGATATGCTTTCCTTACAAACGAGGTGATGTTTTCCCTTCGGAGTTTTAGTGTAAAGGAGACACGTATATAACAAAAACAGTTCGGATCACTTTCACATTTTCTAGATGAACTCGCCGTTCTCTGAAACATTTTTCTCACCAATTAAATGTGCGATTAAAGCCTTTGTAACAAACAGTTACAAAAATGGCAGAGAACAACTAATGACTAAAACTGGAGTTGGACTTTTTTCAAAAACTTTAATCAAAAGAAATGAATTTTCGCAGCACTGCGTTAACGTATGAGACAACTCTTGCTACTTTGAAATACGAAAATACGAAAATTTTGCAAAAACTGTACGTGATGGAAAGAAACTAAAATTATACATTTAATCAAAATAAAATCCTGATTTATAATCACCTATTTTCATCAAAAGCGGCAAATCGTCGCAGTCCCGTGTAATTCATGAAAAATGTTGTTTTGGTAATGAAATGTTTTTGTAAATTATTTCTTTAGATAATGACCCAATTCGAAAATATTAAAAAAATATTAGTCGTACTCGCAGGGCAGGAGAATCTTGAGTACGATATATTGTTTTATTCGCTGTCAGACGGTCGGTGGGATCTGACTGACTGACGGACAGACAGGCTGACACTTTTGAATGAAGCATCATCTGAGACCAAAGTTTGTCTGGGACCGTGTATTTACATCAAAATCTCAACATCCATTGCCTGCAGCATTACATAACCATCTCTCCGTACACGTTCCATTACAGGTCTGGTACAGGAGACCATACAAGTAGACAAGGTGCGCTCTGTTTCAAGGTGTTTGATGAAGAGAATTGTCTGAAGAAAGATGCACGGTGAGAGATGAAGAGAGATGTGTGCTTACACGATGGCCGAAATATTAAAAGTACATAATTTGCAATATAAATAATATAACTTTATATAATTACAAATAATACCAGGAAAAGTTACGCAGCCTTTAGCTTCATTTTGAATTATTTGCATAGGGGTACTTTTTTATTTTCTCCTTCCTTATTGTTTTACTTCTTTTATCTACTTCTACTTCTTTTCTTCATATGTTTATTAATATTTTTTGGTAATGGGTACATTTATGAGGCAATGTTTCCACCGGCAATGAGATAAATGATAGTATTACATGTAATAATTATTATATTTTTATATACATGTAATCAACATGTTGATTATAATCTCACGAACATGTATATGTTTGAACACATTTTTGAGAATTGAAAAATAGCGTTTTTTCGAAAATCTGTAACTTGCTTGGTAAATGGTTTCGAAAAGAATGCAATATACAAAAGTTGTAGGAAATTTTATTCTCTTTAAAATTCATTTGAATCATGTTTCTACACGGCTTAAGGTTAAAGAGCTATAGAGAAAAAAAAATGAAACAAGTCCGAAAAAATACCGAATTTTCCCGCCTCCTCGAATTAGCACGGGATGTGGGAGGCCGAAAACCCGGAGTTTTAATTAGAGTCTGGGAACATAAACACATTTGTGACCTTTTTCTCGGAAACCCCCCTTTTTCAGTACCTACCGGCTGGACTAATGTTTACAAAACTATTCGAAGGCGTCGCATTGCGTAATCGCCTCACGGCAACGCCGTCGCTCTCATACAAAGGCCTGCCCATAGCCACGTTGAAATCTTTTTTTAGTATCTGTTGATGTAGAGAACAGTTGGGCAATCGAAGCAACATTGTGCATATTCAAATAGTTATTCAAAAATATGAGGTGTCCATTTGTGTCTTTGCGGAAAGGAGTAAGAAATTGTTTCAAATACTTAGGCCCTTCCCATACCTCAAAAACAGAAAATATTTTGAAACAGACATGCGGAAAATAATTGCAATATATTTCTACATATATGTATCATTCGTTCTTCAATACATAAAATTTTCCTTCAGTTAAATTGTAAATTTGTTCTGGGGCCCGTCGGTGACTTCCCTTCCAAAGAAGTGTTTTACGAGTAGGTTCTAGAATGGCAGTTGTATGCACTGTTAATGTGACATAATAAGAGTACCGCAATGATCGCTGTAACATAAAGGCACATTGTAGTGTCCGCCTGTGCGGGCACATTCCAAAGCCGTCAGCAGCGCCACAGGCCAACATCAGCAGCAACACCACGGCACCAACGCCGAAATATAAGACGCAGCCTCCGGGAGGGAGGCGCGACTGGGGCAGTTGCAGCAGTAGAAGTAGCAGAAGGCAGCACCCAGGCACCGCAGCGCGCGCCTGCAGAAGCGCCTCGCCCCATACTCCCACAATTAGGTGGGGAGGATGTAGTGTTCGCCAGTGCGGGCACTACAGAAGCCCGCCACTGCAGCGAATCGATATACGCCTCGCCGCCTCAGTCGAGCGACCGAGGCGTTGAAGGCGCCCCCCCTCCTCCTGTAGCAGAGGGGCACGAAGCCGCCACCCATCCGCGGCGAAGGGGTGGCAAGACCGCGCGACAGCCCTGGAGTGAGGGCCCCGGCATTCCGTCACCGACCGCTATTCGTAGAACATTGTACCTGGCACGCTTACTTGTGATTCTTTGGTTAACGGCTTTTGTAACTTGTATAACGACCCGGCTATTAAAACATCTCCTTGATATTGTGACTCCTTGCTACGTTTTTTGGATTATTCTTTGGGATTTTGGTGATTAATAAATTGTTGTTGCAGACCGCAGAGTGTTGTTTCATTTGGTATACAACACACATATTCGTCAAGGGTCAATTTAACATTGTAAATCTAAGAATTGGAGAGCTTCGTTTATTTTCTCCCTATTGAACCTTCATGAGAGAAATATAAGAATGAGCAGAAAATACGATTTGGTAAGGGATTACAGAACACAATATTATTCAAACTCCAAAGTTTTCTTCTTCTCATTGGTTCTCTTCGTTTCTTAACGTTCTTTTCCTCTCTATAATTGCTCTTCCTTTTTATAACTGTTCTCCTCTCTCTTCTTCTTTTTCCCTCCTTTATATTTTTCTATTCTTCCCTTTCTTCCCCTTTCCTTTCCTCTTCTTCTTCTTCCTCTTCTCATCTAACCCTTCTTTTTCTCTTCTCCTTTCTAGATGTTTCATCTGATATTATGTGGCTTCACAACTGCAGAGGCGCTGCAACGCGAAAACATTAAAGAGCTTGCCTAAGAAAACATAGGCGACAGGGAATCTAGGGCTGAGTTAATACTAATAACAGATATTGCCAGTTCTATTGAAAAAAATTAAAATATTTTACTTCTCAGGTTCCATTCGTCTAGGAACTACCTACACTACAGAGACGTGGACATACAATGGATTATGGGTGAAGGATACTCATCGGCGAGAAGCAATTCGTACCCTTATCGGACTCTGGGATCGGGCAGGAGAGGTGGATTGATTGTTTTACTTCACGCATTTCCTTGGAATTTGGAATATTATTGCAGTGATTCCATTGAAGGATTTCAGGTATGTTAAAGATTAATTAATTAATTTACCCTTTGCACCTAAATGCTGCAGAATTATCCTGCTTAGGGTTAGAGGAGGTTAGGACTCCTCTTTCAGCCATTTTTCCGGTTTATCCCCACTTCCAAGGCCCTCTGTACAGAAGAATGTAACGGGTATCTCGTAGATGGTCGTATCTCTAGAAGCGGGGTGAAGATGGCGTGGCAAGCGTCATGCTTCAACCGGACACCTTTTATGTTAAAGATACCTGAACATAATAATTGAAGCGGTAAGATCAGCTCTCATTTTTTTAAGGCTATGTGGAATCTTCCTCCCGAAAAACAGTGACTCTCAAAGGTAGTTCTAATATTTGCAATTAGACATCGGCACTAATCAAACCCGCACTGTGTGAGAGAACAGCCCTTCAGCTGGTAAGGACCCGTCCAACCAATGTCAACTAATTCTGAAGCTTAAAAATGTCCACTGTCAGATATGATTCATCCTTGTGTTATGTGACCCGGTTCACCACCTTGTGGAACAAGGGTTAATAAAAGTACATTATGAAAGGCTGATGTAATGATGGGTATTAATACTGTAATGCTTGAATTGCTGCTTGCTAGGCCCTGCTCGCACTCACAATGATATAGGCAGGCAGGGCGTCGCAGTTACAACAGCAAAATCAGATCACAAATATTTAGATTTATGGGTCCTTGGGAGCTAAGTCCCTTCAGAAGACTGCAGGATGGTGGATCAGCACAAGTGAAAATGAAAAATAGAATATGTTTTAACAAATGTCGAAACAAGAGTCCTTTACTTACAAGAAATCAAGTTACAAAGTGAAGTTACATGAAAGTGACATGGAGACCTCCGTCCAAGTAAACGGTAGCTCAGAGAGTCCCGCGGGCGGTGCCCGTGGGCGTACTTTATAGTACTCAAATCTTTGTTCATCATGCGCATCCCCTTGGGTGGCACGTGGCCTCCCTCCCCAAGAAAATGACGTGGCCACAGGGCGTCGAACCGCCTCTCTGTGCTCGTGCCTCTGCTCCGGACATATCGTCCGTCACCATAAGGGCTTACTCTTGAAGCTGGGGCTGCGAGCGGGTGACCTCATGTCTTAAGAACCCACGTGCCTAAGTATCCATACTAATGGATACTTCCCAGTGGCATGCGTCATGATCAAAACTCCTACCTTATAGAAGTTAAAAATATAATTACCATCAAAAATACTTATTACAATCATTACAATAACTACTGGTGGTTACAATCATTACAATACACGAGTGTGATATTACGATACGGGAGAGTATCGTTAACTTCACACGAATGTATTAATACCCATTACATCGTGTTTCATACAGTACTTTTTCTACGACTTATCGTAACTTTCATAAGTTAAACGTTTACGTTGAATCGTTTCTTGTCAGTTGACATGCAGGATCAGCTCCCTAACCTACCCACCGAAAGTGGCTTTGTTTTATTAGACCGCTTGCGAGGGAGTACAAAAGTTTCGGCAATAATTCCGACGCGTTCGTTCTATCGGCCGCGAGTCGAAGAACGAGAAGAGGGTGCATGTGGCAAGACCACCTTGCGGATAGCTCCCCAACCTACCCACCGCAGGTGGCTTTGTTTTACCAGACGATCTGTTAGGGAGTACACAAATAATACGCATTATCTGGCTTAAAATGCTATATTACCTGCCATGGCGACTGGAGAGATCCCGTCCTTAAGCACCGTAGCCGCACACGCGAGTGAAGAGCTGAGAGAAAGAGAGAGATCTCGTCACAAGGGTGGTGCCTTATATATGGGCCAGTTATAGACTGGCCAATAAGGAATATTGAGGTACATTTGGTTCGGCCTTACCACCAAAGTTGTGAACATTAAATCAGTTTTAATATAAAGAATGCACATTTTTAGAAATCAAACCTTTTTATTGAAAATTACAAAATTTATAGAATAAAGAAAGTAAGTTAATCACTTGTGAAAAATATTGAAGCATTCCAAACACAATTGAGGCTTATTTCGGCAGTTATCACAGAAGTTGTATACCATTTTTGCATGTTTCCTAGCTTCCTCTCAATTTTTCTCTTTTTGGAGTTTTGCATAGCAAAATGAACATTTTCTCCGTATTTTTTCTGATTTCCATTCACTCTCATTGCTAAAATATGGGTCTCAACACTACTACGTGAACGTGAGGCAGAAGAAGGGCGTGTCTGTCTCCAAGTTTTAGAATTTCCGCAACCAATTCCTCCCTAAATACACGAATTTGAATTTTTTCTTTGTTGCAACTTTATGCAAGACCCATACATTCACAATGCTGTTCCCAATATAAATTCTACTCCCAGTTTTCTGTACCATTTGACTCCTTAGCGAAGAGTTGTAGCATAGGATCCCATCTGATCCGACAGATCAATCCCTGATTTTTCTTTAATATGCAACGACTGCGAGCGGCGTCTCCCTTTTGCTGTTTCTGCCCTTCTTTTACTTCGGTACTAAATCACTGTCTGAAGTAGCAGGTGTCTGAGTTGAGGACGTTGAATGTGAACAACTTGGAGCTGAACTTAGAGGCAAAACAACATTATTAGCAGACGTTTGTGTTTTGGCTTCAACCATTATTGGAGCGTGCATTGTTGATAAAATTCTGACATCTCTGGTATCTTTCCACTGCAGCACGACAATACCGTTTTCATTTTCCCGCGAAACAATTTCTCCGCGCTTGAGTTTTGCAAATACGACTTCTGGGGGAAAACGTTTTGTGTTTGGCCTGTAGGTACCTACAAGATGAGTACGTCTTCCTAATAATTATTTTGCCAAAACATATGTGGTATAAAAAATGCCCACAAACAACGTTCTTCCTTCATCAAGAAGTCCCTCACTCAATGACAAGCACACCTTCTGAGCTAATCCAATTTCATGCTCACCTGAGGCTAGTTTTCCCGCATAAATTTTTAAGCTCCATGTATAGCCATCAGTAAACCAAAGTTTAAAAAGTTTGATACCACATCGATGAGCCTTATTAGGTATGTATTGTCTGAAAAAAAGGCCACCTCTCCATGGTATCAATGTCTCACCAACAACAATATCTTTCGAAGGATAATATTGTGATTTGAATTTTCTTTGCAACATGTCTATAAGAGGTTGAATTTTCCCCAAGCGGTTACCTGATTCAATTTCAGCATTATTAGTCAAATGAAGCATTTTTAATAAAATTTGGAAACGGTTCCTCGACATAACAGACCTTTGAATTGCCAGTTGATAAATTCCTCGATTTTCCCAATAGGATGTCAGAGTACCAATATTTACGAGGCCCATCCATAACATAAGACCAAATAATTTTTTTAATTCGTCAATATTGGTCGGCACCCACTTGTTGATGAGTGCAAATTGTTTAGGGGATTGAATAGCTATACATTGTTCATCGTACCTGTTTGTTTCAACAGCAATGTGGTTCATAACTTTATTGTCAACCAAAAGACGAAAACTATTTGTAGGAGTATTGTCAGAAGAAATCATTTCTTGTAACCTTCCCTCCCAGTGAAAGGGAAATTTTTATGGTTTCCGACGTATTCTGTCCAAGAATCTGTCCTCTCTGTCTGTTTGTTATATCGTCCTCCATCATCGTTACATTGATCGATCATTTCTTCCTCCAGTGCGAGATTTTGAAGAACCTCTTCTATGCGTTCTTCTTCGATAGAATATTCTTCAGAAGAAGAACAATGAGGCAACCATCCTGGGTCTTGAAGCGAATCATCTGAATCAATATCACTTTCAGATTCTTCAATATTTATTTCATTCGCCAGAATTTCTAGTTCTCTTTGAGTCAACGGATCACTGTGCGGCCTTTTACTCATAGTTTATTCCCCTAAGCTTACAATTACACAGTAACAAGACGTACTCAAACGTACACTTGCACAAGAATAGCAGAATATGACACCGCTTGCACTCCCGTTAGAAGATAACAACGCGCAGGCCCAATGCAATAATGGTTATTCCCTTTCATCGGTGTCATTCACATATGAATGACGTGGCACAGTGCACAAAAACACACAAATATTTTCTCTACAGGCCGCATCATTCATATATGAATGACACCAAAAAATTTAAACGATCGTTTCAATTACAACCAAATTCAGAGTTATTGATGAAATTGACAAAAAATGATCTAAAGAAGATTATTTACCCCTTTTTTATATTTGGCCCCAAGTAATGGTACACTCATTATTGCTTGGCAGCCAACGAATAAAAACTCGAAGCTACATTTTTAAAGTGGTCTTAAGCTTCTAAAGTGCTGACTGGCGGACTGCTCCTGCAGCTTCCTCAGTAGGGAAGCCTCGCGGCTCCCCGTCGCAGTGGCTGGCTGCCGCTCCAGCGCGCGTCGTCAGCGCGCGCTCCAGGTTCAAACACCAGACCTAAGGTCCGATTAAATTAAGAAGGTGATTGACATTTGTGAGTGGAGGGGAGCGACGTTGCCAGGTCGCAAACCACTGAGCACGTGTTACCGGGACACGAAAACAAACACTTCAAAAATTACGTGAAAAAGTGTAAAAAATACGACAAAAGCCTAACCTCAACGCAACTCATCACAACACAGTACACATTGCGCGAGCAGCACAGGCAGAAACGCGGGCGGCGCGGCGGCAGGGAAGTCGCTGTGCGATGCTCAAATGTTCCCCGTGTTCGGCAGTGGCAACTGAGCGACCTGATACGTCACGTTTTGTCTCTCTGGTTGGCAGCTGCCATGGAAACGGGTGAGGCGTTCTTACGTCACACAGAACCTTCTTCATTTAATCGGACCTTAGCATTGTGGTTGCAGGTGGCGCTGCACAATCCGTGGGAGATGCCGCGAATGAGCAAGAGCGCCTTCTTCGTGCCGCTGGGGAGCCTCGTGGAGGTGGCGACGACGCCCCACATTATGCAGACGAGCGAGGAGTTGCGCCAGCGCTACTCGCCCGCGCAGCGCCAGTGCTACTTCCCCGAGGAGCGGCGCCTGCGCTTCTTCAAGCAGTACACGCGCAGCAACTGCGAGTTCGAGTGCTTGGCCAACGTCACCTTCCACATGTGCCAGTGCGTCGCCTTCCACATGCCTCGTAAGTCGCGCACAAGAGCGTCCGACACGATTCAACTCTGTTGGCGTCTTTGTATTTTCGGCAGGCTTTTGCAGCCGTTTGCACTTACGATTTATTAAATGATAGATAAGTGTTTCCAGGCGTTCCAACTTCTATAGTCATTTGTCCCCTAAATGTAGTGCATATTTTAACACGGGACGTTTCTATGTTATCCCACATCTAAATGGTGAGGTCCGGTGACAACCTCCGTGTCAGCTTGCGGTGTTTCCGCCAATCAAGAACCTCGCACCAGTGAGCAAAGCTGCAGAAGCAGGTACTGATAACGAGAATTAGAAGGCGCTACTAGAAGGCTCAAATTTAAGAAATTATCCGCTCTGGTAAATCCGACCAATCGGAATTTCTTCGACGGATGCACGGAAATTAGTAAGAAGAAAGGGTGGCTCATCCATTTTGTCTGCGATGTTTGTAAGAGGAAGTTGTCTGAATACATGCCGGACAGTGAGAAGATTTAACGGAAACACCATCAGAAAAGTTTATAAAAAGCTAATACATTTTCAACATATTAAATCACATTGTGATATAAAATGAATTATAAAACTTTTTGGTTTGTTAAAATGTGAAGAATGGCATACGTAATGTGCATAAGTGGCACGCAATGCATTAGAAAGAAAATCATACAATTTCCAAAAGAGAAATGTGATATATTTCTTGCGTACGCTTTGAATATTATACAATTCAAATACTAATAGGAAATATTTTTCCTGCAGCGGTTTATTTTACTTTCGGTTTTGATCTACTTATTCTATTCAATTATAATTCGAATTTGGAGCTGATTCCAACTCGTAAATTAATCTGGATGAGGAATGACAAGCTATAACTTTGCGGTTGGAATACGAGTCATAACGAAGCTTAATTCCGAGCGAAGTTTTGGAAGCAGTTTCATCGAGGCGAGCCTTCCCTTCACACCGATAGGCATAACCCAGGAAGTTGCACGACCTTAGCGTGAAGACTAGTGACTCTGAAGGCGATGAGCAGATTCAACATAACAGGGTTATGTGAGTTAAACGTTTACCAACGAACTATTTGGGTATTTGACAGGTAATTTGCATAAATTAACGTTTTCGAAAGAGATATAAGCTATTTTGAAATTACGTTAGATCATCTCATATTCAAGTCGCTATTACGAGTACATTTCATGCTCGAATAGACTGTCGTAATGTGAAAACAAAATCTAGAATACGGCAAGTAACTGTAAAACATTTTTATGAGTTACATCAATTTTATGAAACTGATAATCGGTTGATGAGAGAATGATTAAGGTGTGTAATGTTAAAATACTTTCATTCTTGAACATCCTCATTGAGAAATTCTTTTGTTTTATGAATTACGAAATTTACTGAATTGAAGCAAGTAGGAATTAGGTTGGTGTTGAAAACATGCAAGGAACTTAAATTGTTTAAAGGAGTTAATTTCGTTTACTAATCTGAATCTTAAGTACAAATAGTATTTCAAGACTTTAACATACGATTGTTATTTTGTGTGAGAAATCATATATGTGCGTAAAGGGTACGTGCTTGTATGTAGATGTTTTGCAGCTCATATTTTTTGTGTTTTAATTGTGAATTGTGTGCGTAAAGAGTAAAATTTTGCAGCTCATATTTTCTGTATGTCTATAGTGAGTTATGTAACAATGTAATTCGTGAGGAATAATTTTCAACGTTTTTGGATGTCATTTACATTCAGCCTAAGCATATGATATGACTCGAGTACAGTGGACTTTGGTAATTACATTTTGAACCAACCCAAACATTTCTCTTGGAGCTCGGTCTAAAGTTGATTTTACTTATATCTCGTTCTTAATTACAACTTCGGAGGACCACCTGGGCATTTGGTGCAGGCCTAGGACTGCATGGAAAATGATTAATTTTAATGTTATTGGTAGAATAAAAGACTGAATAAATTTAAATAATATATTAATTAAAAGTAAAAAAGAATTAAATTAGCAACGAGATAATTATTATGGGTTGAAGCAATTAAGTTGCTTGCAATGTTGCTTATGCAGACAGTTAAAGTACACCTGGAAAGTTTGGTTAAAATACCACCTGTTGGTGAAATACATTGCCGTTGAAGTTGATGATGGCTGATCTCGGGCGGGTGATGAACCCAGACCTGTTTGCGGGTGAAGATTCCGGCGATGCGGCGGGATACCATATGCGATGCTGTTGAGATGGATGATCTCGTGGTAATTGCAGTGGGCAGGCCACGTGCCACTGCAACGCACAGCATGAAGGGAATAAACGTGAATATTGGTGGCTCGTGTCAATGCAAGGAGGCCACAAAAGGCAGCTACATACAGAGTAGAGGAGATAAACTGATTGATTTGATTGGAACAGTTAATAAGTTCGGCCACGTGTTCGTATGGTGAACTTATACAGCGGCCACGTGAGCAGCGCGAATTGTACATTGTCGCAATCTACACAATTGGTTGAATTATGCACTAATTAGGAAATAGTTCATCCGCACGGCACTCAGAATTGTTATACGATACGGGAGATTGATTAGCTGTGAGGCAATGCGATACACTGCTCACGTACATTGGCACAGAACACCGCAGGCATTACCGCACGTCCATCTGCGCAGGAGAATCCAGCCAACCGATTATTCACTAATTGGGATATAGTTTCTCCGTTCGGCACTCAGAATTTGTGATACGAGACGGGAGATTGTAAACTGTGAAGCAACGCGGTGCGGTTTGCAGGATTGGCGTGGAATTGCGGAACTCGACGACAGGTCAGAAGCGCGAAGTAACAGAAGCCGAATGATTTTTGTGAGCGTTGGGCAGAGCGTGAGAAAGCAAGTCACGTGATTGACAGGTGCAAGGCGCCGCAACGCTGAGGGGCAATGTCGTCGGTGCGCCCAGACCTGTTTGAACTTGAAGACTGCCTGGCACAGCGGAGAGAGTTTTGTGGGAAGCGTCCGGGAGGTGTTGCACTCTGACGATATTTAGAAGAACTAATTGAACATAATGCGGCATAGAATACGGATACAAATTATGTGCAAAGCTTCTTTAGACAATACACTGTCACAAAAATGTGTCCGACGAAAAGTCTATTTCAAAAATGTAACTCTAACAGATATTACAGAACTCAGAGAAGAAGATTTGATTTTTTTGTGGAACATATAAATTAGGTCAGGCTATTTCATATTTAGCAGAAATGTTTACAGAAAACAACAACATCGATTTACAATATGTAAAATTAAAGCCAACCATCCTCAAGTTCGAAGTCCGATCACGACTCATAAAATGAAAAACCTATAAATGCTTTGTGGATTACACAACCCCATACCACTGGATCTTCCGGAATACTAAGATATTGTTGCGATTGTGCAAACAGTCTTCGCACAATCCGATGTTGTTCGCACATTGCCGCCATAATTTATTACTTCTTTCACGGAAGATATAAAGCAAAAACATTAAGACCAGCGGAATTTTTTTATTATATTTTTGGTTACGAGGATATAAATCCTGTAATTAATGAAGATAGTGACGGAGACTAATATGTTTAGGATGCTTACTACAAACTTATTTGCTATGCCTCATCTATACAAAGACAAGGAACTTCTGTTATTTGTTAATTTCAGTGAATTTTTTTCAGAAATACGTGAAACGGAAATTTGTTTGAATTCGGGTTAGTGGTATAGGGTTTCGGCCGAGGCTGAGTGCATTTGGTGTAGGGATTTGGGGTATATTGAAATATAAGTTGGATGCGAGGTAATTAATATGGTTGGCTAATATGATTCGATGAATAGTTCTTTGTGGAGTTGGTCGTTGGTGACAAACCATTGGACGTTAGTGATTAACCTTGGCTACTGATTTTGGAAAATTTATATTTGGTGAATGTTGTTTTTTTGTGGCGTTAATCCAGATGGGGCACGCGTATATTATTATGGCTGTGCTCTATGATAGTGAGGAGTTTCTATTGATAATAGATTTTAGTTGTAGTAATTTTATTTTTGCTTGATTAACTTAGTTGTATATGTTTTTCCAGTTAATTTTCGCGTTTCTGTTGAGTCCAAGATATTGTGCTGTTCTGTGGATGACACATTAGTGGTTTGTTGTTTAATGTGAAGGAAGTTGGAGAAGTGTAAGGTCTGGGGTGAATATTTTGGCAGCGGTTTTTGATGGGTTAAGTTGGAGTTTTAGTTTAGCGGCCCAGCTATCAATTAGATTTAGACATAGTTGCATTGTGTTACGTATTTTGCATAAATCAGGTCCTGAGAAAAATAGCGCTATGTCGTCGGCAAATTGGAGGACTGTTTGATAAATCTGGATGATTTTGGCAATTTTGGGCGATTTAGTGTTGGTAAATCTGGTATATAGATATTGAAGAGTATGGGGGACAATGGTGAACCTTGGAAGAGGCCTGCAATTATTTGCCCGGGATTTGACTGGTGGTTACAGACATTAACTAAAAATGTTCAGTTGAATATAAAACTAATAGCAGTTATAATACTTGGTGTAGTCTACAGCACGTTGTCGGTTATGCGGAGCGCTAGAGACTAGATCCGCACAGCTCGGCTTCGCATGCTGGAATGTGTCCTTAGTAGCCTATTCGATTTCTTCGCTCAGAAATTGTAATGTCAGCCGTTATAAATACGTCATCTAAGGTTCGTGTAATGCGTATCAGCGCCATTGTCGGTTTAGCCTATTTCGGGACAACTAAAGACAGATTTCCTGGTAAAGAACAGTCGAAACCAGAAGTTTACTCGAACAAAAGAAGAAGCCTCGGTTACATAAGTATTCAACTTATTCAACAGCTTGAGTTGTTTATCCAAACTGTTTTTGATCACATTTTAAGTCATTTTTCTATGATTTTAGGGAGTTGTAAAACATTTTAAGAGCATTTTATTGATCAGTTTAGGCGATGTTTTAGGTCATCAGAATCATTTCCCTAGTTGAATGTATTTTTAAATAAATGAGATTATTTCAACGTGTGATTGAATTATGATGAATAAAATGTCATCATTCTTTATAACATCAATTTGAATGCATATTATATATCCATTTATGAAATAATTGGACAGTATTTTTTTAAATTCCGTTATGTTAACAACTATGTTCCAAACAATACCATTATCAAATACATTTACTTTCAAGTTTTAGTTTGAAGATGATAGAGAAACATGTAATAATAAAAATAAATTAATATTTAAGCTTTTAAATATTGCAATAGCCTTTTAATATTGCAAATATTGTGACTAGAAAACAAATAATAGTGTAATTACATGTCTCTATGCAGTTCTATATAGATGAAAATACGACAAATGGGACGAAAATATGTATTTTAATTTTTTAGACATGGCGCACCAATCATAAAAATCTGAAAAAATTCCAGATGATAGCTAATTTTTAGAGAAACATTTGAGAATTTTCTCGTGCTCCCAGCGGAATAATAACTTTCTTTAAAAAAAATCCAAAATTTTCAAACCCATTTAAAAGCTTGAACTTCGTGGCAAATAAATTTTTGAAACTTATTTTTGAAAAATTCAGTAAATTTCACATAAATAGCCATTATTTTCCATGAAAATGTATGCGGCCGAGTCAGTGAAAAGAATTAAATTAAAAAAAACACGTTTTTCGTTATTACGGAAAATGTGAGGGGGGCAGGAATTTAAAAGTCCATGAAAAAATGTTTTTCGTGGTCACAATCCTCAGGAATGTTTCACTTTTCGATTCCAGGCGGGGGCACTTTTTACCATCTTATCCGGCTAGAGCCTTTAAAAGAGAATATAAGCTCTCAGTTATTATTCAACCAACACTCGACTTTTCTTTGTAGCCCTCTCGAAAAACGTATCCACAACCCCCTAGTGCAAAATAAACGTATTTACGACAGCATTCTTTCTCACGACATTTATCAGACATGTCACATGTTGAGTAAGAATTATTGTTTACTTAAGTCATCAATCTTGTACCTCCTAATTAGTCAGGAAGGGGACAGTATAATAATTGTGCAATACTAACAAGTTGTTTTAGCATTTGAGTAAATTATATAAAAATGAATTTATTATGTATTATCGTTGACTGAAATGTTTAACTGATTGAATTCTTGGTTTCAGGAGAACTGGAAACATTAATATGCACCGATCTAGAAGATAATTGTGTCAGTAAAGCAGAATGTAAGATTTGTTTACGTACTATATTTTGATGTAGTAGTAGTAGTAGTAGTAGTCGTAGTAGTAGTAGTACTAGTAGTAGTAATAGTAGTAGTACGAATGGTGGTGATGGTGCTGGTGGTACTGGTCGTAGTAGTTGGTTGATCATATCTGAATGCGCAGTGAATAAGTGTTCAAGTGAAATTTTCCTACTTTTCAGAGAACGACTCTTCTCTTTACTAATGACTAATTACATTGCTTTTTATTGGTGAAAAGTTACCAACATTGGAGAACATTTTACAAATTTCTATTTACTTCAATGTTCCGATTCTACGTAACTGCACAAACTTTTAAAAGTAGTGCCCAGAAAAGAAGTATGTGAAATACCTTTACAATGGGGTCCAAAAAAAGTACTCTTCACTTTTTCAATCCAAGCTCAAATTACCTGCAGTAAGTAAAAGTAGTGACATCGTCTTCACTAAATGATAGTTAGTTTGTGATGTAGACAGTTTGAATTGCATATGAAATGTCTAGACAGCACATATTGTGATGATACGCGCCCGTTGGATAGCGACAAGGGCGTGGGATACCATAGGATCTATAGGTTCGTTCCCCCATTCACGTTCCTGTTTTTGACACTCAAGTATTTTAATACTGTAACGTTATTTTTTTGTTAATAGCTGCCCGTCCTTACGCTCTCTGGTAAGCATGCATTGATTACTTCACAAAAACAGGCATATGCGGGATATCATTCTGACTGGATTTTTCAGGTGGTAATTTATAAATTTGATTTAGACTGATAAAAGGGACGTTTACTGCATTTAAGTGAACTTGGATACAACTTCTGGTCGATGCGCTATTTTTATGCCATCATAAATACTTTTACAACTACAACTACACTATTACAATGATTTCTTCTCTTTTGTGTGTTGAAAATTTTGTTGACATAAATGACTTTAAAATAACACATATCCATTTCGTCCAAGACGCTTCAGGTACCTGCAAGCACCTCTCTTCAGCCCAGAGAGAGAAAAAGAGAGAGAGAGAGAGAAAGAGAGAGAGAGAGAGAAAGAGAGAGAGAGAGAGAGAGAGAGAGAGAGAGAGAGAGCGGGTCGACACAGCACTTTGTTTTGTTAGCGCGTTTCCCAGTTGCACCACGCGTTGCTTGGCCTCAAAAGACCGACTCTCAGCTGACTCCACCAGGTCAAAGGCTCCTGCTAGCCGCACGCCCTCACGCAGTTATGAACGCCTGGCCGCCTCGCGTACTTACGTGTCAAACCACTTTCGGTTTACTATTCGGATGCCGTTAATTATTGCGACAGTGCCTTTAATTTATACTAGTAGTATTAGAACATTCTGAATATTCTCAGCGTATGCCATATACGCCGTGATAGCAAGACGTGGAGAGTGTGTGATCACGTGGTGGCAACCGCCGCGATTCTTTAACTTCGACGCCTATTGCTATGAACTACCAGCTCCGTCTACTTACTTTCGCAGTCCTAACTCGACCTCTGTCAACTTGCTTCTCCCTCCCGACACCCACTGTCCCTCAATTGCGAAGCCTCTTCTCCCCTTCCCATCTCGGTCGGTAGAACTCCCCTCCTTTTCACTTCATCCAATCACTTTCGTATTTTGCATAGAAAATTCCGACATACGCCTTATTGGCTGCTTGCCATTAAATCCTCCACTCCCCGTCTCGTATTGAAGTAGAATTTGGAGGAAAACTCGTGCGCAAAAATAATTTTCCCCCGGGAGTAATTATGTTAATCAGTCTCCGCTGATCTTCAAGAATTTATCGTTTTATGATCGTGCAACTGGCTCCAGTACAAGACTTGCTACGAATATCTGTCCGATTATCGTTTTCGTTGACATGGACGACTTTCTTGATTATTGAGTATTTGAATCAAGAGCTGCTTCAAATAATCGTCATTGTTCTGGGAGGAGCGGAGCAAGTGCCCATGACGAATTGACCTGAGGGGCTTTCCTTGTCCTACCGCGAGCTTCTGCTTCCGCTTCCTCTGTCAGTCGTAAATCTGTCCGCTGGTCGGTTCTGCGCAGCCCGCTTACTGCAGCCTTCTTAGCTATTCCTTACACAATGCTTCCCTCTTCACCTGCTTTACTTGTTTGTGCACCCTAAAATATTCGTATTACAATATAATTTCCGTACATTAGGATGTAGTATAAGATTCATTACAATATAAGCATTTAACTACGTCTAAACTCGGATGCAATGATGCTATGAACTAAACTGACTGCAAACTGCAATGAGCCATTAACCTAAAACAAATGCCAATAGTGGTGCTACAGAATGGCACAGACTTTCCTGTATTAGTTTTCTATTTCCTTGGGTCTGCGCTAGCTATTCGGAATTGCCACGTACTCTTGCCAGCTGTCATCTATCGCCGCCCAAACTATTTTTTTTACATTTTCTTAATTTTTCGGTTTCCTAATGGTTGAACGGAAATATTAATTTTAGAATATTAAAGAACATAAAAACGTAGTGCTGAATGGCAATTCCCTTTTAAAAATATTGTGCCATTTTCAATAAAAAGGAATTGTGGTGCTACTAAAAATGCAAATTTGAAACACTTTTTCACAGAAAATTTTTGGGTTTTCAAAATACTTCATTTAAAGTTATTTGAAGCACTTATACTCACAAATATAATAATGTTTACAAATTGCTGGTTTTGTGCATATTAAAGATGTGAGAGATCTTTCAAAAATATTATATTTGTGTAACTTTGAAAAAATAAAAAAATACTTCAAAATAAACTCTATGTCATATTAAAGATTGCAATTAGCACTATCCCATCGAAAATTTAAAGACTTTTTTATTCATTTCTACTAGATTTATGGTGATCAAGATTTTGTACGGTTCTCTCTCCTGGCTATTCTGGAAGAGTTACTTTGTTATGTTATTTTGTTTTACTGTGTGGTCATTTTGTGAATAAAAACCATTTAAAAACTTTGTCGTATTTTTGGCTAAAACTGAACATAAAACCATTGATCAACTAAGTAAAACTAACATAACTAATATTTCCATTCGCACAAGTGATGCCTGCCTTTATAATTTGGCAATTGGATATATTTAAAATGTACATCAAAATTTCTTTTCGTAACAATTCTTCGTTACAAAATATTTCTCACTACCTCTTTCTTCCGAATATACTATATATGTTGCGTTCAGCGCGCCTGCTGATTGGCTTCATGTTACTAACCAAAACATTTGACATCTGTGCGCAACGTAGAAATACATGTTCGTTTCTATGAGTAAATTCATCTGGTTTCTCGTCGATTAGTTTCTAAAAAATCTTTTCAAGTAAATTATCAACTGAATCGGGCAGCAGATTTTATTTTATTTTCATCCCTATTACAGTATTTTTAAAATAAATTTGGGAAAACCTACGAACAGTATTGCCTTGGAAATTATTTGAAGAACTTTAAGTGAATATGGAAAAAACAAAGTTGCGAATAATGCTAGAGAATGAAAAATCGTTCTTACGTTCGATTTCCCACATTCACGTTCTTTGTGCAATAGAATTTTCGATCCCTGTGGCATTCCACATGTCGCTTCCTTCTCTAGCATATTACATTTGCACGAATAAAGAATGACCCTGTCTTTGAGGTAGCTGTCAACCATTCGAAGCAGGTACTCTGCCGTATTTTTCATCTTTAGAGCTTCCAGAATATGATGCCATCTTGCAGAGTTGAATGCATTTCTTATGTCGAAGGCAATAAGAGCACAGAAGCCCTTTCTGCCTCGGGTAGCCACTTTGCCATTTTTAGCTAGTTCCACTACTATTTTGATGGTGTTGATCGTCGACCGGCCTTTCCTGAATCCGTATTGCCTCTCTGAGAGTCCATTTGTTGCTCGTAGATGTTCCTGAACTCTTTGAAGGAGAAGGCCTTCAAGGAGTTTGCCCATATTGTCTAGAAGACAGATGGGTCTATACGAAGACGTCTGGTTGAGGGGTTTGTCTCCTTTTCTCAGTAGGCTTAGTTTCTGCCGTTTCCATTTTTTAGGGAACTCTCCTTTCTTCAAGCATGAATTGAAGACATCCAATAGGATTTCGGGATATACCTCGATCACTTTTTTTAGAACTTCATTTGGAATGCCATCGGGACCAGGAGCTTTTCCATTCTTTAATTGTTTTCCTAATGCTCCAACTCTAGCCTTGTAAAGAGTAGGTCTTCTTATCCAGTAGTCTTTTTGGGAAGGGATCGTTAATGATCTCATTGACCCATTCCGGGTCATCTAGTCCAGGGATGTTCTGGGGGATCTTCAATTTATTAGTTACTATTTTATAAGGCAGACCCCATGGGTCATTTTGTACCTCTAGGATTAGACTTCTCCAACACTCATCTTGTCGCTTTTTGATAGCTATTTTCAGCTTCTTCCTTGCGCATTTATAACGCATTTGGAGTATCGGGTCACCTTTTGATCTAGTTGCTTTCCTTCTAGCACAGAGGCATTTCTTCCTTAAATCTGCGATTTCATTCGTCCACCAGTACAATGGGGCTCTCCTTTGTGTTTTATTTCTTCTCGGCATAGAAGTTTCACATGCAGCTACGATTTTCTCATTCAAAGTTTTTAATTTGCTTTCAAGATTGCTTTCGCTTCTCGTCCATTTGAGTTCATCTATCAATTTTATTTCTTTCAGGAAGGCTTTCTTTCAGCTGTCAGTTTTGATGTGTCTAGCTTACGTGGTATCCAAGTTTGGGTCTTACCTGATAGCACGTTATGAATTCTTCTGTTATTTCTTTGGCTTTTTTCTATGTGGAACTCTATATATTGGTGATCGCTCAAGGTGTAGTCTTCCAACACTTTCCATTGCTTCACCCGTATAGCGAGTTTTGGTGTGGAAAGCGACAAGTCAATTATAGACGCGGTGTCCAATCTCCTAAATGTAAATTCATTACCCTTGTTAAGAACAACTAGATCATTTTGGGCTATGAATTCGGTGACTCTGTTCCCCCTTTTGTCGGATCTAAACTCTCCTCAGTCCGCCGCTTTGGCATTAAAGTCCCCTGTGATAAGAATGTTTCCTGTGGCAGTCCTGACACTTTTCTCTAGATCATCAATATATTTAATAAAGTCTGCTTCACCGTCGTTGGGTAAGTAGTAGCAGCTGTATATCCGAATTCCTTCTGTCTCCACCCAGACATATCCCGCAGCTGACTCGCAGTAATTTATGATGCTGAAGGTATTGTTACGAATTGCTATTGCCGCTCGTTGTGTGACGTCCTGGAACCAAGAAACGTTAGTCGGTTTTCTGTAGAATTCACTGATTAGAAGCATACCAATAGCTTTATCGTTTGCTGTTTGCATTAACAAGTCTTATGCTTGTTTGCCTCTCCCTAGATTAATCTGCAGAGCTTTCACTTCCATTTTCTTTTTTGTTTCTCGAGCTCCTCTTGATATGTTTCGCATTCCTTACTTCCCTGCGTATGACGCGTGTTCTCCTTTGCATTTTCCTTACATATCACACATTCTGGCTCATTTTTGCATTCGCTGGATTTGTGTCCTTGCTTTCCACATCTCCAGCAAGCTCCTTTTCTGTCGGTGCCAGAGCAGCGTGCCGCGATATGTCCGTAGCCTGAACATTTGTAGCACCGAGTAATTTCTCTTCTTTCTCTCATACTGCAGTAGATCCACCCGATTCTGACTTTTCCTTTTTTCAAGACGGCGGCTGCTGCACTCTCCGTCATCAACACAACTGCAGCCCGAGTGTCCCCGTATCTTTTTTGAAGACGGCATTTGATAGATGTCGTCAGGTCTTGCTCCATTAGGGTGGTTTTTATTGCGGACTCCACCTCTTCCTCTGTTGTAGTCTCATCCATGTCTGTTATTTCTATCATTTTCATCTTCGTGAGTGTTTTTACTTCGGTTGTGTCTTTCAGCGCTTCCATGAGTGATTTGCTGAACGTTTCAGCTTTCCCCTCGTTTTCTAGAACTATGAGAAGCTCACCTTGCTTAGTTTTTCGTATTGCCGCCACTTCGGCTCCGCATTCATCGGGATTTACCGAGCTTCTCATGTGTTTAATGATGTCCGCATATGAAGTGCTTTCTTTTGCGGTCACCTTGATAGCATCTTTACGCTTATTTTTCGTCTTGGTTTCATTGCTCTTTCCTTTCTTCTTATTCTTCTTACTCTTCACTTCGATGAACTCTCCTTCATCTGTTTCCAGATTGTTCCGAGCGAATGCTTCTTGTGATGTCTCGATTGGTTCACAGTTCTCTTGAAACAAGAGTGTGGTTCCCTTATCGCTTTCCATTGAGCTCAAATTGACCGCCCGACCCTCCTCAGGCGGTTTCTCGCTTGCACTCGTGGCATTCATTGGGGCGGCACTACCTTCCATTTCCAAGTCGAAGGCCGCCTGGAAGTCACGTTTCTTCATGATTACTTCCTTCCTAGTGGCCACAAGGCGGTCCATCGCTCTCAGTGCTAGGACCATGTCCTCTTTCACGGTTTTATGAATATTCCTAGCGGTTGATACTACATTGTTGATAGATGTGAGTATTTTCGCAAGTTCTCGAAAAATACTATCTTCTGATTCTTCGAGCGCTAGCCTTTCCATAAATGAAGAGATGCCTCAGGTGCTCGCTTCTCTGTGTCTCCAACTATTTTCTTTGAGACAGCATCATTTAATGCGGCCTCTCCGGTCTTTGCCATTTTAAATTTCCCGCGCGGGGTGCTTGAGCTTGTTACTGAGGCGCCGCCACAGAGGAGAGATATACTAGAGTGCGCACCGAGCTGCGCAGAAGGCCCGGCCGGGTATCAACATCTCTCGCGCCTGTGTCAAGTGACTTTGGGACAGCTAGGTGCCATCTATAAAAACACCCGTCTCGCATTAAATTATTTATTTTTGTACGTACTTAAGATGTTTCATTCCAGCGTTATTTTCTCATTTATTAATCAACCCTAAAAATGTTGCTTATAGCAGAAAAGTGAATTTAAGTTTTTCTGCTCTATTTGCTCAAGTACATGATAATTCCGACTTTCGTCCAACTTGACACTTTCAACTGTATACTCCACTAAACCTGTTTTACAAGTACAATTACATAGGACTATAAATAAAAAATATTTGTAAAATAAATTAACTCCATGGGATGCATTAATCCAAATTTCTATTACTCAATGTTAGACATTCTACTATTGAAGATTCACATCAGTGTCATTTATAATAGCAAGTTATCAAAATGTTATTTCAAGGATTTATAGAGGGAAAAAAGGCGTCTACCTTTGATTTATATTTTGATTTATTTAGTCAATAATAGTAAAAACTGTATGTGATAAATGGGGGGAAAAGTTCCATTTTCACTCATTTTCTTGAGCTTCAAAAGCTCTTCCCAATATTTTAACTATAACATTAGACATTTTCCCTCCCGAGTTATATAAAACCTATTTGCATCGATAAACAAACTGGATGTTTTATTTTTTTTCTTTGTATTACTAACAACAGTATCATGCCACTGACTTTACTCCTACCACTACTAGCAAGCAAGCTCAAGAAAACGTGGGCGTAGTGAAGCTACATTTATGTCCAAAAGCAAAACAAGGGGACATCTCAGCATTTGCTCAATGGATCAGGAAAACTGGACAAAAACCTTATCGAAATGGGGGGTCTTTGACCTGGAAGCAAAAGTACCAGTGGCGTAGCGTCAGGGGACGCTGAGATGCTGAGCATCCCCGTATATAAGAACCTTAAATACTGTATTGATAATCTTACAAGTGGTCTGTTGAGCTGAAACACGTTTTGTATTAATTTAAAATTGATTTCCTATGATTGAATTCGGCGGGCTGTTGAAGCTGGCCTCTGATTGCTTGGATGCTAAAATACTTCAGCGTCTGCCGCCAGATTGCGACGAGCAATGACGCATGCGCAGATGGCGAGGTCCCCCTCTCCCCTCTTCACCCCATGGCCCATGAGAAACCCGACTGCTTTACGCTAGCGTCTACTGCGGAAAGAAGCTCGTTTGTGCACGAGAGCGCAGCACACTTCAGGCGTTCAGTAAATTATCTTTCTCTCTCTCACTCGGGAGTCCCCGCTTGGTCATGGGTACAAACTGTAGAAATAGTGCCTGACTACTATTTCTTAATTAATATCCAAGAAATTGTATTATCTCTTAAATAGATTACATATTATTTAAGTCTGCAAGTGTATAAATTAACAAATGGTCTTATTGTCATTCGCGTATAAGAATTAAAGCTGAGCCATTGTATAATTTGCTTTCAAGACATCGGCAGCCCTGACTGCTGTGAGGATTTTGTGGGAAGCGCCTACACCGTCGTAAGCAATCGAGATCGTGGAAGTAGTCCCAGTGTATCTGCCTTGTGTTGCGTTCGACTGTTAGACGAAGTAGTTGATAGTGACATTTTGTGTGTTATTGTTGAGCATCCCCAAACGTGTGAGTCACGCTACGCCACTGAAAGTACATATTTTTCAAAGAATTTACTAACACAAATCAACTACAATCATACAAATTACTAACACTAACATACTATAAACACAACTTACACCAGTAAATACACATAGGATTAATGCCCTCTAAATAAAATCATTTTGTTGTTAACTGATCCATACTATTTTTTTGGTAAATTTGGATGTGCTCTCTTCCTATATGTTTTAATCTTATGTCAATATATTTAAACAATATTGCCTTTATTAAATACATCCTGTGATTCATTATGGCCTCTTGACCAATAATATGATATGTTAAATTACTAAAAACAGAACTATTCACAAATTCTCTCAGACATCTATTTACAATTGTACTACATGCTGCCTTTTTAAAAAATTCACCTCTCCCCTGAAGTATTCTTACTTCAACCTCTGCTCTTTTGCAGATTTTTATAACATCTGCAGAAGGGTATTTCAGTCCATAATTATCTTTCCTCTGAATGAAGGAATATGATCCTTCATCAGTATCAGTCCGGCAAAGAAATAGCATACAGTCCACATAAGCAAGAGACTTTTGCAACTTTGTAACTACAAATCCCCCAATATAAGTTACAATGTCCACAACATAGGGAGACAATCTAGTTTCAAGATTGTGTACTGATGGCAAGTACATATGGTCAGTTGGTACCTCACTGCCTAATTCAGGATCATTTACGTGTGGCACACTTGCATACTGGCACTTGTATACGCCGACATTTAACACAGTTGTTTCATCCTGTGGAACACAATTTGCAAAGTTAAATTGTTATTGCACATCTTGAAAAGAAAAATAATTTTGGATCGTAAGCAGTGAACAAATATCCACAATGTCCCAAAATAATTACGCTGTAGCACCACAAACAGCAAACAGCACGAAAAGCTGCATACAGCACCGTACAGCACGAGCTGCCGGTGTCCCAAAGTCACGTGACTTACGACCACCTCATGTTGAAACCTGCGCAGTAGGCTCACGCGCACTCTAGTTGTATCTCTCCTCTATGGTCCACGCTCGAAAGGTAATGGCGTCGATCACAAAGTCAATTGCACGTTGCGTCTTCCTCACAAAATAATAGCGCATACGTTGGTTCCCGCACGACGCGCACATTTCCAGGAGCACACTGGCCTCCAACGTTTCCGTGGGAGCTTACCTTACTTCAGCTGCTCTCCTAGAATAGCAGATATTAGCAAAAACTGCTATGCCAGATACCGTAAGATCATATTTGAACCAAGCTAGGCATGGTTCCAAGCTAGGCAATACTTTTAAAACAGTTTACGGTGTCGGCGACGCCACATTTAACTAGTAAATACAATATTACATAAAATTAATAGAAAGATCTATCTGCCGTAATTTGTTCGTTACCTTTGTGTTGTGCGAGTTACAATCGATCCATAAAAAAATAGTCATCATTTTGTCGTCTGGTGCGGGCAAGCGTGTGAGAGAGACTAAATAACGAAACAAAGAGGGCGGATTTTATAAGTTTGAAAATCTAATAATGTCTCTCCTCCAGTTTTCCTCTCAGTCATTTACTGTCAAATTTTGACCTGTTTACATTAATTGACATTTTATTTCAGACAATATTTCGTCCTATGCGTATTCTTACAATACATTTCTTTCTCTCATTGTAAATGAGCCATCCAAAATGTTACATATTTAAGTAAAAAAAAAACTTGAAAATTACAATGTTCTATACTTCTTGGAAGTGATGAACATGAACTAAGAGAAGACAAAAACCTGGCGTTAACAAACACATGATGGCAAATGAAACTGTTTTGGATGGTTCGTACGGGGAGAAGACAAGGTAATACATCTCTAAGGGTTCATGCGAATAACATTTCCATCAAATCACATTTGTCATAAACAGCGAAAAACGTATTATTGATAAGTTATTACCTTTTCAAACAATGTAGAATACTGTACCGGTTACCAGTACTGTTATACTGGTATCAAATCAACTGCGTATCAACCTATCGTTATACTGGTATTGTTATACCGGTATGTAAATTAACTGCTATCAAATCAGTTATTCACAATTATGACGATATTTAATGTTAAAAGTTGGACATCTTTGCTTTTGCTTGGAAAATTTAGACATGTTTGCTTTTACATAAAATATGCCCACTATTATCATTACATTTGATTGGGATAAATTATTTTACTGCAGTTTGTATGCAAATTGCTTTTCAAACAGACAAAACTACAACAATTTATGTAGCTAAAGTAATCATATTTGGCTTCTAAAGAAATTACAAAGAACTAACTAGTGGTGCTACAGAATGGCACAGAATTTCGCATACTAGTTTTCTATTTCCTTTCGTCTCGGCTAGCAATTCGGACTCGCCAGATACTCTTGCCAGCTGCCATCTATCGCCGCCCAAAGTACATTTTTATTAACATTTTCTGAATTTTTCATTTTTCTAATAGTAAAACGGAAACTTTATTTTAAAAATATTAAAGAACAGTTAAACCTCGCCCTAAATGGCAATTTCCTTTGAAACATTTGGAGTCGTTTTAAAGAAAATGGCGTTTAAGCGCTACTGTAAATTCGAAATTTGAAGCTCTTTTCACAGAAAATTTTTGAGTTTTTGAAAAACTTAATTAGAAGTCATTTGAAGCACATTAACTTACAAATACAATAGTTTTTACAAATTGGTGGAAATGTAGGAATAAACAGTGTAAGAAACTTGTCAAAAAATGACATTTGTGTAATTTTCGAAAAAACAAACAGTACCCCAAAATGAACTTGACGTCAAATTAAAGAATGCAATGAGCACTCTCTATTTGAAAAGTTTCAAGGAAACATCTGCCATTTATGAGAAAATGACGTTTGAGCGTTTCTGAAAATGCGAAATTTTGAGCTAGTTTTCACAGAAAACGGAGTTTTCGAGAAACTTTATATGACATTATTTAAAGCATATGGACTTATAAATATGATAATGTGGACAAATCGGCGCTAATGTGAATACTAACTACGTGAGAGACAAAATAAATTCATATTTGTAATTTTTTAGAAAACAAAAGGGAAGAGAAATTGGCTGTTTATGTCATATCATATAGTACATTTAACACTCTTCCTACCAAAAGTTTAAAGAAAAAATTCGGTACAGTTTTTGAGAAAATCTTGTTTTTGTTATATTTTAAAATTGCACATATTGCACGCAATATTGCGCGAAAACTACTAAAATTTTCAAACAAGTGTACGTGATCCCAATGAAAGAACTCATTATAGAGAACAAATTTCATTTGGCGGAAAAATCTTTCTATTCAATTTTGTAGTTGTAAGAAAACGCCGTAAATAATTCAAAATTTTGTAATTATAGAAAATTCAGACTGAATATCGGACTTATGCCACCTTTAAAAGCGTATTGTACTCTATTCTTACAATAAATTTAAAGCAATAATTTGGAGCCATTTTTGAGCTAATTTTGAAAATATCCCAGGAGCTTAATGTAAAATTCCCCCGAAAATTAATGGTTTTTAAAATCGCAGAGCTTCGACTCAGGCCAGATGGGCAGGGGTTTCATTTTTTTTAACAAATCCTTGGTATGGCTTAGACGCGTTGTTTATATACACCGGATAAACCGACAAACGTTTTGAAATGAAGCAACAGTTTTTCGGTATGAGGGGACGCCAAAAGCTGTATTTCCGTTGAAATGTCGAAATCTATTTTGCGCAGTATTACATAATTTTTCGTATACTACGTATATTACTCCGTATATACTTATGTGTACGGGAAAGTAAAAAGAAATTAAAATCTGTATGAGCCAGCCATAATCATCTTCTGAACAATCACCATAATGATTTAGTTCTTGGCTATCCATTAGTTTGATTTTCAGTTATTGGTTCATCAAGAACAAAGGAATATCATTTTAGGCCAGGAGTATCTGAAGAAACCTCTCCATTTGTCTCCTAAAAGTTCAGTCAATAGCGCTGCTATATGATATATCTTTTTCAATGGTATATCTCTTTCAAGTGATACCGGCCGAAGGCTAAATTGTACATTTTTAAAATGAAAAACCACGTTTCCAAAGGGTCAAAGTATAAACTTCATCAAATGTGAAATATTGTTGTGGAATAACGTTGACTGTACGAATCTTCTTACCTTTCATTGTTTTCTAAATAATAATTCGCATCACATTTCTGATGTTCTGTACGTTCTTGCACATACTACTCAAAGCTTTTGTGTCCTTGGGATCCCAATCTAATAAGTAAAATTGGACGGTAATGTGAAGACTCCACTGACAGAATGAACTACACGGCAAGAGCAGTCACGTAATCGTGAATCTTGGCGTCTTGTTGGTTACACGGACATGTTCTTTATTGCTTTCAACAACGGTGTGGACATATTTTGCCTGAATCTCGTATGTTTACAAAGACAATCATTAGGGATATATTTACTTTTTCTTCTCCACATCAATTCAGAAGATGCAGCTGACGGTCGATAGTATTACTGCAATCCTAACTCAATTTTGTTCGGATGAATAAGTTTGCTTTTGCATGAACTCTCCTCTTATGTAATCTGACTACCAGGAAAACAATCTCTAACAAAACTCATTATTTGTAAACCACCAGCACCTGAGTAAACCACCAGCAGCAAGTGTTATTTATGAAACAAATATTGAATATATTAGTAACTAAATTATTTCGTAAATTAGAAGGGCAGAAAAAAATACAACTAGTGCGTTCAGATTTGTTCACTGATGGATATTCATAGATATGTTTCAGTTACTGAGGTCGGGAATGAAAGACGATCTAAATATTTTCAACGTCTCTGAAGATAAGATGGAAGCACTAGGATTCAAATGCAACTGTCTGCAGACGTGCCTCTCCGTGAAATATCGCTCAGAACGATCTACAACTGCTGCGAAAGTTAAGGAACATCGCCATGACTTAGCGAAGAATTTCCCCCCAGAGTAAGTCTGTTCTCACATCGCTACTAAAATATGATCAAAAGATGCACGAATACCCAATAGTGAAACAGAGATGTAATAGTTGGTTTGAAACTGACTTTTTAGAATTCGATAATAGGTATTTACGAAATAAGTATCGTCAGACATGTTATTACATTAAGTCAAATCCGATACTTTCTGTAAACTTCGTGCGATCATGTAGATTGTGCAATTAGTGATGCTACAACAGCATATAAGTTCTCGTATTATTTGTAACTGATGGCATTACTTCCAGCACATTATATAGGTTAACAAGGATAATTTCACATATAAATTGAACATTCAGATCTACAGGCCATCCAATATTTCCCATTGTGAATGCATTCGAAACGATAATATCATTAGCTTACGCATATCTGTATATACTGTGGCGGGTTTTTCTCGTACTAAGCGGGTACTTATTAATGTTTATTCTACAAAATCTTATTTACTCATTTACTCACTCGGCGAATACTCTATTTATTCGCCGAGGTATGTCCGTTCCGAGAAATTTGTTTTGTGCGGTGACTGGATCGTCCGTATGAAGTCGCAGTTACGCAAAATGTACGTAATAAATATTTATCTTATTTATTTATTTCGTTCCCTCGGTAGCTCGTTGGTTAGGGTGCTCACTTTCCAATGCGCAACCCCGGGTTCGATTCCCGGTTCAGGCAGAAATTAACTGGGCGGTTTCCTTACAATGTTCCAATATCTGTTGCTTCTCAGGTTAAAAAGACCAGAGATCAGGCATAGGAATGTCTATGTGCTAACCACACGTACCCCTTAACACATGTTCGCAAGGCCGGGACGCCGCTGGTAGGCCTTAGCTCATAAAGAGTTGTTGTGCCAAAGTTCATACATACACATATACATTTATTTAGGTTCCGGAATAATCTTTACCATTAACTAAATAATAATACTCGTTTTTCAAATCAACAAGACATTTTGATCTGTTTCTCTTCAGCAAGCAAACCAGAGATAGAACTTTTCCATAGCAATCAAAACAAAACAATAATAACCCTTAATATTTAAATATTCACATTCACACCATTATTTACATTACCCACATACTTATCCCATTTTAATCTTCCCCTGCATGCGTGTCATTTACCCCTTATTATACCAATTAACGTCATTAAAAATCTACAAGAAAAACTTCATCTTCCTAATATGCTTATATTAAAAATGTCCCCTTTCGTCACTTTCCTGTTCAGAATCCACTGCCTCCTCGACCGTCAAATTTCACGTAAATTCCATATTCCATTTCAGCATAGTTCAATAATTACACTATTGGTCATGTTTGTAATTTTCTCCTGCCCACACAAGATATTTTTTACTTCTTCGACTTAAAACATTTGGACCATTAACAATGCCAACTAACTTATACCATCTCATCACCACGTGGGAATACCTTCTGCCTTCTTGTTCATAAAACGCGCTATTCTAAGATGCACGGTACTGTCCACATTTCCGTTCCTCCTTAGTTTTCCTTTTCTGATTTTCGCCTTCCTCTCGCGCCATCTCCTGTCGGATTGGCTATTGGGGATTGGCTAACTAATCAATTCTTTCGTTCTCTTATGTAATTATTTAATTCCCACGGAACTTTTTCACGTGTCCATTCGAGTTTGTAATCACAAAAAAATTCACTATTATTCTAGTTCATTTATTACATTACACTGCCTTTAAATTATTATTATTATTTACGAAATTTCCGTATGATTACCTTAGATTCCTCATTACCCTCATTTCTCATTATTGTGTTCCTCCGTGTATACTTTTAAATGACGCGTAGTTTTGTTTACATTTCATTTACACTGTGATGAGTCATCACAACACCGACTTCCCGACTTTAATTAACTTGAATATAACATTTTACTGACGCTAGAAAATGAAAAAAGGAGTAGTGTTCAGTTATGATATTATTATATTTACAACAATACTTATAATTTTATTCTTACATTAGCAGCAGTATTTACTGGTACAAGACATGGGATAACATTAATAAGAGGGCCACGGTGAGGGAGATTTGAAGAGTTACAATTATTTCATAATAAATTTACTCTTAAAAACAGAAACTGTACATTGGGGATCTACAGAGACATGATAATATATCATTAAAGATATCAGATTCTTTACAAAATTGTATGATTTGTTTCTGGGTTTTCAGGGAATTCCAAATTGATTCAAATACGTCTTTCAGCAAAAACTGTTGTTTGCGGGTACTGTAATAGTAACTTAGTACTGCAATAGTAACTTATAATATGCTTAAGTCAAGTACAGTGACGTTACAATATTTACAGGTGGGAGGAAGGCTTTTGCTAAATAGATGAATATGATTCTATTTGCAGTGTCCATTTAAGATTCTACAAATTAATTAGTTGTTTTCTATTTATTTTGGCATTTGTTTTTAATTAAATACATTTCGTGTTTGTTTATGGAGTTTACTGGCTTTGAGCATAGAATACTTGTTTCATTTGTTTTTAATACAATATCGGCGGCACATTACAGGAAAAAGAAAGAAAAATAGTTCTCACGAACTTGCCTTGATTATATTGAAGTGAGATAACAATTTCTGAATACCATAATCATCGATCAAAACTTTTTAAATAAAAACAATGAGTTTGTTAGATCTACGTTTAATATATTACCTTCCTTAAATCTATTTCCTTTCGTAAGAATTTAATCTATGTCGTACAAGCATTAATACCGGTGACAATGATAAGCATTTTAATATAATTTGAAACCGCTATAGTACCATTTTGTGAAACAACACCGCGTCAAACAATGCGCGGGAAATTCGAATTTACCATTTCGATTTTTTTCAAAATTTATTTCTTTTTCCTTTGTTGTCAACTGAGGAGAATTCTGAAATGGGGTTGGTGTGAAAATGTGACTACTGATATCAACAAATATGGGGCAAATTATCACTATCATATGGGTCAATCAAGGCATACCATTTGTATCTTGACGCTATTGTAGTGTAATATAAAGCAAGCATTGAGATTACCATTGCTCACATTAGCACCATTACTACACTCCATGAGCTACGAGTTTTGTAGAAAGTATAACCGTTAAAATTGCATTAAATTGCCCTATGAACTGTCGTTAAAGCGAGATTTTTTTCTCTCACAACCTAATCTCACATTTTACAATTAATATCCGTGACTAATGTTAGAATGGAGCATTATAAATAGAAAAAGTACCCAAAAGATGTAAAAACTCTCACATAAAGAGCTAAAAAGAAAATATTTTCATTAGTTCATTGTTCCCTATCAGAATGGTAAGATAATTTATTTGCGCTATATGAGGTTGTCCGCGGGTTCGATTGCCACTCGAGCAAGATTATAGGTGCGTTTCCCTTGCAATATCCTAGTATAAGTTCCAGTGTTATAATGAGAAGGCTTACTTCTCAGGTTGAGAAGATCAGAATACGGCTTAGGGAAGTCAATGTGCTAACTACACCTACTCCATAGACCATGGCTGCAAGGACGGGAGGCCGCTGGCAGGCCCAGACTTCGTCAGAGGATATTGCAGCAAAGTACATATATACATATGCGATTGTGCATCAACTTTATTTCTATGTAATATTGTGTTTTTTTTATTTTGAATAGCAAGATAGCAGAAATAGAAAAAATGAATTTTTCATTGCTGTTGATATTCTTCAAGGAGAGCCACTTCATCCCATTACGTCGAATGGAGTTTAATGGAATTGGAACCTTCATTGGTAAGCATTGCCACCGTACTTGATTAAGACTTGATGTTGATTCATAAATTAATAATTGGTAAACTGATATTAAAATGTTTTACAACTATATTTAATATTTTGGAAATTCTGTGAAGAAATCTATCCATTAAAATTAAATCTTCAAATAATGTTTTCTACAATTTTCAAATTATTACCGATTTTTATTGTAATTTTCTGTGAAATTTCTAAAATGACGAGTAAAAAATATTATTTCTAAACAAATGTAAATGTTTTCTTGATATTTTCTCAATTAATAGATAGTTTGTTGCATAATACATTATTGTCCCATTTTCATTACACATTCTGAAATTTTTTACAGAAGTGTTACATTATTATTATTATTATTATTATTATTATTATTATTAGACCGCGGAACTTCATACAATTGCATATTTTTACTGACTGTGCATATGCAAATGAAAAATACATGTATTTTTTCATTCTCGGACATAATACGATAAAAATTATATATTAAGAATTAAAATTAAATAATAAAAAATGTGACAGGCCATTCTCCTTGTTAGATGTTCTTTTGGCTTACGGCCACTACTTAGCCCCGAGTACGATGTTGGATAAACTAATCCGAACGCTCCCAGAATTGTTTTGAAGAGGATATTCTTTCAATATACTAAACAACCGGTCAGAGTAGCCGATAGAGCAAAGAAGAGGAAGGAAATATCGCGCGCGATCAATAGGTTCAGCTCCGATATTAGCCTCATATTAATGGGAGAAACCACGGAAAACTACTGACCAGGGCAGCCAGGTACTAGAATTCTTCTCCAGACAGCGACTTAATTGGCTCTAGCTGTCTAGCCAATGTTGAAAATCCAACCATCACCGGGACTCAAATACTTGGCCCTCCCGGTGAAAGACAGTGCAGTGACATAAGTTTAATGCCTTGAGACACGTTAGCTGGTACCTATATCTGGAATAAAGGGTAACTATCTGACAAAACCCTTTGTTGCTTTTCACCAAATACTACTCGCCATCGAGACCACTATGACCAACTACTACATGCGACAACTACTAAGGAAATACTAAGACATACTAAGGAAACGTTTTATGGCAACTACTACGCTTTTCGCCATGTAACTACTACACATACCGACTGCGCCACTAAGCTTAGTGAGGGTTGACTGACAAAGAACATCCGATTGTCGCATCGCTCACGGAGCTCTTGCGATAATGTCCATTTCCTGTTCCAAATTCAAGTAGGTTTTCCGAAGGATAAATGTTTTTTTAAACGATTTTTCCAAACCATATATAGAGAAGAGAATTGCCATTAAAAATCTATTTCAGTGTGAATAAAGCGCATTTATTGTACAGGGGAAGAAAATTGCGAAAAGACAGAACGAAACTTTAAATTTACGTAAAGTTATAACACTGTAATAGAATTAATTTTTTACAAAAGCATTTCAACATAGTAATACACAAAATCCATTAAATTCAAAGATATTATGATAAAATTATATTAGAGATCTATGATTGTGTTGCAGCCAACTACTGGAGCTGTACTTCAACTTCAGCTGCCAGAGCATTCTCAAGCTTCTCTACCGACTGAAATTTCATGAGTTGAAGAATCGCAAATGTATGATTAGAGATCTTTGGTTGTGTTGCAGCCAACTGTGGGAGCCTGCTGAGATTGTGCCTGGGCATGAGCTTCCTGATCAGCTTGGAACTGCTGGCTGAAATTTCATTGTGGAATAGTCGCAAATATACAAGAGAGTTTCGGTTGTGTTGCAGCCAACTGCGGGGGCCTTCTAGGGCTGTGCCTGGGCATGAGCTTCCTGAGCATCCTGGTGCTTCTCTTCTGACTGACATTTTGTGAGTTGAATAGGGTCAAAAACTTAAGAAACTTCGCTGTGTTGCAGCCAACTGCGGGGGCCTTCTAGGGCTGTGCCTGGGCATGAGCTTCCTGAGCATCCTGGAGCTGCTCTATTGGCTGCTGGTGCGCCCCTTTCGACTGTCGAGGAAGGTCGCCCCTCAGCCCGTTGAGATCATGACACTGACACTTCCAGCGCTCTACCAAAGGAAAGAGCAGCAGTAGTACCGGATTTTTGTGAAAATGCAATGTAAATGTTTGCATTATTTTATAGTTTGCTTACAATTTGTTGGTATTTAATTTCACTCCTTACTTTGTAATTATACCGACGGACGAACAAAATAAAGAATGAGTTTGTTGGTTTGCGAGAAATTCTCACCGAGTTCCTAGTATTAGTATACTTGTTTTTATCGTTTTAGATTCAGAAGTACAGTAGAAATACTTTTGTCTACTCCCATTGTCTAACGCTGTCATTTAATGGCTGCAACCAGTTGCATAATGATACTCATTTTGATATAGTTGTCATTATGATACAGGTTCTTGATCAATAATAGAGAAGCTTACAAACCAAGTATTGACATTAATCATTGAGAATCTTTATAGTAATTGTTTCATCCAGTTGTGTCCATTGAGATTATATTTTATATTATATTTTGCTTCTTAATTTTAATTTATTTTATTTTTAGTAGTTTTTAACGTGAACTATTATTTAAAATAAATTGAATTCTTATTGCACTTTGATCCTATTTGACTAGTGCAGTGGTAGTTGTTGAAGAGACTAAGGTTAAGATCTGAACGCAAGTTATTTTAGATTATTTGTTGCTGCCCTGTGGTTGTCCTTAAAAATATCTAATTTAAAATGTTTGGTGAATCGTCGGTGGTCTTGATAACTCCAGAAATAAGTGTAAAAGCAAGAATGGTGACGTCGAAATTATTGCAGCAACTTCTGTACTCCCTGGCTGGCTGGCTGGTGAAACAAAGCCACCTAGTGGGAGGTTGCGGTGGGTAAGAAGCTCTCCGCTAGGTGGCCTTGACAGAATCCTGCATGTCAACTGCCACGAAACGATTCGATGTCAAAGTTATCATAAGCCGTAGAAAAAGTACCGTATGAAACTCGATGTAATGGGTATTAATACACTCGTGTGAAGTTTACGATACTCGCTCGTTCCTCGCTCGTGTCGTAATATCACACTCGTGTATTAATACCCATCATTACATCATCGTTTCATAATGTACTGTTCTAACGTCGTGCACAAGCCACAGTTACTCGTGTTTGTTTTCCCGTGTGCCGAATAACTAATTGTTTCTTTCTAATGTGCAAACATTGCAAAATAGTGATCGAAACATCGCAAAGTTTTTGCGAACCATCTTTCGCACACGTCATGTCCAAAAACAGTATATGCAATACGAGTGCGAGGAGAATAGCTCACTTGGTAGGTAACTTACTATTTTGTCATATTCCAATTTCAATGCATCTCTTTTGTCATCGGAACTTTGTGCACATTTTCAAGTCTCGAAACGCTATTAAATACTTGGGAAGTCATTTGCGTAATTTGCGAACAGTGAGTTCACTGCAACTCTGACGGCCGGTCAGAGAGAACGATTGCAATCGAAAGGCTGCTTGCGATACAGGGCTGACCTAAAATTCATCCACATTCCAATGATTAACAAAAGTTTTTGTTGTTTGTACCTCAAAACTAAAGTAGGTTTCTTCTTCGACAATGCTTTGCGATAATCACTAACTTATAGTAGAACCTTCCAGACGTTATAGGAGAAGAACAATTATGTATCAGCTGTACAGTAACGAAGCGATGTTTAATAAAATTACACAAAAAACATTTTTCTACTCCCATTGTATAATTCTCTCATTTAATGGCTACAACCAGTTACATAATGATAGTCATTTCGATACAGTTTGCATTATGATACAGGTTCATGACCAATCACAGAGACGCTTACAAACCAAATATTGGCACTTAATTAGTCATCGAGAATCTTTGTAGTAAATGTTTCGTTCGATTGTGTACATTAAAATTGCACTTCATATTATATTATGTTTCATAGTTTCATAGATATTTCTTTTATTATTAGTCATTTTTACGTGAAATATTATTTAAAATAAACTGAATCGTAATTTATCGTAATTTCACTCTGATCCTATTTGACTAGCGCAGTGCTAGTTATTGGAGAGAACATTTGACTAAGGTTAAGATCTGAAGTCATTTTGGGTTATATGTTGCTGCCATGTGATTTTCTTTGAAAAAAGTCTGGTTTAAAATATCTAGTGAATCAAAGGTGGACCTGGCACTTCCAGAAATAAGAGAAAGAGAGAAAATTGTGATGTCGGAATTATTGCCGCAACTTCTGTATTCCCTCGCTGTCGATCTGGCAAACCAAAGCCACCTGCGGCGGAGTGGATAGGGATCTGTCCGCTAGGTGGTCTTGCTAAATCCTGCATGCCAATTGCCATGAAACGACTCAATGTAAATAAATAATAAAATAAATGTAAATAAAATAAATGTTTAACTTATAAAAGTTACTATAAGTCGTAGAAAATGTATCATATGAAAATTGATGTAATGGCTATTAATACACTCGTGTGAAGTTAACGATACTCGCTCGTTCTTCGCTCGTATCGTAATATCAACCTCGTGTATTAATAGCTATCATTACATCATCGTTTCATAATGTACTATTATTCATCTACTTGAGGAGAAGACGGTAGTGTTTTTTCATCTAAAATGACTCACTTTGTGTAATGTAAAGATTAAACTACGTATTCTAATATGCATCAGTGTTCGATTTATTCTTGCTCTCCTTATGACAACTTGTTAGTAAATGTTAAAGTTTGAGGGTGAAATGTTGTTGTCGGGAGAATCTCGGAACGTCATAAAAATGACAGAACTATGACACGTTATTGCTTGCAAAGATTCTGAGTGTCACCAACTGTAGTGGTTGGACTTGTATTGAGACGCCTTTATAAATGGCGGATGTTAACACAATGTGGTCACAATTATCTCTGTAACCCCTGATCCTATCTTTTTGAATAGGTAATAAAATATTATTTAATAAATGACTCTGTACAATTGTTGATATCTCGTACCATTTTTTTAGTTAAAGAGACATTTTTGATCATGTCAAGAGCAAAGCTGTTCGTGATATGCAATGTAGAGGTGCTATAAAAGCACATAGTTTCTAAAGAAATTTAATCAATCCGCCTGCGATGCATATCTACAATTATTTATATAGTCAGGAACAGTAATGATTTCTTACTTCTCAAAAGAAACAAAATTATTAAATTTCAACTTTTGCGATGTTAGCAACATATTATACAAACAAGGATAATTTCACACATGAAATTAAATATTGAGAACTGAAGATCATCCAATAGATCGCCTTGTCAATTGGCCTACATAAAAATTAGCTTACAAATCTATTGCCTATTACCGTTTATATATATATATATATATATATATATATATATATATATATATATATGTATTTATATATATAAATAACACAACAGAGATGTTTTTACGAAATTAATTCTTTTAAAAAACATCATCGTAAATTAAACATATGAGTATCGTCTCACTCGGTGGTCGTGCTTTCCACTAAAATAGCCTGATATGTTCAGTAATGTGTTTTCCATTAACGGATCTTTAAACGCATAAGAGACACATTTATGTTGTTGTAATTTATACCCAATCATTTATTATATACTTATCTTACGCAAGGGACAAAAATGATTACTGTCAAAAATTGGAATACAGATTTTTTGGTACTGTGAATAAGGGAATATATTTGTACGAAACGGCAAAATTATCTATGGAAAAATGATAGACGAATGTGTTGTAAAACATTTGGCTACAAAAAACAATAAATAAATTAGTATATCCATTATTCAAAGGTAGTTTTAACATTACTGCTGATGACTTTTACCTTCTTATCCTGACTGAATTTTTAATGGCAAGGAAACTAACATTGCTTGGATTATTGCGAGCTAAGAAGCGGGAAAATACCACCTCAACTGCGAAATTGTAATGGTAGAGAATCACGTTATAGTATTTTTGGACACCTTAGAAATTTTACAATTATGATTGTATCATACAAGACAAAAAGAACAGTGGCAAAGCTGAAGGGTAATCCGGGAGACTTAGCCTCTTTGCCCCGTGAGTGCGAGAAAAGGAGATAGAGCGCATGCGCGGCAGAGCCAGCCGGTGTCTATTCGCTGGGAGGCTCCCCGCTCAGAGACGGGCCCTACTAATGCCCTCGCGCGTAAGCGGGGGAAAATAGTCGAAAGCATTTTATTTTTTAATTTTAATTAAAAATAATTAATTTAATTTTCTTTAACGATTCAGTAAAAAATATTGTAAAATGGTACACAACGGCAGATTTTGTTAAAGAATTTAGGTATTCTAAGGCTCGCAGATTACTCTTCAGCTTCGCCACAACAAAAGAATTATAAAATTATTTATCTTCCTAGCACAATTCATCAGGACTAAGAAACAGGTAACGAGGAGAAAACAAAATTTCAGTTATTCTCGCATATAACAAAACAAATATTGGGACTCGCATATAACAAAACAAAACTCCAAGTAATTTTGTAACATTTATATATTTTGAAATATACTGTATTTTTGTAACTGTGGTCGTTAATGACCTAGCTGTTTCTAAAGCGACTTAAATAATTAAAAAAGATTGGATTGACCTCGTGGACTAAATGGTCATGACATTACCAATGCAATCTTATCGATGGCCAATGAGGTTATTTTGTAAAACCATTGCCGCTGCTTTCAAAGTATACAAAATATTTACAAAAGTACAAAACTATCAGGGTAATGGCAGTGGAAAACGGCGTATATATTTTAAACAATTCCCAGAAGAACTATATCGATCTAAAATGAAATAAGCGTGAGAAATTCCCAATACCCACAGTTGAACCCTTAACGCCCTTCAAGTCTTCGGGATACACAGGAACACAAGTTCGGAAACCCCGAAGACATCATCTCCAAAGCAAAGAAGAGGTAAAATGAATATTTACAAATATTAATATCATGGAAAAATTATTATAATGTCTTTTAATACAGGCCTACCTCGTTACTTTCGTTTCGGGAAGTATCCCTCGGGAAAAAATACTGAATCACAAAATCACAGTACTTCAAGGGCAAAAACAATGTTCGCCAAGGACATTAAAAAACATGATAAAGTGCTATAGTTACAAATAAAATGTATACTCTTTCTTAGTAAGCGTTAAAAATTTAAGCGACATTTCCGTACGAACGGAACGATATTTTTCTATGAAAATGTGCAGACAGGACAATATTTTTCCGTCTAGAATGTTCTTAACGAAATATCTCAATTCCACTATTAGGGATTCTTTAAAAAAATGTATTTTTTAAATTATCTCTCACTTTGTTAATACTGGCAATTTGTACACGTCAGAGTATTCTTGTGTACATGACTGATAGATTAGTGATTCCGGACGCATAAATTGATACGGTAATTAGTCCCGTAAGTGTAGTCCATGTTTTCCTCAGTAAGTGTTGGTGATCTTTCCCCGCTTGATAATGAGATCCAGGGTCGACCTGTCTTCGGCTAGCTGGGTTTTTCCCAACCAGGCCTCTTACACCAGCGGGGCACCGCCCCAGTCAGGACAAACTATAAGCTCCTGACTGGTCTCCCGGCATGTGTGATAGTGTAGCGCATGTAGGTGTAAGAGTGAGTACTTAAGGGATTAGGATAGGACAAGGAAGAGGAAGGAAAGATCGCGCCTGGTCCTTGGCGCGTTTATTAGGGTACGCTCCGACATTCGCGATCGTTGATCGGATAAAACACGTAAAACTACCGATCAGAGCAGCCACCCGCTAGATTTCTCCTCCAGACAGCGACCGTATTCGACCTACAGCTGTACCGCTCGCAAAAAAAAAATGGCGGACGTCCCTTTGGTGAAGCCTCGGAGGCGTCCCCCACCTTGCGGCAGTTGAGATTTCCCCTCTCGGCGATAAGAAAGCGCGGGGGTGATAAGGAGCGACGACTGCGATACGCAGCGATCGCACTGGCTGTCACTCGCCATCACTACCCTCATCGTCAGAAGAGGAACTCGCGCTGCCAGGAGTGTCCAAAGAAATGACTAATTCATCAATGTGTTGGTCCATCACATTATCCTATTCCTGAAACCGTTCTTCAAGACACGCCTGATTTCTTGTTGATCGTTTGGACAATCCTTACTGTAGAAACAAGCTGTCTTTCGTCTGTTCCTTCTCACTCATCGGTTTGTTATCGCCTAACTCGCAGAGTTCAATTACCACGCGATCACAAGAGAAAGACAAAGAGAGAACTCTGTTGTAACAAAGAGCGCAGGCTGGCGGAGAAATGTTTGTAGCTTTGGAAGGGGGAATCCCCGATCAGGCATGCGCAGTAGGAGGCTTTTTTGGGGTCTGGTAGAGCTGTAGCTACCTAGCTAGTGTCGAAAATTCTGACGTATTTGGGATTAGAATTAGGACCTCCCGGTCAGAGGCACTGCACTGATATCATTTGATGACCTGAGTCACCTCTCCCTTTTTTGTCGGTGTATAAGTGTTTCAAATGTTGTTTCATTAAGTTTCTCGAAAATTCATATTTTTTCCATGGAAATGAAATTAAAATTACGCCTTTTCAGAAACCCGTGCCGTTTTTTCAAAGATTATTTTTGTACAGATAGTGCCAAGTGAACTGAATAGCATGTCATAAATGTCACTTTGACGAGTTGTTTGTTTTTAAAAATAACAAAAATGTAAGAGTCAATCACACAAGTTTCATGAAAAATGGAAAATTTTGGGTGAAAATTAGTTTTAATATGAGCAAATTCAGAAACGCTTACAAGACGTTTTCTTAAAAATTGCTCTTAATTATCCAATGAAAATTTGGATATAGAACAAGATTTTAGCCTTCTATAATATTCTTAAAATAATATGTCAATATCTACTATACATATATCACTATCACTCATCTTCAGCAACAACTAAGCCACGTGGAGCCAGAACGCTCGCTCGTGGCGTGACTACCCGTGCACGTGCTTCGACGACCGCTCGATACGCCCTCACAGCGTCGTTTATTGACCGTACGAGGCCATTCATGACCACTGCAGCAACGTCTAGAATTATCCCATCAACCTCAAACTCCAACTAAATGTGTGTTTATTTACCTATTCTGCTACTTTTGTGTTTGCCAATACGATTTGCAACTTGCGTGTGAGAAACTACTTTACTTACAACTCGTTTTTTTTTAATATTTAATAAAATTCCGTTGACTCTTGTAATACTGCTTCCTATATCTATCAGTGCTTCAGATAACACAATATGTCTGTCTCCGAAGGTACAACACAATTCGAGACATTTTCTTGGTTTATTTCTTTTTCTGTCTCCTCCCCTAATAAATATTCACTCGATACTAAGTTAATAGCTATCGCTTAACATAATCGAGAAACACTGCTTGAGAATAAAAAAAATTCCCCGTTTTCCGGCGCACGATTACATAACTTTCCCTTTTTACGAAGTATTCGTAAGGCGAGAAAGTAAAAACTAGTGTGTCTCTCATTCTTCAGATTAATTTTTTTAAACTTCTCAAGTTTCTCATGCTGTCCCTTAGGCTCAATTTTGAAATTCATTGACTACTCTGGCTAATCGTTAACTAATCATTTACATTACTGACTAGATTTCCCAAGCTGTTCTCCAGAACCATTCTAATTTGTAACAATTGGATTCTTGTAATTTTTGGTATTCAATAAAATACTAATTAAATACACGTAATAACATACAAGAAGGAAAACAATAACATTCATATATTGGATATTTCTTTTACTTTAAGTTGTTTCATTATCACTTTGATATTAATTCGACGTTACAGATGAAAGTTTTTGGGACTTACCCTTTCCCACAGAAACCACAATCACAACCACACTCCTAACTGACCTCTAAGAATTGAAAGCAGCGGGTTCGAAAGAGATCGTTAAAGTGGAGAACTATGTCATATATGGCTGAGTTGAGAGTCAGAGTGTGAAGATTCTTGGTGAAAAATTTGATTAATATTTATTTATATATTGATTGATTATTTTGTTTTTTCCAGACGCGTCTACGACTATGGCCTACAGTGAAATGCATATTACATCCCGAGAGGTGACAGTGATTTTCCCCTGATGGAACGTAAGATCCACAGCCGACCTACACGTTGTTTTGAGGAGTTCCCCCTCCCCGTATCTCCTCCAGCGGATCTCTGACTCGGCCGGAACGAGCTCTTAGCTCCCTCGCATGATCGCGTCTGTATCGAGCAGTGCTGGCGATCATGCGACTCCTAGCGGCACAACCGAGAACGACGCGAAATACCGTGAGATATTCCATTTTGATGACACCCCCATTTTGATGGCGCCAAGAAAGAAAAAACGAAGTATAAGTGGTGTAATGGGAGAGGAGAGGTTAACGATGGACGAAATATCGCGCGCGGTCCGCGACCCTGTGTTCGAACTCTGCTCCCGCATTCACCTTGTATTGAACAGGGAAACTACAGAAAACTGCCTATCGAAGCAACCGGCCGCTAGAATTTTCCTCCAGACAGTAGCTAAATTCTATCTAACTCTCTAGCTAAGTGTCAAAAATCTCTCACCCTCGACTCGAACAGTAAGACTTCCGGCTCAGAGACACTGCAGAGGCAACATCTGTTGCCCTGAGCCGTCTCAGCCGCTTTGAATAATATTATTACTTAAAAACTCTTTTAATCACAACTTCATCCCAATTCAAGCTATTTGCACAGAATTGAGAAAGGTTTGAGAAGACTTGTTAAATAAATTACTGCATAGTTTTCATGAAAGCAACGGTTATTAAACTGTTTACATTTCATGTCATGTCATATCTACGCTGCCTATTTGAAAAATGAAAATCCCTTTGTTTTATCTGTCGGCTACTTCTATGGTTGAAGAAGTGGAAAGCATATGAACTGCATTACAAATGAGGAAAATAGGCAAGGGTCTTTATTTGCATATTTATTACTATTAATGGTACCACTATTATTACTATTAATTATTATGTAATAACAGAATTATATATATATATATATAACTATAATATAAACAATTAACAATGCGATAAATATTAATATTTAACGCTTTAATAGGTGACCAAATATTATTCTTTAATTTTCAATACCCAAATATTCATAGATATGAATGTAAAGAATAAATTTGCGTGCTTCCGTTATAACTCACACGAACACGTTCGTGATGAGGCTTCATTACTCGGGTCAGTTAAACATGTTAATCATTTGATGCATCACAAAAAGTCAACAATTCAGACGTCCATGTTCGTTAAACAGAATTCGCTGGGGATCTCTTGGATCGATCAAAACGCGCGTATGTACGAGTACCTTAATAGGAAAGAGGTCGTGGACTGTCCTAATTTTGGATGTTTTAGTTATTCTTTGGAACATATCTTGTTTCCGTTTCAAACGTAATGAACAAGATACGACAAGGGAACGAAGAAGTCTTGGTATTCAACAAATCACACAAAACGTATGTATCTAAACACTTCTCTGACTTACTTTTTCTTATATTTAAATTAATTCTAGTGCCAATGAAATAATTTATGACATTTATTGATCTTCCGCAATTATCATGGGTCGTTATCAGTAAACGTTTTCCTATGCAGAAAATTAGTTTCTAATATCTGGTCTATATGTATTTGTGCGTGTAATGTCACAAAACGTAGAATTGCTTTTGCTAAATACGCTCAGTTTATCACAAGATAAACTTGTCCTCCTTTATTACATCTCCCCATGATTGTGTAGCACCAATACATTAAACATTTTTAAATGTTGAGGACGGACATTCTCTTTTTCATATAATTTCACATAATTTTCCAAGCTGGTGTTTGAACTAATACCTCGGCATCGAATGTAGAATCTAGAAATATGTAAAATATTTTATCATTTTACTTTCTCGCCTTACTTCGTACGAAAATAAGGAATGACCCGAAAAAGCGAATTTTCGTTAGAAACACTTTTAAACCTGTGAAGAATCTGGTAAGAAAAAAGAGAATAAATGTTTTTGCGAACTGTAGTAAACTACTTTGTCTAATAAGGTGTGTAGTCATAATTCTTTTCTCTACGGGTACTTAACACCGAAAAACCGACTGACAGCAAAAAAAATTCCGTCTGTCTGCCCGTTTGTATTTCTGTGGCCAGAACCTAAACACTTCAGCCGATTATATCCGAAACTGATATTCCCTTATCGATCTGAACGAACAAAAGTCCATGCGAGGTTGAAAAGAACAATTTGATTTTCAAAGTACTTGAAATGAAGTCTCAACAACATTATCAAAATGTTCTCTTAACTACCTCATTTTTTTGTTTAGTTTAAAGGACCCTTAAAAGAAAGGCGCAGATCTCATTGTCGTTCAAATTCCTGATTCTTGGAAAGTTGAAAATGTTCAAATTTTTTTTCGGCGTCTTCCTACAACTTCAATGTTGAAAATACATTTTTTCCTCGTTGAAATGTTTAGTTGAAAGACATAGCTTAAAATACGGTTCTGTAGTAGCATTTTTAAACGATTATTTTCTCAGAAACGGCTCCAATTTCTTTATTTAATTTTTCTTCTCGTATGTAACGAAGGATGTTAAAAAAGTGATGGTTCCACTTGGCAAACATTCTGTATTTTTGAAAATTGCATTAGTGCTGTATTGCAAAAGTACAATATTCAAGATAACGATTTTCATTCGTCTTAAAAAAAATGTTCTAAAACTACTAGTGCTACAACGGCACGTACTTTCCCATATTATTTCTCAATCCCCCGCTATGTTACACCACTACATAAAGCAGCAAAAGTGTTATCAACCAGCAATTTTTTTTTCGCACCGAGGTTAAAACCCATGTCTTTTTAGTTTACTCGCTCTGAAAATTATCTCTAAGCTATGGAAACGCAGAGACTTTTGGAATCGGGCTTACAATTTTGAAATGTTTTTTTCAAACATTTTTGAAACCGTATTTTTAATTTTTGAAAATACGGACAGTTCGCCGAAAATTAGATTAGCACATTTTTTTACGGACCTTTGTTACACTCGACGAGAAAATTAAATGAAAACTAGAGGTGCGACAGAATGTCACAGACTTTCCCGTATTAGTTTTCTATTTCCTTGGTCTCGGCTAGCTATACATACTTGTCACATACTCTTGTCAGCTGCCATCTGTCGCCACCCATACTACATTTTTTTTACATTTTCATAATTTTCCTAGCGGTAGAACGAAATATTAATTTCAGAATATTAAAGATCACAAAAACCTCGACATAAGAGGCAATTTTTTTGAAACATTTTGAGCCGTTTCTATGAAAATAGCATTTAAGCGCTACTAAAAATGCGGAATTTGAAGTTCTTATTCACAGATAATTTGCGAGTTTTCGAAAAACGTCACTTGAAGACATTTGAAGCAATTTAACTTACCAATAAAATAGTGTTTAAAAATTGCAGCAAATGTGCATCTTAACGTTCTGACAAATCTTTGACCGTTACTGATAATGGGGAATATCGAGCTAGTTTTCACAGAAAATGGTTGAGCTCTCGAGAAACTTTGTACGATATTATTTAAAGCACATGTACCTATAAATACAATAATGTGTAGGAATTGACGGTAATGTAAATATTGACATCGTGAGAGACAAATCAAAAAATTAATTTTTGTAATTTTTGAAAACATAAAAGAATAGAGCAAACTGAAGTTTATTTCATATCATAGAGTATTTTTAGCACTATCCGCACCAAAGGTTTAGAGAAACAATTTGGAGCTGTTTTTGAAAAAATCTTGTTTTTGTAATATTTTAAAATTGCAAATTTTGTACGGAATATTGCACGAAACTCACCAAAATTTTCAAAAAATGTACAAGACTAGAAAGAAAGAACTAATTTTGGATAACAAATTTCATCTACTCGTAAATATAATTATACGAAGATTCGCTGCTAAAGTAAATATTAACGTGATATACAAGTCGAAAAATTATATTTTTATAATTTTTCAAATATCAAAAGAATAGAGGTTTATGACGTTTATGTCATCTCACAGAATATATTAGGCACTACCCCTACCAAAAATTTAAAACAAAAAATTTGGAGCCTTTTCCAGAAAATCTTGTTTTCGTTTTCTTTACATTGCACATGTTGAACGCAATATTGCGCGAAAGTACTAAACGGTGCAAAAGAAAGTACATGACCTTAAAGAAAGAACGTACCTTGGAGAAAAAGTTTTATTTGTAAGGAAAATCTCTATTTCCAATTTTGTAGTTTGAGGAAGATGCCGAAAAAATTCAAACTTTGGCAATTTTCGAAAATTTAGAGTTAACTGTGATCGGACCTATGCCACCTTAATAAGCATATTTTATTCTATTCTTACAAGAAATTTAAAGAAAAAAATTGGACCATTTTTTTAGCAAATTTTGAAAATGTCCGGGGGGCTTCAAGTAATGTACCCCCAAATTTTGAAGGAAGTTTTTCAAAATCGCAAAGCTTCGACTAGAGCCAGATGGATATGGGTTTCTTCAATTTGAAAAAAATCCTTCGATTGGTTCAGGCACTAGTGGTGTTCACGGATGGACGGGCAGACGAAAGGACAGACAGACGGACAGACAGACGTTTTCAATTGGTTTTTTGGTATCAAGAACATACAAAACAGGGAATCTGGCTACACCACGTGTTTGGGGATTTTTTTTCTTAATTTAGCAACTGGTTTTATCCACTTTTTCATTGTGAGGGCCCAGCAATGAATTTTTTTCCGCCAAAAATTTGTCGGTTTTTCGAGCAGCATTACATAAATTTTCCTATACTATTATATTACTCCGTATATACGTATGTATACAGGAGAGTAAAAATTGGAGCGGTCTTTGAGGCACTTTTAGAAAATTAATAAATTTAAGACACCAATAACACGAAATTTACTTGTTTATGCAAAAAATAACCTTTTTCAAGAGCTGATTTTTTATAACATACTTTGGTTTAGGAAAAATGTTGCTAACTTCAATTTTTTAGTTTTGAAATTGTAACAATTAGCAGTTTTCGAATACACAATAGAGTTTCCCAAAAATGGAGTTAACACATTATGTTTTACCGTTTCTTGACAGATACGAGGAGAAAATTTAAAAAAATGTTTTTTTAGAAAAATCTTTATTTTTTAGAAAATGCATAAATTTCAAGAACGAATTACGCGAAATCCAGTAGTTGTTTCCTTTTTTAAAGAGTTGTTCACTTTTCATAAAGTGCTGATGTGTTAAAAGCTTTTTTAAGCCAAAATTCTCTATTTTCAGTGTTTTGGAATGTTAATTTTTGGCAGTTTTCGAAAATTATAAGAGTTCACTGAAAATGAGACGAGCATCATTTTTATACCGTCCCTTGATACATATGAGGAAAGATTTAAAGGAAAGCTTTGTAACGGTTTTTGATAAAAAATTGTTTGTAAAGGTTTTAAATTGCCAATAGTTTGAGTAAAATTACATAAAAACTGCTCAAATTTTCAAAAACTTGAACATGACCTTATTTCAAGATTTGTCTCTAAGAAACTGATTTTATTCAGAAAAAAGTATCGTCAATATTGTAGTTGTAGGTAGACGCCAAAAAATTGCACTTTTGGATTTCAACGAATAAGGGACCTGTACCATTCTTATAAACGTCCATTACCCTACCCGAGGAATAGGTTTAATAAAACATTGGAGCCTTTTTTAAGGCAATTCTGAAAATGTTTTGAGGTTTCATGTAATGTATCCTCGAAAATCAAATAATTATTTGAAACTCACAAATCCTTGAGTTATTTCAGATCTATCAGGGAATATCAATTTTCGAGAAATTCAACTGAATAGTTTAGATGCTCACGTTGACCATAGACGGACAGACAAACCGTCTGTAAGACAGAGAGACAGACAGAAGTTCACCGTCAATTGTCACAATATATAAGAACACCTTTTCGTGATGAGGGCCGGACAATCAATAAGATTTTTTCTACCGAAAAGTCGCTGTTTTCTGGCGCAGAATTACAATACTCCTTCTTCTTACTATGATCGAGCGAAACAGTAAAATCAGATCTTAAAAACTTTACGTTAATTCCTTTTAAACGAGTAATTTTTCACGTAATTTCTCCTTGAAGTTAATGTAATTTATAAAAAATATTGTTAAACCGCTCCACTTTTTTATTCAAACGTTTTCCACTGTCAAAACAAGGAACTCTTCAAATATTGCACAGGTATAATTTTCGTTTATCTCTCTGTATTTTTGAAAATTGCAAAATATAGAAACAATGCCAGAAAGATAATGCTGTTTTAGCATCACTAGTTTTAAAAAAACAGTTTACTGCTCAGAGTAAGATAAAGTTTTCCTTCGACTTAAAATGTGTTTACACTGGCATTTAAGAAATGTTTTTAATTATATTTAAACTACTGCAAATTAATATGAATGTCATATTTTGTGATTATTAAACGTTATTAGGATAGTTTACTTTCTCGCTCTCACGTGTGTAAGAAGAGAAAGTATAGTAATCGTGAGCCGGAAAACCACGGAACCGAATCGAAATCCATCGACACGAAAATTCTAAATACCGGGTCCTGGTAAGAAAAAGTCAGACTGACGAACAGATAAATATAATAACTAAAAGTAGAAAACTACTTTGTTTAACACATTGTGTACTCAGAATCCATGTTTTGGGGGTTCTTGATACCGGAAAATTGTTTTACGACAAAACGTCTCTCCTGGGGTCAACACTAGCGCCTAAACCGTTCAGCCGATTTTCCTCAAAATGGATATTGCCCAGTCGATTCGGATAATGTGGCGCCTTGAATGCTGTGTTATGGCAGTTTGAGACGTTATTCCGAGAATTTCATTGTTCGACAGCGACGTGGAAGGCAGAGGCATCTGATAAGGGGGATTTATTTACTTAATGTTCATGTTACAATGTCCCTATGTTCAGTAAAACAGTATTCTTTAAGTACTGTATTGGATGATCTTTAGTTCTGGATGTTCAATTTATAAGAGAATTAACTTTGCTTGTCTGCATAATGTGCTGCAAATATTATAACAGTTGATATCTATTGACGCTTGCTTCTTTTATAGAGTACAAAAGGGCTACTCTTCCTGACTATCGAAATAATTGCATATATGCACCGCAAGCCTTTTGATTGAATTTGTTTGGACTTTTTAAGTAATCTCTGAAGTGCAGAAATTGGAATATTACAATGTTGCGTAACCGTTTCCAATAATGTGAGAAAGTATTTTCTGTGGTATCACCTCTAGTTTACTGATTGACTTACTTCACATGCTACTGGTCACGCGATTGTTAATCACGTTTTATGCTACGCTCTGCAAACATTTTACTAGAGGATGGTTCTGTTCTATTTTCTAGTTTGGACATGGTTGTCAAGTATCCTATTGTTAAAATGTTTTTCCTCAAGTTTGGACGTGCATTTGATTTGACATTGTCTTGGAGGAATAGTTCTAATGTCCCAAATAACGTTCTTCCCGCCGGCATTTCACAATGGCAGGGGTAGAATATGCAGCGAAGACGTGCTTAATACTTGAGAATGCGGCAGGTTGCATCATGAACGCCCCCCATTTTGTGTGTCTGTGCGACAGACTTTCCCATTGCACTATTCTATAACCTTCGCAGAAGTGCAAACAATAAGTTGACAGTTTTATCGCAATCGAATAAACGGTACATCAGCGCGTAAATTATGAACGAAAAAAACATTGATTTTTCGATTATCAAATAATTTAACATACTATATTTCGAAAGGCCAAAACTTTTTCAAAATATAGCTTGAGTAATTTCAAGAAAAAGAGCTCAAATTTTTACTCACGAGGTTAAAAATTTCACGATAAACGAGAAATTTTAAACAAAAATATTACAAAACCAGTACTGTATATTTTGGATAAATTTCTTTATGTGAATTACTGGCACGTTCACAGCAAAATAAACCTTAACCCGATAAGTAAGTTGCTTTCGTAGAAATTCAATTGAATCTAATCTATCAGGAAAATATCATTAATTGCATTAATCAAGAATTTATCTACCGCCGTATAACGTTAGCCCAATATTAGAAAAGATCCTATCTACATTTTAAGATACTATCTCTGTGATTTCACTGAAATGGACATTTTTTTGAAAAAATTGAAGAGTAATTATTTAACGTACATTAGAAAACATTTTATCGAATGTCAGATAACATTTTATGAATGTTTTATTTAATAAATTTTATCGAGTGTGTTATTTATTATTCTTTCTGGTGTTCTGAACAAAAGAAATCAAAAAGGTACATTTGGCCAACTTGACAATTTTCAAACCCTTTTGGACAACAAAACGACTAATGATAAATTTCTATGTAAAGACAATAATACCTGTTACACACGGTCAGATTATTTACAAAACGATTTTTATAACAGTACATAAAATATTTTATGAAAAATTTCATGAAGCAAGTAGTTTTTACATTATCAATTTTTTTGTATAATTGTTTTGCCTGTAGGAAATGCTACGTACTAACATTAGTGTTTCGGCCACACGTCTTGCATTTCGATTGTAATACGAATGGTCGTTGACTATATACAAGTGAGGGTACTTCTGATATTCATCTTAAAGCGGGCTTTCGTCCATCGCTCACAGCCAACACCTTTCGACCTTTCGATGTTCGTTTAGTCTGTCCCCTTTTGAGGAAACTAACTTAACCTACACCCGGTCGCAAATATGGCGCAGTTTGTTGTGAGCTTCACGGTTCTCCCATCAGTTACGTTGCTCTTGATTGTATTTGTAAATGCTGATTAGTTGCTGGGTAAAATTATTTAATGAAAATAGGACAAAATTTATTTTATGTTTTTTATAAACTCCAAATTTACGGTGTGAGTACTACATATTATAAAACTTATGTTTTATAAAACAATTTCCAAAGCAATTTCATTGAAAATATTATCATGTGCAACAGGCACTTCACACATCATGAGGTTTGCATTTACTCGTATGTTTCTTCATAATTGTACAAACAGAGACCTTCGTAGAAATGACACCCATAAACTGAAACACAATGAAATTTCGAATGAATCATTTAAATTTGTTTGTTTTAAATACAGGTTTTACCAAAAATTATGTTTTTCCCGATTGAGATTGCGGAAGCTTCGACTCCACTTTACAGAATATTGCAGCAACACGAGCATAGCTGGCTTCAGGTACATTACGGAAGACAGTCGAACCGTGGTACGAGAGGTAAGTTGCAAGTGGTGAAAGATATAAAAAATTGTTTTTTATTAAGATGTGAATGTTGAGTGCAGTAATGTGATACTTAAACATAAGTAACTTTGAAAAAGGTCTGTGCGTTTTAAAATTCATGAAAATAGGCTTAAATAGTGTTATTAAACAAACTCTTAACATAAATAGGAAAAATATGGACTCTTTCCCTTATAAGAGAACTCGAATTTGTAACATTTAATCATCAAAAAATGAAATTTAGCAGATTCAATAGTATAAATTACAATCTAAGGATAAAAGTGCTACTCAAATTAAACTACGCTAACAGCAAATTTTTGTTAATCGATGAATTGTTTTATAGATTCCTTTAGGTTCTAATTTCATCAGAACCATGGTAACTCAGAGAAATTTGTTGAATTAATGTGTTCTATAAAACCATTTGTTCCAATCTGAAATCTTTCAAAACTCTAATAGTAATTTTACTAAACTTTCGACTAATAATCAGAAATTAGAATAAGAGTAGACCCCGAGATCTGGAACTAGTTATTTTCTAAATTAATACACATTGATGAATACAGTTCATCCAGTGGTGAATACAGAGGAGTCGCGGGATCATGACCCCTTTACAATACATTTGTTTGTATGTTTGTAGTCGTGTTTGGCATTTTAGGGTCGGATTAATCCAATTTTTGCCAGCTAGCGGTGTTTCCTGGCCTGGGTCTGTTTTTTTATTCCCCACTTCTGGAATAGAGGAAACATGTGGCGAGGATGACGTATTCCAATTACCGTACGTACAATTCTTGGCGTGTTTGAGCTTTTTATTTCGTCACACAGCTAGAGAATGAGACGATTTGTATTAGATTCAGCTCCAATTTTGCCCCGGCCGGGAATCCAATGTAGGACCGCCTCACAGAAAGCAAGCACGCTGTCAATGAGTCATCCGATGGACTCACGTTTTTTAAAATCTATATTATTTTGCAAAATAAAAGCATCATATATCAAACGACATTAAATTAGGTTGTTGTTCATCGACAGAAATTCGTGAATTCAATAAAGTGTTGAATTATTTGTGAATTTTTGGTCATGAAAAAATAACTAATTAACAAAATCTTGACCACTTCGTTAAATGGAAATTACGGTATATTAAACATGGAGATTTATCCGCATTACAACATATTTAAAGAACGCTGTGCATATTGAATAAAATATCGTGATATATCAGGGTACTGGTAATTCTTACTAAATACTCAAACAAGTGAAAAATAAAAAGGTAACTGAGCGGATAAAATTTAAATGCCCATATTTCAATATATTATAACCTAACTCGAATTAAGTTTTCTGTCATCTGAAGCTTTTCATTGTTTTAGGAAATAAATTTTTCAAAACAAAATATAATATTTAAATACAACATATTTGATTAATTATATTAAGTCAAATTCAGTCTGAAAATTTCTATTGTTACATGGTCTACAAAAACACTTGTTTTTATAATGTTTCATTTGTAATATATTTTTTCCGATTGATTTTACTCTGCTAGACATTGAGTCTATAATCGTCCACTTGGGCATTCACCTACCATATTCGTGCTTATAATTGATATTTTGAAGAACTTAATTGCAGTTTTATATTTGTGGCACGAAACAAAATAATTGTAAAAACAATACAAAATATTCCTTTTTTGTGAAAATAAACATAAAGCTGTCTTTCTTAAAGGCGAACGGCGAAGAAACCTTACTCACCTCTCGTACCTGGCCAAAGATTGTTTAGAGAAAAATGCTGATGACAAGCAGATACACAAATAAGTGGTTATAATAAACTGTATTGTTCATTAAGTGAGGTTTCTAGCTCAATTCTATGTAGTAAGTTTTACATGTAAATAAAAAAGAGAGTAAAACATGAGCTCAAGTAAGTGTAATTGTTCCCACATGTAGCTGATGTAGGCTGATACATATTCAAAGTAATGTGCGTATGGTAAATAATAACTCCCTAAATTCGTGAAGAATCGAACGGGTAGAAAACCCTTTTTTTAATTGACGAAGAAACGATACACCAACGTTGTCAGGCTTACACTCTCCCCCACCAAGTGAACGTTCAGATCTGCCGCTGGGTTCAGTGATTTTCATCTGTAAACCCCTTTGATCCGCAGGGTCCTTTGGGCAGTGGGCATTGCTGTAGGATTCGGAGTGTTCGTCAACCTCGTGTACAGCGCATGGAGTCGATGGGCTGCATCCCCGGTCTTCGTCGCCATGGGCGAAAGCCTTCAACCAGTATGGCACCTTCCGTTTCCTGCCGTCACTGTATGCCCTTTCGCTAGGATAGATGCAACGCTATGCAATGTCTCCGAAGCCGTATTGAACTATGCCTCCCTCTCTGATGAACAGTAAGATAAATTATTCATTCTATGCACAACCTAGAGTTCAACATACCATATTAAGGCGGCTCCACACGATCGGCATTTGAAGAGTAGCGAGAGGTAGCCGCTCGAGTATCTGAGGTGCTCTGCAAAGTTCGTTTTCTTTAATGTACCAAAAGGAATAACATGCTGCAAGTAGGACGAGCGTCGAATGTTTGGCGCTTGACAAATAAGCATCAACCCATAATATAATAATATAAGCATCAACCCCCCTCCCTCACTCGTGAATCGGCGAGCGATCGCCTTCCACTCGCCAAATACCGAATGTGTGGTGCCGACTTTACATACCATAAATTACTATTCTTTCTTAACTTGTTCTTATTTGTTTGATAATATTAGTCAGAATCAATGATCAATTCAACATTTTTTCAGAACAATTCAAATTTAAATTCAGAACAATTAAAATGAATATGCGAGGAATACAATCATTAGCTAGTAAGTTCTTGTACAGAATTTCATTTCAATGTCAATTGATGTAATTAACGCACTTCCCGCTAAAACAAGTTTGGAAGTTGTAAATCTTCTTGGTTTTTACTTTGTATCGACAAGAGCATGTTTGAGTCAAGAAGGAGTTTTTGCACCTTCGATTGTTTAGTACTATTGATTTTCTGCTCATGCGTAGTGCAAGTTTCGCATCACTTTAGTGCATCTGCGCATACGCATAAGATCGATAGTACTTACTGTTCGACGTGGCAAAAACTCCCTACTAAAGCAAGCTAAATAAAAATTAAAGATAAAGAAAATTAAAGAAAAAGTAACTAAAATTCAGTTTATGGTAATTGAATGTAAGTGGCTGAATACATAAAGTGAAAGGAGGAAATTATTCAAAAAGTAATGTTTGCGAACACTTGTCACAAATCAATGAATTATTTTATTGTTGAAGTAGGTAATCCGAACTTAATTTCATTTCAATTGTTTAAATATATTTTTGAATTACGAGTAGGTACAAATAAGCAGAAGCAAAATTGCTGTCAGGACCAAAAAACGTGTCCAAATTATAAAAATAGAATAAATAACAAAACGTGTTTTTGTTGCAGGAAACAAATACTCGCAGATATCACCCTCCAATGCAAATATACAATTCCGACAAGTGAGGATTTTCGTAGCAACGAAGCCATTGACCGCATAGAAGCGGTTAGTGGAATGTCTTAGACATATTTTTACCATCTTCTTCATACTTTAAATCAAATTTTTACAGAAAAGATATTCAAACAAAAAAAATTCCATATTAGCGGCCCACAAAGTGTCTTCCGAACAAATCAAACTTATGTCACATTTCATGATTGACTTTTTTTCACGTTTACACTACGTTTATAACCCACCTATTCTATTATTCGAGAAATTAAACTTTTTGAGATTTTTTATTTCATATTCGGAATAAAACGCTTCTAAAAATGAAAAAAGTTTTTAACTGACGTTTTTATTTTTGAGGGTAATTTACATGAACTTAGCATCTACGTTTTAAGTGTTCGCGGGTTAACTCTAAGAATGAGATGAGATTTCCAAGCGGAAAAAAATAATTGCTGGTTGGAAACACTTTTGTAGGTTTAAGTAGTAGTATAATATAGAGAAATAGAAGTAATACAAGGATGTATGAGCTTTGGTAGCCCCACTAGTTATGTTTGTTATTGTTGTTGGCTCAGAACGTTATTTCGTTCAGTTTGCTGTATGGTTGTCTTTTTGATTTCGCCATTATCTAATGATTGGAAAATAATCATATTTTTATTAGATGAAACTCGCGCTTTAAGTAAGAATCCACAGTTATCCAACATATGTCTTATATTCACTTTTAATATTAGTTTAATATATGATTTGCAGATTTACAGGGGGTTATAATTAAACTTTCCCTACAGAACACGTTATAACAAGGAAACGAATTATAGTACGAGTACAAAACTTGCTAGAATTACTGTCCGGATTAAGAGGAGTATGATTTCTATGCGTCACAGCTCAAAGGCTAGTTCCAAATATGGTCACCAGGTGCTATTATCAGACATAGTGCTGATATGGCTGGTATGACATATGGTATGCCATGCTAGCGTACCATGTCGCAGTAAAGCTTTTCCAATTACACTGCACGTCATTGGTTCTTGAGCGTCAGCTTTTTCAAAAAAGAATAGGCCAATGATGAACGTTGCTGTGAAGCCACAACATACTGTGACACGTTGACCATAAAGAGGAACTTAATGCACATTGCCTGGCAGTGAATATCCCCACACTTGGCAAATCTTTGTGTTCACCTCACCTGTCCTAGAAAACTGTGCCTCGTCTGCCCATTGGATGGTCTAAGGCCCAGCCTTGTCAACTTCAATCCTTGCAAGAAAATGGAGAGTCAAGTCATGTTGTTGTGCGTTTGGCAAACGTCTGTACGATGTGAATCTGGCATGGATAGCTTTTGAGAATAGTCCGAAGCACATATCGCACAGACTCCCATGGGATGTCCGACTGTCGGAGGACATAGCACGCACACTGCTTAACCGTGGGGAATTGCGTGCAGCGTTGTCGGCCAGAACAACAGCGATTTCATTATCCACCTGTGGTTACACCAGTCTGTCGAACTCTTCCCGGAGCGACACCCAGTTCCCCAGTTGATTCTGTCATGTTCCACAAAGCAGGTACAGAAAGAGGACCCTTCTGTAATCCTTTCAGCCGGCGATATCCTTGAAATGCAGCTGTAGCATTACTGTTTTTATAAAAGAGTTTCACCAATAATGCCCTGCTCCGGTTTTCCAAACCCAAGTTGCCTTGTCAACAACTGCATGGCGACGGGTCCGTTGTGTGTGATTATTCAGGACTGTCCATGATCATGGCACCCGGTGGCCATATTTGGAACTGTCTGGCGCGCTGTGACGCATAGAAATCATGTACCCTATGCTCTGAACAGTAATTCTAGCAAGTTTGGTACTCGTACTATGATTTGTTTCTTTGTTATAACGTGTTCTGTAGGGAAAGTTTAGTTACAACCATCCTGTACATCATTTTTAATCGTATTCCGTCCCAACGGCACCGCAGAGACGCAATCAGTTTTACCGCTGAATATTGCGGGTTGCCAAAAAGTCCTAAAGAATCTTGTGGTGCCACGACACCACATCCTCGTTTTCTTGGTAACGGATGCGTAATACTATAATTTTGTGTATTTTAACGCACTAATACTTAATGAAAAAACAACCAAAAGTTGAAAAACACCTATCAAACGGAGTGCCGAAATTAAAACTTAACTTTACATATATGAAATTTCAAAGTTTCAATTAGAAATAAATTGAATTTAGTGTATTGTTCTCTTTTTACACAATATTTAGTTAATTGAGTGAGAATAAGTTTAATCAGGCCCGACCTTGGCTGCGAGTAGGAATGGCCATCCCTACCGACTGAGGTGCGAGCCGCTGTGGCTCAGTGATAGGGCGCGGGCTTCCTGCCCTGAAGGGCAAAGGTTTGAATCCCGACGTAGGATGGGAGTTTATGGGGTGATATCCGTTCAGGGTGGCTGAGGGATGAACTCAGCTCCCTTTGCAAGTACCTACGAGGATCTTTCCTAGGGTAAAGGCGGCCGGAGCATTGTGCTCACCACACAATTCCCTTGCTGCATCACATGCACACTTGCGTCGACGGCGAAGAATAGGTGACGTCACACCTTCGCCTCCCCCTTGGGCCGCATTGGCCTTTGTGCAACTTTTCGTAGTACTTTCACCAACAGATGTAATGGTAGATCATTTGTTGCGTTACAAAATATATTCTCTACAGTTCCTTGATACCGCGCACTTTTAAAATAAAAATTTCCTCTAAAATAGTAATATTTTTGAAAAAGTGTACTACATAAAAAGATTCTTAGATCTACTATTAAGAAATATTTTTCTTTCAAAAAAAAATATTTGCCTTCAATATTAAAACTGCAAGAAAAGTTTGAATAAAATTGAACTTCTGCGATTTTGCAGATGTACAATTTGTACATACCAGAAAATGTACATTTTCACGATGTTTTTGTTGCAGGTTTCGGTATCACCTTTTTTAACAGATGATCAAATAGTTTTTGGTGTGCTTATAAAACCAAACACTTTATTTCAGCCTATTCTGACAGAAGATGGAGTATGCTATACGTTTAACATGTTACCAAATGAAGAATTATTTAAAAATAATACGTGAGTTTCCAATTTTAAAATGTATAAATAATAATACAAACGTTAATCGTTTATCTATGACGGAAAATAGTTTTGATTATTTACATCTATCATAAATTCATAGTTTACTGAAGGTATCGTAGGTTAAACGAACAATATATATATATATATATATATATATATATATATAAGAATCGTATTAATAAATATATATATATTAATACTATTCTTTGATACTGACTGAAGTTAAATGCAAAATTTCATTTTTTTATATAACCGAGAATTCTTTACATACAAACAGTAAAACTGAAGAAAATGTAATATACAAAACATACGAGACATTCGTACATTTTTAGAAATTAAATTTACCCTTGAAATTAAAGTTATACATAAATCTGTTCTTCAAAAATAGATATTATGTTCAAAATTTTCAAAATGTGGGTAATTTTAACTTAATTTTGCCTGAAATAAAGGCAAATTTAAAAACTAGATTTTCTCAAAAATGTCAGCAAATATTTTCTTTAAATTGTTTTGGATATTAAAAGGTACGGTAACAAAAACGTCGCAATCCGATTTCATTGAACAATTAATTTTTGAAAATGTAAAATGTCACAAATAATGCGAGAAAGTATGTGGTGTATTACTAGTTTTCAAAGAGGGTGAGCTGTAATTTTATATCATAATGTTGTTGAATCATTTGAAATAATTCTTATCCACAGTTTTCATGCTTCAAGAAATTACTTGAAATTTGGGGATGTAGATTTACAATGGACTTTTGAACATGGATACACTTCCTCAGCGAGAGTGAATTCATATCCCTTTCGATCGTTGCAGTCAGGCACCGAAGGGGCACTAAAATTTCTACTTCGCACTTTAACTCAAAACATAAATGATTTGTGCTCGTATTCTGTTGAAGGATTCGAGGTAAGTTAAAAGTAACTTAACTAGGATATACTATAGAAAAACCAATTTTTTCCCCTTGCACTCGAATGAATTCATCATTAGAGCAAAGAATAAAAACCGAGATCGAGCAATACCAGTGAATCGCAGAGTTTGAACAATGCGTATTTTTTAAAAAAATCTTCTTTTGAATTTTCTACAATGTAACATTCTACAAACGTCTCGACAACAGTGTTCATACATTGACAAAAAACACGAAACAAATTATGCATTGCACAGAATTAAATTTGTTTCATGCAATTCGGGGAGGTCCATGGATGCAGCCACATTGCTAACTCGGAAACTCGTAGCGCAGCATAAACTGAGTCCGAAACTAATTTACAAAATAATAAGAGTTTTTCTTACGAAAATTCACTATTTTTCGCAGCTACATTCTCTCTACTGCGAAAACGGTGGCGAGAAAGTAAAAATGGAACTGTTGCACAGACTGAATTCCTTGTACGTGTTGCACTATTACCATTTTTTCATATTCAAAATTGTTCGAGTTAATATTCAACATTGTGTTAATATTTAATATTATGTTCATATTCAATATTATTGAATGTTATTCGAGTATTGTTTGAGGGTTCACGTTGGACGCTCTATATTTTGAGGGAAGGTAGACAACTCCTTATGGGGTTTGAAAAGAGGAGCCGCAGTATGTCTAAGAAAAATTTTAAAAACTTGAGAACTACCTACATGCCCTTGCACACCACCGCCTGTTGTAGGTGATGCTGCACAATCCGTGGGAATTTCCACAAATGAGACAACACTCGTTCTTCGCGCCGCTGAATAGTCTGGTGCAAGTGTCCGTGATGCCGCAGACCATAACAACAAGCGACGAGTTGCGCCGTAATTATTCGCCCAAGCAGCGCCAATGTTACTTCCCGGACGAGCGCCATCTGGGCTTCTTCAAGCACTACACGCGCAACAACTGCGAGTTCGAGTGCTTGGCCAACGTCACCTTCCACATGTGCCAGTGCGTCGCCTTCTACATGCCCCGTGAGTGCACACGCCGTCTCCTGTACACGTAATTCCTTGCTTCACCATCATCATCATCATCACCAACAATTACTCTGTGTTCCGAGATCTGGTTTCTATTTATCTACGTTCTTGTTAGGCCTGTGAAAGGCTGCCCGTAAACTTCCTTGGACATTTTGCTTATGCAAAAGAAAAGTTCGAAGAGTGATTGCAGCCTTCAGCACAAATGTTTTTGAAATTAACATACATAACGATGTGGAATGAGAGACAAATAAAATGTATTAAGTAAGCAACTAGGAATGCATTATCAAGAGGAAATGAGTATATCAAAGTATTAAATTTTCAAATCGGAAAACACAATTGCACACCTTCGTTTCTTCATATTCTTGGCAAGGGGCGAATACAATATTCATTTTCTTTCATTTTGTTCAGGCAAAAATCCATTTTCCCCTTGCATGTAGCGACTTTCTTGCACGTCTATTCCAAATTCCGAGGAATTATTGCCCCAATTAGAGAATAAATTATCAACACTGCGAAGGATCAGACTCTCTGTGCATATAGCCTAACAAGAAACAAAACAACTTTTTTAAATTATTTGTTTACTTGTTGATTGACTACAATGATTTATTTTGATGGCACAAATTATTAAATTTAACTAGGTTATATATCTTTCAATTATTTACAAGTATTACAGACATTTCTTTGGGAAACATTTCCTATTTCATTAGTAAACCGCGGAACTTCATGCAATTGCATATTTTTACTGTTGCGCATATCGAAAGGAAATGTGTATAACCTTCCCTATTCCCCAAAATAAAACAAATCTAGCCCATTTTTATTTTGCATAATTGCAGAGTCCTGAGATTTTTTTATAAGCACATATAGGAAAGTTGGGTGGTATTTGCTATTTAGCTTTAAATATGATTTTTAATTAAGGTTAGTTAAAATTATTCGCGAAATAAAGAATATGAGACTTCAATCACTTTCACACTCTATCAAAACTGTTTGGTTTGGAAGTAAAAGAATATGTTTATTTGGGGATAGTAAACATTGTTGACAATTTACCTCACTGAAATGAAAAGGGTGGTATTGGACAACTAAAGAAATAATGGTACAATTATTTTAAAGGAGTTTTATCACAGCTGTTCAAACGATACGCTCCCTATTGAGACAAATATTACAGTGAATAATACAAAGAAAAAATGAATATTTGGTTACATGGGAAAAGAATAGTTTTTTAATTAAAACACAAAAAGAATATTGCATGAGTCTCGCGAGAAATATTGAAATTTATGTTCAGTTTATTGTTCCAAAACTATCATTTTTGAAGGGTTTTTCTTTTAACAATATCTTCACAATGCATAACTTCATATTATTTCCTCCCATTTCCCGCGAATTTTACTCATAGTTTCCTGAAACACGGAAACAATGCACATTAGTTTCGAATATTACTCGTACCTCCTAACAACCTACATACAAAAAATAAGGAAAAGCAAAGAGAAGACGAAGTAACTGTCCGTTATCATCCGATTTTACTTTGTCCGATAGTCTTCGTGATTTATTCTTTATGCAGATGTCACAACTTTCACAAATCTTCTCTATGTTTATGATTATATTTTTCGCTGTATAGAATGGTGTTCTTTTATTTATCATCTGTGCTCTTCCCAGGTGACAGTAAGTATTGTGAACATTTTTTAGTAATATTTTAGTAAATTCTTCTGATAATCTGATTTGTCTCGCTTTTTTGATTTTTTATAATAAATTGTATTTCTTAATATTAGTTTTTTATTGTTTTGTAGTTCTGTGTATCTTCTTTGATCTTTTTTGTCTTCTAGGTTCACTAATTACTTTCCCGTATACGTACGTATACACGGAGTGATAAACATAGAATAGGGAAAGTTATGTAATGCTGCGCGAAAAAATGGCCAATTTTCGGCGGAAAAAAATTCATTGCCGGGCCGTGAAAACGAATAAGTGGATAAAACCAGTTGCTAAATTAAGAAACAAAATACCCTAACACGTGGTGTAGCCAGAAACCCTGTTTTCTAGGTCCTTAATACCGAAAACCCAATTGAAAGGAAAAAGTCCGTCCGTCCGTCCGCCCGTCTGTCCGTCTGTGAACACTGCTAGCGCATAAAACCATACGAACGATTTCTTCCAAAATGGATATTGCCCCGTCGATCTGATTCTAGTCGAAGCTTTGAGATTTTGAAAAGCATTCTTCAAAATTTGGGGGTACTTTATATAAAGCCCCCCGGGGATTTTCAAAATTTTCTCAAAAACGGCTCCAAATTTTTTCTTTAAATTTATTGTATGAATAGAGTAAAATACACTTATTAACATGGCATAGGTCCGATTTTCACGTACAGCTCTGAATTTTCGAAAATTGTGAAAGTTTGAATTTTTTTCGGCGTCTTTCTCCAGCTACCAAATTGAAGATAGAGATTTTTTCTTCAAATAAAATTTGTTCTGCATATTGAGTTCTTTCATAAAGGTCATGTAAATGTTTTTCAAAATTTTGGTAGTTTTCGTCCAATATTGCGTGCAATATGTGCAATTTTAAAAAATTACAAAAACAAAATTTTCTCAAAAACGGCTCCAAATTTTTTCTTTAAACTTTTGGTAGGGATAGTAGTAAATGTACTCTATTATTGACATAAAAGCCATTTTGGTCTATCGGTTGGTTTTTTGAAAAAATTACAAAAATGTAAATTTTTTTACTTGTCTCTCAAGTCGTTAATATTTACATTACCGGCGATTTTTTTACATTATTATATTTACGAGTATATATGCTTTAAATAATGTCAAGTAAAGTTTCTCGAAAACACTACCGTTTTCTGTGAAAAGTAGCTCAAATTTCGGCATTTTCAGAAATGCTCCAATGCCGTTTTTTCGTATATGGCTGCAAATTTTTTCTTCAAACGTTTGTAACGGATAGTGCTAATTACACTCTTTAATATAGCGTAAAGTTTATTTTGAGTTTTTTTTTCGTTTTTTCAAAAATTTCATAATTGTAATTTCTTTAAAGATCTCTCACATCATTAATATACACATTACCAGCAATTTGTAAACATTATTATATTTGTGAGTGTAAGTGCTTCAAATAACTTCAAATAAAGTATTTTGAAAACTCAAAAAGTTTCTGCGAAATTGAGCACTTAAACGGCACATACTTTAAACTTATTGTGCTCTTAAACGGCACATACTTTTTAAAATAAAATTGCCATTTACGGCTATGTTTCTGTGTTCTTTAATATACTAAAATTAATATTTTCGTTTTACCAATAGGAAATCGAAACATTAAGAAAATGACAAAAAAAATGTACTTTTGGCAGTGATAGATGGTAGCTGGGAAAAAAGAGTATGTCGTAATTCCGAATAGCTAGTGAAGACCCAAGGAAAAACTAATACGGGAAAGCCTGTGCCATTCTGTAGCACTACTAGATTTTACTATGTCATCAGAATTTTCATCAGGCTCTATATAACTAGATTCTTGCTTAAACAATCTGCCTCTTGGTTCAATCTTCCAGGATTATTTTTAACTTTAAAATTATGTTGGGACAGATAGTATGGCAAATCTTTCAGTTCTTCTGTTTCTTCTTCTGTCTTCGCTTTTCTATTTAAATTTTCTAAAGGTTTACAATCGGAGTGTACCAAAAAACTCTCTTCCAAGAAGCCAATGTTGCCAATATTGGCATACATAATGTGTCGGCGATGGTGTAACTGTTAGCGTATCGGACTGTTATACCCAAGATCGCGGGCTCAAATCCAATCGAAGCCAGGGATTTTTTTAGGGAGCGAAAAAATTCTTCGTACGCCTTCCTTCGTAGGGGAAGTAAAGCCGGCTGTCCGATGTTAGTAGATTTACTGCGTGTATAAGATCCTCACGCCTAAATGACGCCTCTGAGCTAAATTCCAAAATCGCCTGTTTCGTCGCCCAAGGAATACCTTCTTTCTCCGGTAGTTGGTGAAAGCAGCATAGCGAAATTTGCGTGGACGGAAAAGTAGGCCTCATGGCCTGAGTCTCGCCACGAAAAATAAGACAATTCAATTCAACATTTTATGGCTTGTTTTATTGCCAAGCACTCAAGGTAAATTTCTTTTTTTTCTTTTGAGCATCACCAATTTTTTTTCAAAATATGCCACTGGCTTATCAACCCCAATTTTGTCCTCTTGTTTTAATACAGCTCCGATTCCTTTTATGCTTGCGTCCGTGTAAATATTGATTGGTAAATCAGGATCAAATATTTTTAAAACTGGTTCTGAGCAAAGTAATGCATTTTTTTTGCAATGATATTTGGCATTCCTCTGGCCAGATAAATTTTACATTTTTTCGCAAAAGGTTATGTAGTGGATTTAAAATAATTGCAATGAGTGGAATAAATTTATGATAATTAATTTTTCCAAGAAATTGACATATTTTTTTAATTTGAATTTTTTACTGCAAATAAATAATAGTTTAGTAGAATTATTGTGTAATATGTGACTTATGTATGTTACTGAGTCCTTTGCGAAAGAGCATGTGTAAAATTTTATTCTAAATCCTTCTTTATGTGTTGCTTCGAATATCATTGATAAGTGAGACAAATATTCATCAAACGTTGTTGAAAAAATCAGTATATCATCTACAACAGACCTGCACAACGCCTGCTCCCGCGGGCATTCTGCACTTGCGAGCCGATCGTCTGCCCGCAGCAGCGCCGAAAGTGCAAGTAGTGGGGAGTAGGAGGCTTTGCAGGGAGGGGAGAAAACTGACGTAGCACGACGCGGCGCGTAGATTGAATGCCTGGGCGTCTAATACAATGATCCATGCTTCAAAATTATATGCCCATTTGTTTAAACGGATTATATCTATTATTTCAAGATACCAGTGTCATAATTCACTGTTTACGTTCTGCGTACTGCTGTATATCCACCTTTGTATCCACCACTGTATGTATTTTCATTTTCTATTTTTTTAAGAAAATAACATGCTCATTGTGACTCTTAAGCAATAGCTTTAAAATATATGCTTATATATAAGAAAAAATATTATTTAATTCTATCTAACAAAAAATTGCAATTTAATAATTGATTGTTAACCAGGAAATTTATAATCTCCAAATCATAAAGAAATGAACAAAATCATGAGAGCAATCTCTCACATCAAGATTGGCATAAAAATAGAATATATGGCAATTCCAAGAAGGGTAATGTTTAATAGCACATTTGTGACCATTTCCCCCCACTATGAAACTGAATGAAAGAGATCAACGGACAAACGTCTGTGACAATCTGTTACGGACACTCATAAGATAATCATGGATATTGTTAAATAGAATGCAAAGGGCTTTATATTTTTATACGATCTCGTCAACGACTCTACACTCTTGTCAGAAATTAGAACAGAATATATTCATGATTTTTTAAGAACAATATGCTTTTGCTTTGAGAGAACCGTCTTATTCAATTAGAGTTAATAAAAATTGTTTATTGCTGTCATCGTCAAACAATAACAATTCAGTATCAAAATTTTGTGTTTAGCACTACACTGCATTTGTGATTACATCGTTGCAATGCGAATTACATTATCAGACCTACAAGCAATTATAATACTTGGTGTTGAAATTTAATATGTATAATTTGTTGTAGTTTCATATTTCGCTCTGTCATATTCCGAGAATAAACATTTGCAAAATAATACAAAAGGCAATATTACTTGAACTGTATATGACTGTCATGTTCTTGCCGATTGCGCTTTAAATTTACGCGCTATCTTTCGAATTGCACATACTGATTGGCGGTCCCCACTCCTAGACTGGGTCTCATCCCCACCCTTCATCGATTTTCTCATTTGCCCCCGAGTTGCCCGCGCGCAGCTCCTGACGTCAGTGAAAGTGCAAAATGCTGAGCAGGTCTGATCTACAAGGTAACGGGGGGTAACATTGCCACATCTTTGTTTCTTTTAAAGTTCTACTTTATTGCATCAATGTTCAGAATCATTATTTTGACACTACAATCCTTCAAAAAACTACAATGTTTCTTCAAAATATTGAAGTCACATCTTCCAAAATTTGAAATATTGTATTACTTTTTAAATGCAAGCAAAGTGGCAATGTTACCACGTAGAGGTGAAACATTGCCACCTCTATTTATTTCCAAGTGTCTAGCAATGTTTAAATGTATGAGGGTTGGATAAGAAGCAGAAAAACATAAATATGCATCAGAACATTATTAGTCTTTGGTTTTTGAGAGTTTAAATACTCTAAACAGGGATAAATACTGCTTTGAGAACTTAGTCTTAAATACGTTTTATTAACTGTTTAACATTGTGAGAAAATGCGATTGAAAAAAGTGCTTTCTTCTTTTTATATTTAGTCTAAGAAACTCAGCAACAATATCGTATTTTGGCATAGCACACGTCATTTAAAGTGAACATGCAAATTCTATACAGTTCAGTAGCCTTTTCCTACTCAATTTTCAACTGTTTACTTTTTCCATTGTTTAGGGCATTTTAACTTCATCATAGGTTTGCAAACCTTATATATTGTATTTTTTATTTGTTTACGTGACAAAGTTATAGTGCAAGTATGGCACCAACATAAAAGTAATTTTGTATCAAACGTAATTAATCAATGTTTATAATTTATATGTCATATGCTTTAGAAATGATATATAAACTCATAGTGATAAGGACTGAGTCGTGGCTAACTGAGGAAATCGGGTCCTCTGAAATTTTTCATTCCCATTACAAGATCCTTAGGAGGGATAGAAATAGTAGAGGGGGCGGAGTCTTTATTTGCGTCAAAGAGGACATAAATATTAGATTAGAGTGGGTCAGTAGAGAGTTTGAAATGACGGGAATAGAAATTATTACGTCAGGAACTGTTTTAGAAATTATTGCATGCTATAGGCCTCCGAGCGATGGATATGACATTGTAGATAACATCATTCAGAGAACGGAAAACGAAAATGGCCATCCTATTGTTATTGGAGGCGACTTAAATATTCCGAGCGTAAAATACTACAATGCAAAAATTAGGAGAATGCAGAGGATAACGAGAAAGGCATTTAAGAACAGAAAGCGCAGTAGCGAGCATATGAATATTTTTCGAAATCATTCAAAAGAATTGGAGCGCGAAAAGAAAATTGCTCAGGAGGCATATTTAAAGAATATTCTAGATGGGAAGGGAAATAACTGGACAGGCTTTTATAAATATGCTCGTAGAAGGAAAGGAAATAAAGAGGATATCTCAGTTATTCGCGAAAATGGAAACACGCTAATTACTGACAATCGGGCAAAAGTGGATGCATTTAATAAGTATTTTAGTTCGGTTTTCAAAAATAGTACGGACCATCCATTTATTCAAGGGCCTTCGGTTGCGAATCAGTTTAATACTGAAGTAAACGTTCTATGGAATAAAGTAAAGTCTTTGAAAAATGGTAAGTCAAGGAGTCCAGACGACATTTCTACGGATTTAATTAAACTAGCAGGAAAGGCAATATTACCGTACCTAATTAGAATTTTTCACGTGTCTTTGAATAATTCAAAAGTACCGGAAGACTGGAAATTAGCCTTTGTCGTACCAATTTTTAAAAGTGGTGACAAAACTAAATTATGCAATTATAGGCCGGTAAGTCTTACGTCAGTGGTATGCAAGCTTATGGAGCATCTAGTTGGGAGTTACATTAAGAAAGAATGGCAAATTAAAAAATGGCTCTACGATGGGCAACACGGGTTCAGGAATGGTTATTCATGCGAAAGTCAGGTAGTCACGCTATTTCAGGAGCTAGCAGATGAAATTGACGTGGGCGGGAGAGTAGAAGCAGTAGTTATAGATTTTGCTAAAGCATTTGATGTCGTTCCACACGATCGGCTTGTACAAAAATTAATGAATTCAGGCATAGATCCCAGGGTGGTGGCGTGGATTAGCGAGTTTCTGCGAGATAGAAAACAGAAAGTCCGAATTGGGCAAGAGTTATCTTCCGGGGCAAGCGTTACGTCAGGAATACCGCAGGGGAGTGTCATTGCACCCCTTCTATTTCTAGCTTTCGTCAATGATCTGCCGGCGCAATTAACCTCAAATGTTCGGCTATTTGCAGACGATTGCATAATATATCGTAGTATTAATTCGAAAAGAGATGAAGAAATACTGCAAAGGGATCTTGATGCGTTATATTACTGGGCGGAAAATAATGGAATGTCCATAAATAGCTCTAAAAGTAAGTCCATCACTTTGGGCAGGGGTCATAATTACAGTGAAACAAATTACCGTTTACATAATGACATTATTCCGAGAGTTTCCTCGTGCAAGTACCTAGGAATTCATTTCGATAGTAAATTAAGTTGGAAAAACACGTAGAACTTGTTGTAGGGAAAGCCTGGAGATCTCTTCTCTTTGTAATGCGCATCCTAAAAAAGAGTACGGCAAACGCGAGGGAAATTGCTTATTTATCTCTTGTTCGTCCAATAATGGAATATGGAACAATTTGTTGGGATCCGCACAAGATTATGCAGTGTAAACACTTGGAAAGGATTCAGCATAGGGCAGCTAAATTTACTTTCAGGGACAAGAAAACGGCAGGGTGGGATTCACTCAAAAACAGGCGATTCACAGCAAGACTCTGCGCCATGTATAAAGCTTATAATGGTCATCCAGCTTGGAAAGAAATTAATCGGCGGCTATGTATTTCTACATATATCAGTAGAGTGGATCACGGGCACAAAATAAATTTAAGACAGCAGAGAACGGATGCCGGGAAATTTTCTTTTACAAATCGAACGATTACGGAATGGAATAGATTGCCTGCAAAAACCTTTGAACCCTTTCCTCAAAGTGTTCAACAGTTTAGGAAATTAATTTAGGGTATTATTAAGTAAATGAGGGAGAATAGTGGGTTATATAGCGATGCATAAGTGTTCTATTGTGAAGTGAGGTGTAGTGCAGTGTATAGCAGAGAAATAAAGAAGGAAATGTTTTCAGGTCTTAGTGCAGTGAAGTGCAGTGTGATACTAGTGCAGTGTGTGAGTGTGTGTGTGTGTGTATGTGTGTGTGTGTGTGTTTTCTCTCTTAATGTAATTTAATGTTTTATGAATCAGTCAGTTTTTATATTATTATCATTATTTTACCATTATTATTACTACAATTAGTATATAATTTGCTAGTTATATTACCTTATTTTTATTGTTATTATCATTATTATTATTATTATTATTAGTGTTCTATATTACTGAAAGGCTGTGTGTATTTATGTTTTTGTAATTAGTTGCCACCGGGTTATGCCCAATTGCAGTTTAAATAAATCTAATCTAATCTAAATACAATGTCAATTAATTCAATGTAAGAATTTTTTCTCAAAGGATATACATGCAGGGGCAAGATAACCGGTATGGCAATGTTACCCTGAAAGTAGTATATGCTATTAATACATTCTGTCTTGTTTATAATGAATAGTTAGTAAGTCACGACATAGCATGCCTAGAACATGATATATTTACTTATCTATGTCGTTTATTTCAACTCAATTAATCCAAAATTAAGGAAGTTTCGATTATGAAATTTGACTGCATCACACTACACCACACACATTTACGGACATTTTAAGTAGCAACTCTAATCCAACGCAACAAACTATTGTATATAATGTTTCCAAGAGATGCAGCTAACTAAGAAAACTCAGCCAGCAAATAAATTTACGATAGACTGTGCCAATTACAATTTTTGAAGTTGTGGCAATGTTTTTAATCCATGGCAATGTTACCCGTCGTTACCTTATAGTTAACTGCAAATTTTGTTAGTCCATACTTTCTCAAAATATTACTCAAAATCCTTTGAAAGATAGCCGGTGCCGTTTTTAGTTTAAAAAGTGAGGCTTGTCCATTAACAATGTCCTTCTTGCGTCACAAATGCGTTTTTGTCTGTCTTCTATTCTGAACGGAATTGACAAGAAAACTGTGTTGATATCTAAGGTTGAAAAATATTGAAGTTGACTGCTTTTACCATGAGATCATTAATCACTGGAAAGGGTTGTGATTGAGGTACAGTGATTTTATTTAATTCTCGAAGACCAATGCATAATCTCGATTTTTATTATCTTCTTTCTTATAGGGTTAAGTTACTGGTGCAGCAAACGGTCTGTGCGATTCTTCTATTATATTGTTCTTTAGCAGTTTTTCAATTTGATATTCAATTTATCTTTCTTCTTCAATCGTACATCTGTATGGACGTTTGTAGCAATATTTGTCAACAATTAAATCAATGTGTGCTTAACAGATTTTACAGTGCCGATAACATACTTATCTTTTGCGAAAATGTATTTATATTTTTTAATTAATTTGTCAATCTTCTATTGTTTGTCTAAATCTAAATAATTGATTAAAATTTCAAATTTGCTCATTTATTGTTTTCTTTATATTCTCTTTGGTCTCTTTGCTCTCTTATAATCTAAATATTTACGAATTGTTATATTTATTTTATTTTTATTCCCTTGATTTTGAAAACTTTCTTCTGTGTCACCAAGCTAGTTAGGAATATTTGAGATTTCGTTTTTTTCTTCTCCTTTCTCTTTTGGATTGTGATATTGTGTTATTTTTAAATCCTTGTTTTGAATCTGTTTTAAAATCTTTTATACAACCCAGACCAATTGAAAATTCGTAATTGAAATTTTCGTTGTCTATATCCAAGACATTCATTTCCTTCTCTATATTGTAGATTTTTATTTTCAGGGTTTTCATAACTTTTGTTGTTTTTTTACCATTAATAGTTTTCAAGTTAACTGTTTGTAAATTGTTCATATTTTTCAGTTTTAACTTCAATAATACTTATTACATTATAGAGGTAAGCTTACTTATTGCATTATAGAGGTTTTGAGTTTCTTGTAAGTTCTCTCTGACAATATTGTTTGACACAGTCGGGTAAACCAATAGCTATGAAATCAATTAAAGTTTTTGTATCTATAGATTTTCTTATTTGTAACAGCAGTTTTCTTTTCGTAGAGCGTAATCAAGCCAAGACCCTGATTGATATTTGAATGAGAATGCATCTTTGAATGGAGACCAGCCTTTATTCTCAAATTTTAAATAAAGTTCTTTTTCCAATCGTTCTTCTGATGCTATTTTTTAAAATCATGCATGAGTACCAATCCACGCTTGGATTTTCAAGAAAAATTTTTTTAAACGCGCGTTTGAGTTTCTTTCATTAAATTTATGTATCATGAAATCATTGGCAATGTTTCTCAAGTTTTTTACTTCAGATAATCGTAGCTTATCTTCTAAACTTTTTTTAAGTGCTTCCTAATTGTTTCATCGGAGGTACTCTGTATAGATTTTTTGACTTTTTCCTCTGTAATTTCTTCTGAGAAGTAGTTGTCAAATTGCAAATTTTCCTCGTCAACCAAATATGCGTTTGATAGATTTTATGATAAAGTAATACAGACTTTTCTAAATTGATTTGTTTTTTAAGAATATTTCTTACTTTACCAAAAATGTGTGCTGTAATTAGTTCCTTGGGCAAGTTTGTGATTCTGGTCAGCCAAAAGTTCTGCCATCCGCTGTGCTGATTGAGGTTAGGCATATTATTGATGATTTTCCATCTGCTGTTCATCTCATCATTAAATAAAACCTTATCTTTTCCATCCTCGCTTGAAGTTTCCAAAACAAAAATGTTTTATAATGGCTTAAAGTAATTACAAATGCAGAAATTTACAAATTTAGAAATTACAACGTTAAAGTAATTACAAATTCAGAAATAAAAAATCTCCGTTGGGTTTCTGTAATAAAAACAGAAAATAAAATTTAAAGGTTTATTTTTACTTCAGGTTAAATTACTTCGTTCTGACAGGTTAAATTACTTCGTTCTGAGCGATCGACAATTGTTAGTGCGTCAGTTTCAAATATTAGATACGAATATGCGAATATTATTATATAAAGAAAGAAAGTTGTTCTTTGTTTTATTTACTTGCATATTAAAAGTATTATTGATGTCAAAAGCAATACTCCTTCGCCGCGTACGTTATTGTTACTTATTGGCTGATAGCAACAAATGTACTTAGAGAATGAAATATGAGTGGTGTTGTGATTCACAAAATATATCAACTAATCCATGACTTACGCCTTCATTTTTATTGATTTATATTCTTACACATGCAAACGTTTCTGATATGTTTAGGAAATAAAAAAAAACAGATTAAACAAATAACTTTCTCCACATACAAACAATAATTGTCTTACACGAAGTACATTCCTGACTAGTGTTACCTTGGTATCACTACTAATGGTATCCTAATGGTATCTTGTTTTTCATTTTCAGTGGTACGGCATTAGCCTTAATATGAAATAACCATTTTCAAGAACTATATTACGATTTGTTTTTGCAGGAAAAATTGACACAGCAATATGTAGCGGAAATAACTTAAAATGTGTGGATGATGCTCAATGTAAGTATATTTCTATTTGTATATATTGTATTGGTATATGTTGTTTTATATAGACTCCTCGTCATAAAAAAGCTGCGCTCAGAAGGGCAAAGTGGATTGCGATCATTGTTGGCAGGCAGGTAGAGGGTACCACGCATACAAATTTATTACACTTTCACATTTGTAGGACCAACATTTATTGCGCTACACGGCCACAGACAATCATGTTAGAATGGCGTGGGGCCCCCATGTTGGCGAACACACGCGTTCAGACATTGCAATTGCACAGGTCTCGAATTAAGCCCTGTTCTAGTCCATTCCTTGGAGCTTGCACCTGAGCGCGTAGTTCTTGCAGATTGGTGGGTAGGAGTGTGGTCCTGATCGCACGCTCCATAGCACCCCAAACATTCCCGATCGAAGACAGGTCTAGGAATGCTGCTGGCAGAGCCGTCGGTTGCAGTGCGGCTGTCACGGTAACTCCGAGGAAGACGGCGGTGAATGGGTACCATGGGATATCGCACCCATACCACAACACCAGGCTGGCAGGACGTGTGATGGGATGCGACAAACCGCTCGTCGTGGCGCTCCCCACTGCGTCTCCAGACACGGACTAGGTGGTCGTCGCCATCAAGGCAGAAGCGGGACTCGTCGCTGAAAATGATCCGCTGCCAGTCTGCATGGCCCCAAGTCCATCGTTCCCGACATCAGGCGAGTCTGGAGCGACGATGCCGGGATGTGGGACGATAACCGTCACCATGCGGCGAGCCCTGCGTTGTGCAATCACCTGTCAATAGTACTGGCACTTACAGGACGTGACAGTGCAGGCTGCACAGCTCGCTAAGTAGCACCTATCGTTGCCGTTGGAACAGCTCACTCGTGGCGGACAATCCGTCTGTCCTCCCAACTCGTGGTGCGTGGTGGACTTCTATATCCTGCGTTTCGTATATGCGTGCCTCCCTTAATCCATTGCCGCCAACAGGGGGCGACGGTGGTGTTCATACGACCGGTGTGGCGAACAATATGGCAACAGGATCAACTAGCCCTCCGCACGCCCACGATGCGGCCCCTTTCGAAAGTGTCCCAGTGAGCAACTGGCTGTCGAATGCGTCTCCTAGGCATATTGTACTGGCAGGTGAAGCTCTGGCGGCGATACCCGATGTCGCAAATGCTGGCGCGGCCGTTTGATGACCTCTTAATTAGACTGGTGGGCGCGACGTCACGCACCTTCCACAGACTCCCTAGTGCGCGGCCGGCTGTGAAAACGAAATTATTGGCATAGCGAATGGTGTGCAAATATACACCGAGTTTGCAGCGGATCAGTAGGACTCTTCGGGGTGCAGCTGTTTTTATGACGATGAGTGTGTGTGTGTGTGTATGTGTGTGTGTTGACAAAAATAGTACAGAATTTTTTGTGGAAACTTTATTTATTAAACCCATTTTTTATGAATTTATTAATATTAGTATGATTGAATTTTGATTATGATTCCTTTAGTATGATTTCTCTAGATGTGAAAGGAGCTGTCATTTTAAAGAGTGAATACTCTGAAATAAGAATCATAAAAAGTCATCTACACTGATAGTTTTATAAAATTAAATTATAAGATATCCTAAGTAAAATATATTATGAGATGAATTTTAAGCGTCGGAGCCAATTATTTGAAAAACTTCCTAGTACAGTGTGTCACAACATTGAGCCCTGGAATAGGGCTGGTCAAATGCAATAAATCTTATTCTTTAAATGCAAGACTTCTTACACTTGTTTAGACCATCACTAGACCAAAGACGACTATCCAGAACGCCTTTCGTCTCCTCCCGTTCGGCTGAGTCGTCAAGCGGTGGGACATACAGGTTACCCATACATAATTACAGGGTTAGGCACGCCAAGTCAGCTGCTCTCTTAAGCTCTAAGTTATGTATTGTCCTTGAATTCAAAAGTCTTTATTGCACCTCACAGTGTTAAATCAAATGAAAATAATCGGAAATGCTTTTTTTGTACAACTGTCAAATATTTACTGTTGAGGATTCTTGTTTCTTGACATCTTGTACTTAGATATGTTTCAGTTATTAAAATCAGGACTGGAAGAGGATTTAAAAGTTTACAACCTAAGTGATGATAAGATGGAAAAATTAGGCCTTCGATGCGACTGCCTCCAAAGCTGCAGCTTTGCCAGTTATCAGACAGAACGTTCCCGAACCAATTATAACTTTCAGAAAACTCTTGCCGCACTCAACAACAGTGACGAGTAAGTATTTACTCCATATCAGGGTATTCATATACAAATGAATAGATAATTTGTAGGTACATTGAACACATTACCGACAAGTATAAAAAAACTCAAAGGACGGAGGCATCACTTCATTACATCTCAGTGTAAAATATCTCATTATAATGAACTATGAGTAACCTGTAAAAACGTACAGCACGAAATTAAACTCTCACATTATTAAGAACTAGCTGAAGAACCCCGCGTTGCCAGGGTATTTATAATAATTTTGTATTAAATAGAAAGAGGAATTCCATCTATTCCCGTCCTATGACAGAGCCTACTTCTATTTATTCTACTGTACATTTCCTCCGCCCAAACTCCTTTCTCTTTATTACTGAAAATAATACAAATCTAAACAAAAAATAAAATGCATGTACTTACGTATAGTCTGTTTGTGAAATTTTATGCATTATACAAACACTTTCAATCAATTGCCACATTATAAAACTTACTCTTTTTCATATTTTTTTCTTCTCGCGTATTTATAAAGAAAAGTTTGAAATTGAACTCACCGCATCATACGACGTTCAGAAATAATTGAAGTAATTTTAATTGAACTCTAGTACCTGTTTTAGGATTCTTGATCAATTGTGGCTGACTAAAAGGAACCATTAACCATTTACACGATTATAATATCTCCCAAAATCCGAGATCACAGATCTCGGATTTGTCGATCCCGGCTTGACAACAATTTTTCTATTTAAAATAACAACCTTCAAAACCAGCGTTTTCACATATTAAAATCCTCCAAATAGCCATTTACTAATGTTTTTCTTAAATGACACTGCCGTTTTACTAAAAAGTATATTCTTGCCGAACTTTCATCAATTTAATCATTCCTTCAACACACAAAGGTACTCTCTACTATAGTAAAACACTTTTCTAAAACGTATCCCTCCGTCAGTTTCAGAATAACACGTAAATAGCACTGTCGCTCGTCCAATCTGCAAATACATACTACTTATGTTTAGATGCGTGATGGTACAATTTAATATGTATTGACGATAAAGGATCAATATTTGTTGATTTCAGGAATTAAAACTTTTGCATTAAATACACATATTGTTAGCTCATCGTTTCGCACATTCAGTATGGTCAATACATATTAAATCGTACCATCTACGCATCGAATCATCTACCAGTACTAATAGGAAGAATATACATCAATTTCAATTCCAACATAATAATTATGCTTCATTTACAACTAAACATGTGTGTATTCATACCTTTTTTACAGCAATGTTAACCACAGCCATCAGAAAATGATCTCTTCCAAACATTCAGTCTATTGTACACTTAATGCACCCACACCTACACGCAATTAAAATCAATATTCAAGTTACTTTTATAAATAAAATGAAAAAAACTCAGAATTATTTCGGATTAGACAACTGATTGACAAATAAACGGTTGAAACAAACGGTCCTCTAAATACGCAATTCTGTACATTGATAAAATCAGAGAATATTCTCATGCTGTCAACCAATCGCATTCGTCTAAGTTCATTATACACGACAGAGAGTTCTGATAGTCGTCTAGAGAGAGCAACAGCTTTGTGCGCTCTGCCCCGGCAGGTAGCACGAAGCAGAAAAGGGAGTTGGTGATTGTTATGAAGATCATGTGGCAGCAGAAGGTTATGTGGATGATTCAATGTCAAACTAAATGTCAACCGCAAACACTCTACTGCAATCAGTAGAACATAATACATCTATCATTCAGAGTATTCGCATACAAGAAACTTTTTTTACTTTCCCGTATACGTACGTATACACGGAGTGATATACGTAGTGTAGGGAAAGTTATGTAATGCTGCGCGAAAAAATGGCCAATTTTCGGCGGAAAAAAATTAATTGCGGGGCCGTGAAAACGAATAAGTGGATAAAACCAGTTGCAAAATTAAGAAAAAAAATCCCCTAACACGTGATGTAGCCAGAAACCCTGTTTTCTAGTTCCTTGATACCGAAAACCCAATTGAAAGGAAAACGTCCGTCCGTCTGTCCGTCCGTCCGTCCGTCCGTCCGTCTGTCCCTCCGTCTGTCCGTCCGTCTGTCCGTCCGTCCGTCTGTCCGTCCGTCTGTCCGTCCGTCTGTCCGTCCGTCTGTCCGTCCGTCTGTCCGTCCGTCTGTCCGTCCGTCCGTCTGTCCGTCCGTCTGTCCGTCCGTCTGTCCGTCCGTCTGTCCGTCCGTCTGTCCGTCCGTCTGTCCGTCCATCTGTCCGTCCGTCTGTCCGTCCGTCTGTCCGTCCGTCTGTCCGTCCGTCTGTCCGTGCGTCTGTCCGTGCGTCTGTCCGTCCGTCTGTCCGTCCGTCTGTCCGTCCGTCTGTCCGACTGCCCGTCCGTCTGTCCATCTGTCCGTCTGTCCGTCTGTCCGTCTGTCCCTCTGTGCGTCTGTCCGTCTGTCCCTCTGTCCCTCTGTCCGTCTCTCCCTCTGTCCGTCTGTGAACACTGCAATCGCCTAAACCATACGTACGATTTCTCCCAAAATGGATATTCCCTCGTCGATCTGGTTCTAGTCAAAGCTTTGAAATTTTGAAAAAGATTCTTCAAAATTTGGGGGTACTTTATATGAAGCCCCCCGGGGATTTTCAACATTTTCTCGAAAACGGCTCCAATTTTTTCTTTAAATTTCTTGTATGAATAGAGCAAAATACACTTATTAACATGGCCTAGGTGCGATTTTCAAGGATAACTCTGAAATTTGGAAAATTGTGAAAGTTCGAATGTTTTTCGGCGTCTTTCTCCAGCTACAAAATTGAAGATAGAGATTTTTTCAAATATAATTTGTTCTGTATATTGAGTTCTTTCATAAAGGTCATGTAAATGTAAAAATTTACAAAATTTTCCTTTCATTTTAGTAGTTTTCGTGCAATATTGGGTGCAATATGTGCAAGATTAAAAAATTACAAAATAAGATTTTATCTAAAATTGCTCCAAATTTTTTCTTTAAACTTTTGGTAGAGATAGTGGTAAATTTACTCTATCAGATGACAAAAGCCATATTGGTCTATCGGTTGGTTTTTTCAAAAATTACAAAAATGTAAATTTTTTTATGTTTATCACGTTAATATTTACATTATCCGCGATTTTTTCACGTTATTATATTTACGAGTATATATGCTTTAAATAATGTCAAGTAAAGTTTCTCGAAAACACAACTGTTTTCTGTGAAAAGTAGCTCAAACTTCGGCATTTTCAGAAATGCTGGAACACCATTTTCTCATATAGGGCTGCAATTTTTTTCTTGAAACTTTTGTAACAGATAGTGATAATTACACCGTTTAATACGACGTAAAGTTTATTTTGAGTTATATTTTTGTTTTTTCAAAAAAAATATAAATGTTTTTTTTGAAAGATCTCTCACATCTTTAATATGCACATTATTCCCAAATTTGAAAAGGTTATTATATTTGTGAGTATAAGTGCTTCAAATAACTTCAAATGAAGTATTTTGAAAACTGAAAAACTTTCTGTTCTAAAAATTCTAAAAATGTCTTCAAAAATGAGCTTCAAATTTCGCATTTTTAGTAGCGCTAAAACGCCATTTTCTCTTAAACGGCACATACTTTTTAAAAGAAAATTGCCATTTACGGCTAGGTTTTTGTGTTCTTTAATATTCTAAAATTAATAATTTCGTTCTACCAATAGGAATCCGAAAAATTAAGAAAATGTCAAAAAAATGTACTTTTGGCGGTGATAGATGGTTGCTGGCAAGAAAGAGTATGTGGCAATTCCGAATAGCTAGCGAAGACCCAAGAAAATAGAAAACTAATACAGGAAAGTCTGTGTCATTCTGTAGCACCACTTTTTTTACTAGTAATTCTACATATTTTAAATGAAATCAGCTTCCTCAATAATAAATGCTCAACTACCAATTGCTCTAATTTCACAATTAATTTTTCCAGAAAGCAAATCTAAACTTATTATGCTTGTCGTACTTGTTCTGTTTACTTGTTGGTCATTAATGTTCTCAAATATTCAAATAATGAATTAAAAAATACAATAAATGTAACATTATTTCAAAAAATTAAAACTTTTTAAATGTTTTCATTTAGTAGTGTCAAAATACAAATTTAAAAGTCGTAGAGAAAGTATAGTCTTCTAGTCGCGTAAAATGACCATTATTTACTAGTAGAAATTCCGATACTCACTCCTAAGTCGTCCGTGTCGTAAATATCAACTCGTGAATAATAGCTCGTTGAAGATTATATTATTCTATCTTGCTCCAGTTGCTCAAATGAAACATAACAGGCCCGTGCACGTAGGAAATGATGTTATAGATATTAACTAGTGATGCACCAGAATGGCACAGACTTGCCCGTATTAGTTTTCCATTTCCTTGGGTCTCGGCTAGCTATTCGCATTTGCCCCATACCACTACCAGGTGCCATCTATCGCCGCCCGAAGTATTTTTTTGACATTAATAATAATAATAACAATAATAATAATAATAATAATAATAATAATAATAATAATAATATACTTTTTAAAGTCTTTTTAATGTTTTCATATTAGGTTGAGAAAAGAGCTTGAGAAAATACAAGTGTCACAGTTAGTGATATTCTACAAGGAGTCCCACTTCATCCCGTATCGACGCATGGAACTTTACGGGTTAGGAAGTTTTATCGGTAAGTATTGTCACTTTGTATGTTCAGCGCAAGACAAACTCATTCACTTTGCGTAGTCTATAAAATATATAGAAAACAAATATTCACACACACACACACATCGGGAAAAATTGATAGTGCAGTTAAACATGTCATTTAAAGTCAGGATGGAACATTTCGGCGAGCAATTTCATCTTTGGGACAATTATCTCAAAGTCTTTTTCAATTTACCTTTTCATTTGAGCTATCGTCATCTGATCACTATATTTTCACTTTTTGTAAGAACATTTGCATTGCTCATTTTGGATCATCGTAGAAGGAACCGTGGCTGCCTCTAATCTCTCCTGTCAATGACCTCAAAGGGCATTCGTGAGACTTTCTCCTTTCGAGAAGAAAGGGATCGCCTTAATAGACTCGATGCTTACTCCGCGATTTTCAAAACCTGTTGTGTTCTGGAATGAGAGTCAGTTTATACTTTTCCATGTAAAGGCAACGTTTGCGACCTAGTTTTTATGACATTTAAGAAGATTAATTTTCTTCATTAAGATTGCGCACCAGATAAAGCTGCCGCATGAAGAGATTTTATTAAACATTCGTTTCGCCATGATCAGACACAGTGCTGAATAGTTGAACTCATCGGACCAGTCGCCGTGCACGTTTTTTAAGAGTGAACATGGGTTTGGACAAACGGAGCAAGCCATAATTGGTGAAACTCTTATCACAACAATAGCAATGCTGTAGCTGCAATTCGAGAATACCGCTCGCAGAAAGGATTATGGAAGGGACCTCTTTGTCCACCTGCTTTGCGAAACATGAAGAAAAAGTCGCAATCAAGTGGGGAACTGGGTGACGCTCCGGGAAGAGGCCGACGACAGGTGGATTCACAAGTGGTTGATGAAATCGCTGTTGCTCTGGCCGACAATGCTGTGCGCAATTCCCGCACGTCAAGCAGTGCACGACAGTTTAACATCCCGTGGGCTGCTGTATGGAAGGTGCTTCGAACCATTCTCAAAAGATATTCGTACCAGATCAACATCGTACAGGCGCTTGAACCACCGGACGCAGAACAACGAGCCGAGTTCGCTCTCCACTTTCTCGCAAGGACTGAAGTTGAGGAGACCTGGCCTCAAACCATCCTAAGGACAGACGAGGCACAGTTAAAATAATCAAAATCACAAAATAAATCAATACCATTAACCCATCAAGGCAGCTACGTTAGGAGTGACGGACTCTAAAAGCTATTTTTACATTGTAATTCATTTCCTTGGAAGGCAGTAATGCCGAACAAGCAGAATATAAGATTAAAAAAAAAGAGGTATTTTCGTATTCAGGTAAAGTAATGTTAAGTTTTTTACAGCGTGAGGGTTCGCGATCTTCACGTGAGAGCTTGTTTTCGAGTGCTTTGCTTTATAATTTAGTCCACCATGAGAAACGCTCTATTCTTTCTTAAACAGTCTACATGTTTTATATTATTTTGACTTAACCTCACACAGCCCGATATAGTCACGTTTCCCATTTCATGTTGCATTTGTTAACCGACGTTTTTCTAGTTTAATTTTCTTAATGGATGTGTCTTGAGCTGACAAATCCAAACTGCCTGAAGAACTGTCATTTTCAAACAAAGCGTGAAGAAATAGCAACACAAAAGTAAAGTACAGTTTATTTTCCAAGTAGGGTGGTTGACATATCCGAAGGTAGCCCGCAACATTTCGTTCAGAAATGTACAGAGCGTTGCGATCTGCGATGGCGAAGACATTACTAGCTCGACGACCGATGATGCACTGCGACGACCTATTCACCATACGATCCAACTCACTCTATTGCATCATGAGACGTCCGACTCACCCGCCGCTCTTGCTGAGATTCCTTTTGCGTGCTTTTTTGTTTTCTTTTTTGTATTTTTTGGATTAAGCAACTCAAATCAAAAGATTTTACAAAAGCGTGATTTTTGTCTGTACCGTGAGAGACACAAAATAAAATTTTGAAGGAGTTTCTATTTTCCATAGAGTGTGCATGTTTCTTGTTATTTCGCTTTGTGCGATTCAATTGTAAGGGTTCAGCTAGTTCTATATAAAATGTGGAACAAGCTACTAAAAATATTATTTATGAAATTATTTATGACACGCAACTTTTTCAGAAAGATTTTTTCTGTACTGAAAATTTATATTCCCTGACTAATGTTGTTTCTAAAATAATCCATTCGGATACGTAGTTATAAAATATTTTTGATTTTTTGCAGCCAACTGCGGAGGCCTGCTTGGGCTGTGCCTGGGCATGAGCTACTTGAGCATTTTGGAGTTGCTCTACTGGCTACTGGTGCGCCCTTTTTGGCGTTCTACGAAGATTGCTCCTCAGCCCCCTGAGATCAAGACGTTGCCAATGCCGGCATTCAACAAGGCGAACGAGTCACGGCATTTCCGTTCTCACTACATGTATTAAATTATTTATTCTCAGTCAATTATTTCTTCTCAGTACACGCAGGAAGTATTTTGAAAATACAGCTTGACAAAATATTAAAATATTACCCATTTATAATTTGTTTAAATTTAAATGGAGCATCGGTATAACCAACATCTCCTGAGTCACCTTCAGTTACCGAAGAATTATAAATGTTCAAGAAAATGTTGGCTGTGTATTCGAGTTAATTATTTGTCATAAAATAATTAGTACAGAAGATAGTACTAATAAGTAAAGACTCACAATAATGATCGCAAATGAGGATTTTAAAAAAGTGTTTCATAATTGGGTTTCTTATATGTCGCAATTGTATTCTAACTAAACAGGCATCTCATAAGTAAATATTCAAAAATAAAAACATTAGATGGTATGAATAAAACTGAGTATATGCTATTTACTCGCGTTTTCTGAGCAGATGCTCGGTAGCGTATGAATAAAAGTTTCGAGAATATTCTTAAAGAATGCGTAAATTCTCAAACGTGAGAAAATTCTCACTCTCCGAGGCTCGGTAGAGCATATGCTCTCATCCATATGAATAAAAACCGAGAATTTACTCCTTTGGTGAGCATATCCTCCGATTGTTTTGAGTCTGGTCTTGAGGTGCCTCACTTTTAAATGTGAGGTTATCGTACCTTTGTTGTAAGTAGTAATCCATCAAGAAATGACTTTGTTCGTGAATATAATTAACTAAAAGTAGCACGGCGCGGCATCGGGATAACACTTGTGGAGTTTGTTACAATTTTCGGAGAGAAACATTAAATTCGTCGTAACGCTTGTTTTTAGCCAATAAAAGATGGAAACTGGATGTGGTACTCGTTCATATGAAACGAAATTGAAAGTATATTTGTAAGTAAATCTTGATCTTTTCAGTAAGGTGTTGGTAGAGATTTGTGCCACACATTCAACACTTTGAAAACACGTTGAGGTTATGGGCCTTGTAATCAAAATTGATCCAAATGAATGAAATTTATACAATCCGAAGAGAAAATCAACAAACGTTTCAAACGAAGAGAAAATCAAAAAAATTTTACTCACACGAAGTTGAGCAAATGCTCATTATGGAAGAATTGCCTCAGAACAAATGCTCATGCTCGTGAGAAGATACTCTAAGCAAATGCTTAGAGTATCTTCTCACGAGCATGAGCATTTGTTCTAAGAAAATTCTTCCACCAATGAGCATTTGCTCAACTTTGTTTGAATAAAAATATTCTCCGAGTGATGAGTATATAATCATGGAAAATTGAGGATATTCTCATTTGTCTACGCAGCTGGTGTGATTTTGTTCCGATTAGCGCTGTTATACAACTTGTTTTAACTATCTCGTTTGCGTGCTGCCGGTGGAGTTGTTTATGAAAACTATCGTTGTTGCATTGTGAAGAATATATTTCGATCTTAAGCTTCAATTCCACGCGTAGTGGAGCAAATGAAATACGGAAGCGTTATTTCAGTTGGCTAAAGCATCTCTATGATAACAAACTCCCGAGGAAGAGCTATATAGTTGCCATAACCCCTTCCTAATCATATAGTGCGTAATTAAACACGGACAAAACCATAACCCTCATTTCAAATAAGCAAAGTATTCGAATTGTTAATTTTCTTTATTTCGTAAATGTCTTAACCTTTTCATATTCTGAAGTCTTCAGCAGATTCAGGCCGGGTTGTTATGTTTGCCAACGAATAAAAGCACGTCATCTTAATAACTATTCATTTATTCATTCAATCATTTTATTTACACTACACAATCAAATATACAGGAGTTACTCTCTTCCGGCTGGCATTAACGTCCAAGCCCGTATTTCTCTAGTGCGTCACTTGGCACTGCCCCTGTTCCACACGCCTGACTGCGCGACTCCGGCGCGTGCAATTCCAGCACGCAATCTCGCCGTGCGTCACGTAGCACGGCGCCTCCAGGCTGGCTGTCGCGACGTATTCCGCACGACTTCTGGTGCGGCCTCTCTGCGTGTGTGTCTCTCCCTGGCTGCAGGCTCTCTCCCAGCGACTCCGCTGCGCTGTCTCTCTGCTGTGCCTCGGCGACTCTGAGACTGGTAATACCGTGGCCGCCACCTGCTCCCGCCTAAAAAGGGGCGGCGCGGTACGGGTTAGCCTCGCCTCGAGGCTTACCCGCTCGCTGGCCAGCATTCCGCGCGAGTGTGTTCTGCGGCGTATAGCTGTGCGCGCGCCAGCTTCAAATGCTGACCACCGCACGGGTAACATCTTTATTTCCACCATGATTCACAGCAGAGGTTCTATTTACATTTATTTGCATACATTTTTGCTTCAATACCTTGTTGTATTAACCTATTCAGCCCCAAGTATCATAGTTTTTAATACGAAAATATACATCATATTTTTTATACGAATGTGCGTACAATACAAGATGCAGAGGAACTAAACGTGTATTTGTTCTTAATTTTTTATTTGTTGATTTTCTCTTCGGATTGTATAAATTTCATTCATTTGGATCAATTTTGATTACAAGGCCCATAATCTCAACGTGTTTTCAAAGTGTTGAATGTGTGGCACAAATCTCTACCAACACCTTACTGAAAAGATCAAGATTTACTTACAAATATACTTTCAATTTCGTTTCATATGAACGAGTACCACATCCAGTTTCCATCTTTTATTGGCTAAAAACAAGCGTTACGACGAATTTAATGTTTCTCTCCGAAAATTGTAACAAACTCCACAAGTGTTATCCCGATGCCGCGCCGTGCTACTTTTAGTTAATTATATTCACGAACAAAGTCATTTCTTGATGGATTACTACTTACAACAAAGGTACGATAACCTCACATTTAAAAGTGAGGCACCTCAAGACCAGACTCAAAACAATCGGAGGATATGCTCACCAAAGGAGTAAATTCTCGGTTTTTATTCATATGGATGAGAGCATATGCTCTACCGAGCCTCGGAGAGTGAGAATTTTTTCACGTTTGAGAATTTACGCATTCTTTAAGAATATTCTCGAAACTTTTATTCATACGCTACCGAGCATCTGCTCAGAAAACGCGAGTAAATAGCATATGCTCAGTTTTATTCATACCACCAAATATTTCCAGAAATAAAAAAGAGAAAGTCTGTGCTTCTGTGCTTCTCGTATCTGACAATACTGTGCAGTGTGTTCACAACCCATGAGAAAGCAATTCTTCAATAACAGAATGGTACTAATAATAAAAGTCATAAGCAATGAAAAGTAACAAAGACAAAGGAAAAGCGATTATTCCAGGGTTGATTGCCTGACGTTGAATGCCCCCCTCACATACACACACGTTTTGCATTTTCGATAAAATGTCAAACCAACGTCTCCGTAGCAATGTTGGTTTAGTGACGTGAATTTTTTACTCAAAGCAACTCCTTTTAAATTCTTATGTACAACCCATAAGTCGTATAGATTGCACTTAGTACATGTAGTTGGCACCCAAATACGTATCTGAAAATCTGAAAATGTGCGAAATTAATTTGAAAATAATTTTCTTAGACATTTGGCAAGAAACTGGAGAGAACAGTTCTGTTTGAAATCATCCTTTCACTTAGGGTAAAATTGAAAATATGTTCACTAAATTGATTCTATTAGAGGACGCACTAATTTATGTATACGAATAATAGTACGATACTTGAAGAAGCACATGTATATACATGCAATACATACGATTGTACATGACAACAACACATGTAATAATAAAATCAATACATCCCTTAGCTGTTGCTTGGTTTATCCATTGCTATGGCATTTCACTACCACATCGCAGCAGACTGTACTTGAAAATCTTAAAATTTTCTATATAAATCAGGGCTACTAATTTGCAGAAAAAATAGAAAAAAACTGTAAAATTCATACAACCGATAGTTAGACACGTCCTTCCGTCATGAAGATTTTTGTAGTATACTTCAATAATATTATTCTTTCTTCGCATCACATGCTGAAAATGTTAAACACTTTTTCCGTAAAATATGTTAACCTTATACAAGCATTTGTTGTTTACATGAGACGAACATAATTCTCCAAAATTAAGGAGACTATCTTCTTTACGAATTAAATAATTGCGTTAATTCATCCCATGCATTTTAACTAACTAATTAAATAATATTTATTTTCTATTGCAACTAAACCAAAGGGGAGCCTTTTTACAACGAATGAACCAACTAAGATCCGAGTAAAATTAGAATGTAGTTGACATTTCGTAGTCACCTGGTGACGCACCGTAATCTGGGGAAAAGCAAATAAGAAGCTTTGACACTTGCATATTGTTGTTGTCACTTAAAATTAGGGAATAAATGTTACGAGCAAACTTGTTATGAGTTTCTCCTCATTCCTTTCTTCTGGTTGCCTAGTTAGTATTGAGAACGCGCAGTATTCCGCAATGCCAACCCCCTCCACAATCAAATGTCAACTACATTCTAATTTTATTCGTACTATACGTTGGAAACTAATTTATACGTATATATAGAATTGAATAGTACCTAACTGTACAGTACAAATCATTTAGAATATTTTACTGAATTACGCGAAGAGAAAAAATATGTTACTTAAAGTGATAACACTGAGCTACCTAACTTATTGAATAACAAGTTTTGATTTCATGGTCAAGCAAACAAATATATGTTATAAGATGACATCAGAAGATAAAAATCATGCAAGAATGCTCCTGTGTCCAAAACCTTGTAAAATGTAGCAAATAGGATGAGTCATTTCAGATAGAAAAAAAGTACCACACTCTCCTCAAATATATGTTTAAAACTTCTTACACAATTTTGCTGAGAAATTCTCCTTGTTAATGAAATTCTATTTTTTTAAACGGCTCCAAATATTTCAGTTAAAAGTGCATGGCCAAGATTTTACCCATCCATTAAATTTTAGTCATTTGTCATTGCTACAATTAGGGAATCGAAAAATTGAGAATATGTGGAAACATATACTTTAGGTACTGATTGGTAGCAGTTGGAAAGAGGGTGGAGCAATACCTAAAACGACCCTTGTCTAATGAGATTAGAAACCAAACTACCGGGAAAAAGTCTGTGTCATTCTGTAGCACTAGTTTTCACCTGAAATGTCTCACCCTGAATATGTTTTGTAGTATTCCACTGTAAATTCAGTGTTTTCCTAACATTGTAATTAAATTTTGCTAAATATGTAAGGAATTCTGTAACTTAAAAATAATAAACAAGGCATTGCAACGGAAAGTTACGTATTTTAGAAACTTAAGTAATTTGTCACGTTAGTAGCCATTGTACATTTTGTAGTACTCATGTTACATTTTAAGAATTCCGGAATTCCCTATCGTGGCAACTTTAAATGTATGAATCTAATTCTCAGAAGATACTGAAGTTATACTTATGAATTTTTTTACAGGTTACAAATATATCAGTCGTAATAACACTGAAACAACGATTTTGAAAAATGTAAATAAAATGTATTCTATTGAAATATGTAAAACTAATTTGTAAATAAAATATTTTTAATAATGCAAATTTTTACCTTCTTTCCAAGTAAATAAAGTTTTTCAGAATGAATACTAAAAATAAGGTAATCAGAAAAACGTTGTTTCAGTGAATGTAGGAGAACTTTATTAGCAACTTCTGGAAATTTAAGTTTCCTGCAGATGCAACCCTCCGAACACGTCAGCTCCACTCTCATCAGAATAAACATTTTTCTGATGCTTCCGATAACACGTTCTGGATGACGTTCGGATAACTTGTCTCGTCAGAATAAACATATTTCAATTACAACTTTCTTTTGATCCTTTTTTTTCATGTTAGCTTCACAACAAAGTGTTTTTAATTTACTTTCTGTATGTCTAAGACTTTCAGTATATATGTGGTGCATTCGGTAACAATATCTAAAAGTATTCCAGACAGATCCATAGCTCAATGAAGGGAGATCTTCACATATAAATAATAAAAAATATTTGTGTGATATCAATATAATTCAAACGCAAATTTAAAGAGAAGATTATGATATAAAAAATAAAATTCCCAAACCTTTTTTTTTTACTGAAAGACAATTCAGCGTCCCCTTATGGTATGTCTACTCAAAGCCAAAATTTCTAAATAATTCAGTTTTAGCTTTGTTTTTATGACTTTTATGTAGCTTAACATGCAGGGAAACCCAAAACCACATCCATTTCTTTTATTATGAAAATTGTATTTTGAGTTATATGAAGTTTTACAGTGTTTCACTTGTGACACAATATCTCAATTTATATCGTCTCCTGTATTATTTCATTAGTATACCTTTCCGTTGCGGCTCTCACACGCAACCAATCTTAATAAATGAGGTCTCTAAAGAAAGATAATTTCACGTAGACGTGATGAATTGCACTTTGACTTTAAAAATATGAAGGATTTGTTTACAAAAACGCATCTAAATATCCAAGTCAAATGCAACCCGCAACACTTACCAAAGTTTTCGTCAAATAATTCCTAAACCAAGCGTTTTAGGGCCTTAAAAACTAAAATTTTGAGGCCAAGCACCTCAAAGAAACGTTTTTCACACCATAATCTATAAGATATGACATTCCTCAACATTCAATTAAATTTTCGGTTCCGAGCTTCAATACTATCAAGGCCACCTCAATATTTCTTCAGCCCTTGATGCTGGTGGCCATTTTTGTGATGTCACGCTTAGAAGGCTTAGATTCCTCAATCTTATATTTCTGTACACCGTGGTTCGTGCAGTGTGATTAACTTTATTTGCATAATCACTAATTCAAGATTTGCTCTCTAGCAACAACTAAAGTACTATTATAGTTGCTTGATACCTACTATTCAATTAACGTTTTGCCATGATCTGTAAGTGCTGTGTACTCAATTGTGGAGGTATGTAGGTATACAGTGAAGAGTGAAGATTGAGTTTGTGTTTTACCTGTACCAATATTTTCGTTCGATGAAATTTTTAAGAGGGTTCAGACACGTAGCTTTCTCAAAAGTAAAAAGCTAATATTTTTGTGATTATCACGAAAAGCTAAAACCTATCTGACAAATAATATTGAATAATTGCTTTAAATGTCTTGTATGAAGTGTTGGGAATAGTTCTAAGAAAATTCTCCATGATATTAAATAAATATTAATTGAAACATTTTTTATACATCAATTGTATTGTTTTTTATTTTTGTGTTATTGTGTTAGTACATTGCAAAATACCTTTATAGATTTTTGAACAAATAAACACGTTTCGTTAACTACTTTTCCTCTTAGAATGAAAATAGGATAGGGATTAGTGTGGGGTCTAATATGCGAGAGTTCTCGCATGGGTACGCAAAGATAGTGAGGGAAAACTTGTGCTATGGCACAACATAAAGAACAAACTTGTTAAAGTAACTAAAGTAAAATAGTTTGAAATAAATGGAAAACAAAAATCAAAACGCCTTCAATACTACGTGAATTAATTAAAAAAACAACTAAATTTAAAATTATAGAAAGAATAGTGCATGTCACTTGACAACTGCCAACGACCGCATTCCAAACGCACGATTTAAATGTTGGCGGTATCTGAAAGTATGTACATCAACGCCCAGCTGCAACCACGTATTGTAAATAATACATCGTTTAATATTAAACTCAAGGTGTCGGTTTGTTAAGATATTCAATATGCAAACATCGTTTGAGGAACATTCCCATGTACCGAAGTGAAGTCTAAGCTTATTAAATTGTTTCTAATGGCAACAAATGGTATTCAGTACTCAAAGGTAAAAATATTAGTTTGATTATTTTTGTGGCTCGAAATTGCTTTTCTTGAGGTACGTAAGAACGCAGAAAATAATCCAATACTTTTTAGTATAAAAATAATTTTTCAATTTTCGCACCCCAGCAAGCTCGCACCCTGACTCTCCAAAACCCCCTCAGTTCCTCATAACAAATCAAGGAGAGTTAAATAATATTGCAAAGAGTAGGTCTGAACTTGTCCGATCCGGTATTTCTGTACTACTTTACTTTGCTTTCTCAAGAGTAAAAACCTTTTCTATTATTTTTTTGACTATCAAGGAAAGCGAAAAGCTAACTATCAAGGAAGATTGAATAATTTCATCAAATGTTGTTTTTAAAAAGAAGTATGAATTGTTGCAAGAACATCTCTCTAAAATGCTAAATAAACTTTTATTGAAAATTTGTTTCCAACATCAAATACATCAATTGCGTTGTTATTTTGTTTGATAGTACATTTGTAGTTCCTCTCCTTCCCTCTCCTTCTTTATGGAAAGGATAGACAAATGGATAGGGAAAGCGTGGGGTTTAACATGTGAGAGTTCTCGCACGGGTACGCTAGTTTTACTTTATTCTTACAAGCATTTTTAAAAAAAAAATTAGAGTAGTTCTTGAAAATAAATTGAAAATGTCCAGGGGGCTTCATGTAAAGTACTTCCAAAATTGTGAAGAAAGTGTTTCAAACTCTCAAAGCTTCGTCTAGAGTCAGATGGGCAGGAGTTTCTTCAATTAGGAAAAACATCATTCGAGTGGATTGGTGTTCATAGATAGACGTTTTGCTTTCATTTATTTTTTCGGTATCAAGGACCCACCAAACAGGGCTTCTGATTACACCATGTGTTAGGGGATTTTTTTCTCTTAATTTATCAACTGCTTTTATCCACTTTTTCGTTATCAGGGCTCGGCAATTAATTTTTTCTGCCGAAAATTCGCCTTTTTTTTCGCGTAGCATTGCATAAATTTTCCTATACTACGCATATCACTCCGTATATACGTATGTATACTGAAAATGAAAAGCAGTTAATGACTACGTTATTAGCTCTTCAATTACTGGAAATGTTCCTTTATGTTCTTTCTTTTTTTATTGATCTATTTCGATAAACAGGTTAAATCATCTACAAAAACACAAAGCACATATAAAGTCATATAAAGTCCAAAAGATGGGTACGAAATAACAAAACTACAGCACATAAAGACAAAAGGATTCAGATACAAAATAACAAAAGATTAGAGCACAAACAAGCACATAAGAAAGTTATATATGTGTATATATATATATATATATATATATATGTATATATATATGTATGTATATATAGAGACGAGTCGTAGATTGACTCACACAAGATTTATAATGAAAAGAGGGGGACAGGAATTCTTATTCGGGAATGGGCTCCGGATCCAATCACATACACAATGGAAACTAGTGGGTAACAAGAACTTTTCTTTATTACAAAAACAATCGCCATACAAAATTGGTTGCTTTCGATGCTCACAGGAGCATTTACTCTGTTCTTTCCCCGTGTTTAATTACATCCCATTAACAATTTCACCGTTACCCTGGGCTTCCCTCCTTTATAATAATTTCAATACTTGGGGGGGCTCAACTCAAGATCACTGTTCTCTACTAGCTAATTACTTTCCCTCCCAATCTTCCGGCCGCTTCTACTCACGAAAATCCAGTCTGACTCGCGCCGTTTTATGTTCTCCCGTCCGCCGTCGGGTCGACACCTCGCGCCGCAGGAAGCCAGCGCGGGGAGGGGAGCCCCGCAATGCCGCTCCGGCCACTTGTTCTATGCGTTGTTTTCTGACGTGTCTTGCCGCGCCACCTCGCCCTTCGGGTAAGTCCGCTTCCTTCGGCTGCGCTCGGAAGGGCGGCCGACCTGCGCCGCCGTCGTCGCTTCCCACTCCACTCGTAGTCGCAGGGGTCTACTTCAGAACGTAACCCGAACGTTTCGACTGCATCGATGCGTTGTCCTCCCCAACTACTGTTTTCTCGTTCTTTTACATCACAGTTCCTAACCTTTATTGTAATTGTCATCGACTGTTCACCTTAATGGTACTTGATGATGTTGAAAACTTGTATACAATGCTCCCTTCCTCTACACTGCTGTGCCCACTCCACGTGTTGATCATCCACCACGATCCACCGCTTGTAATACTTCACCACTCTCTTGCACCCGTTTTGTCTCATCTCACCTCTCGACTAATACTTCCACTTTTGTCACACACTTTCTTTGTCACAACGCCTTTCCAGTTCTATTCTCTCCGCCACTGTTCACTCTTCCTTCCGCACGACACTTAAACGTCCGTTCTCTACCTTCGCCATTGCTCTACTGCTGGTCCCGCGCTCGTGATTCGTGGCCTCCGGTTCTTCGCGCTGAACCGGCTCTGGCCCCCCGACTCCGCCGGCGGGCCGGTCTCTGCCGCGCAGTTCAAACGTACGATATGCATCGGAACGCATTGTTATCGTATCAGTGATAACAATTCGTTTCAATATATATGTATATATATATATATAGATACAAAATAAAAAATAAAAAAATGGTTACACGATGAGTGTGTAAATAGTAGTTTAAGAGAACTACAAAATTTATTAAATTCGTGATTGAAAATCAATCGGCATAGCCTTAGGCGGTTCTGGGTAGTCTCTTAAAGATATGATAGCTGTAGTTAGTGGTACATGAATCCACCCAGAAGCAGGTAGGATTTCTCGTTCTCATCTGAGAGTTGTGAAGAGAAATAAGAGAAAGAAGTTCAGGGCAATTAATGAGACTATGTAGTATTTTATAGAAGTAAATTAAATCGTGGAATTTTCTCCTAACTTGAAGAGATTCTAATTTAAATAGATAGTAGAATTTTGAAAGGTCATGATCGAATCTATGAATTGGTGATCTGTTTCTGAAAGCTAGGTGGCGTAGAAATTTACGTTGTACTTTTTCCAAATGAACAAGAGATAAATTAGTGTAAGGTGAGGCATATTCTAAAATAGAGCGAATCAAGGTTTTATAAAGAATTAATAGATTATTAATGGACCGGAAGGATTTGGTGTTGCGCAAAATCAAACCCAGGAAACGTAAAGCTTTATTCACTGTGATAGTAATATGTGAGTTGTTAGAGTCGAAAATCACTCCGACATCTCTGATGTTAGAGACAGTGCTCAAGGTTTCACCCTTTAAAGAATATGAAAAGTTCACAACATTATGTTTCCGGACAAAAGTCATTGCACTACATTTGTCAGTGTGGAGTTTCATTTTGTTTATAGAACACCACTGTGAGAAGGCAGAGAGATCCTCCTGTAAGCGGTGGGCATCATTAAAGTCAGTAATCCTCGCATTAACTTTGGCATTATCTGCAAACAAGATTTAACTATATTTGATAACAGATGGCAGATCATTAATGAAGATATTTAACAAAATCGGGACAAGATTGGGCCCTTGAGGAACACCAGAATTAATTACAAATGGCTCGGATGCATGGCCATTGACAACAACATACTGGTTTCTGAGAGAAAGATATGAGCGTATTCACGACAGGAGGGGATCATTAATGCCTGAGTATGATAACTTGTGAAGTAGTAACTCAGGAGGGACTATATTGCATTTATGAGTAAAATAATCTCCCTTGGCCATGCTGAGGAATGCAGAGCATCGAGGGGTGAAATAAGCGATTATGTTTCAAATTTTTGTGTACAAAATTCTTCTTCACTCACCACTAAACTGAAAATTGTGTTTCATGCATCAGTAAAAACCACTTCTGGTCAAAGTCTCAACGATATTCTGTGGAGCGAGCCAAAAGTGTAGTCAGAATTAATCTATATTCTTTTAAGGTTTAGAATTTTAAATGCACCCTTGCGGCTGATACAGAGAAAATGTACCGTATGGTAAGACTAAATAATGAGCATACTGCTTATCAAAAAATTCTATGGAGAGAGCATTCTTCAACTCCTCTAAAAACTTACAAATTAAAAACTGTCACGAAGTGCCTTGCTTGGATATTGATAGCGATTTTTATCCACACGATTTTTGAGACAGATTGTTATTATAACCTAATGGTTATCAGACCTTCAAACGCTAATAGATAAACAGAGAAGAATGATGTAACATTCAAAAGGCCGTGCAATCCGTGGAGAGTCTCGTAGAGCGCAGCGCGACTCGTTCCCGGGGCGGTGAATGAGAAGGGGGAACGTGGCAGTCAGAGCACGGAAGTGGCGGCGACTGGATGTATTTGCGAGCGCTGACGTTTCGTTAAGTGGAAAGTCGGTAAAAAGACGCAAAATGTCATTAGTGGAAGTATAGAAACAGATAATGTGTTTCGGAAAAGTGATCAGTGTTTGTTAATGGATAGTTTGTACGGGAGATACCGTGATGGAAACGGATACTGCATTGATAACTAATGGACACGTGCGATAGATGAGGTGAGAACGCGAACGTGAGTGACGGACGGTAAAGTGGCCGTGGCACATGAATGCGAGTGCGGAAACAGGTTGTTACAGTAACCAATAAGAGTGTTGACATATGCGGCGAGAACTCGAATGATCGGGAGGGAGAGTGTCCAGCATCTCGCGGGCGGGCATGTGAGAGCCCGGCATTCCGAATTCCAGTTACGTGGCGCTTGTGAGGGGGCGCCGTGATGAATGGACCAGTATTCTCGCGACAGGGACACGGCGGATGCGAGTTCAGCGAGGGAATATTACAGCAACGACGGGCAGTTGGAGTTCTGGCGGAGTTCTGGCGATGTAGGCGGCGGCGCGGCGAGAGTGCGCCAGTTCGGTAGTAGAAGAAGCCAAGTGGAACCCGACCGAAGCCGAGAGCGGACGAAGTTTGCAGGACAACGCAAATGAAAACATTGAGTATTAAAATATTTTATGGCGGGGGGAACCAGATGTATTGGGTGTAATGGGCAGGTAATTGGTGCAAGGCTATTCAGAAGCACGATACAATGTCTATTTTTAGTGAATTAAGATAGATAAGTAAGCTGTTCCATTAAGATAGTTAATAATAAGTGGTGTTTAAGAGGTACACTTAATTAAAATCTTAGGGGGATTATTAACAAGAATCCAGACACTGTAATTTGTTTATAAAAAGCCTGATTAATGCATAATAATAATAATAATAATAATAATAATAATAATAATAATAATGTTGAATCTGAGAGGTGTCAAATGATTTCATTTTAGAATGTGCCAGCACATACCTTATCAAGAACCAACCCTGTTCCCCTTATCCCTGTTAAAGATTCAGCTGACCATACCTGACAGACCACGGATTACAGTATGGATAATGAAATTGCCTTTCCAGAAGCCGCCACCGCTATATAAATTCCTTTTATGTATATGACTTATTGTATGGAGCAAAATATGAACTTGAAGCAATTCGATTATTCAAACAGATCTCAGATCTGCTCTTAGAAGCTAATCTCAAATTGAGAAAGATTAGAAAGTAATGTTGAATCTATGATAGATACTTTGCTTGGAGAATCCCCTGGAGAGGATCTTGGCGCAATAGCCTCAGAAAATTCAAATAAAATACTCGGTCTTTTCTGGCATACAGGGAGTGACACCTTACATTTAGCTCACAATGTTCAAATGCCACCTAATGGAGAGTAATTCGAGGACAATTCTAGAGAATTTTCAATTGATGTAAAGCTCTGATTTTTTTCTTCCAAGGTAAAGAAATCAAGTAATTCCTGCAGTCTATTAAGGTCGGTAGGCCAGTACGTTGGTTCACCAGTCGATAGTGCTGCGTTGAATGATGTAACTACGTTGAGCAGTGTTTTGCCTCGTAACGTCGATAGCCTTGACCCCCACTACGTGTGTTTTTTGTTGTAGTCGTCTCCGAAGATGAATCTTTCATCCAGTGTATCAAAATCTTCCCTGTACTTGTCTTCCTGAAGGCTAGCAATTTTTCTTTTAAATTACATTTAAATTGTATTTCTAAGAGATAAAACCTAATTGGGCTAATTTTATTTAAGGTTTGAGAATTGCTTGAAAAAATACATCAATATATTGAGAATAAAAATATATTTCTCGCAACAAAGACAAAAAAACGGATTATAAAAGAGATTTTAAATAATTTTTAAAAGATTAATTTGTAACGTATCACAAAAGCACGAATATAAGAAATGAACACAGAAATATGAAATAATATACAAATTCTAACTTACGTAGTGTCCAACTGCTTTGAAGTATCTCTCAAATTACGTTCACGAAGCGCAGAAATTTCGAAACGGGTGGCAGTTTGATGCCAAATTACACAAAAATACTCAAATGTTGGAAAAATTCAACGCGACCTTATTTGAAGATCTGTTTTCGATAAACACATGATGTTTCTTCACAACTGTAGTTTCAGGAAGACACGGGAAACTTTTGGATGCGCAAATTAAAGGTTGAGATATTTTTACGATCAAACTGATGAACCTTGAACTATTTTTGTTGTTGTTGCAGCGAAAAATATGAGAACTGTTTTCTATCACTTTATATCTCAACTGCACGAAATGCTCCGTAGTATATCCTGATGTGCTAAAGGGCACAGAAACAAAAATTACCTTGTCACCTTAACCTTCAACAGCGTATATAATGCCTTTATTACTTCGTCTTATCAGTAAATGAGTTACATTCATTACAGAAGAGAAATGTACAATGCAACTGAAAGGTCATATGCAACCACTTATCGCAACTCATTCATTTGTCGCATTTTTCTCTGATAATCGGTGTATTTGTGATGTTTAGATGAAACATAAAGATCATTTCATGAGTGTTCTGTTTAGAAACTGTTATGTTCGAAATTGAGAGTAAATGTAATTTGAGGGAATTACTCCAATTAGATTCATTTATCATCATTATCATTTCATAAATGTTTGTAACGATTCATCTAATTGGAAATGTTACCCCTACAAACGATATAAAAATCAAAACTTTCAAGAACGTATCTTATTTTATTACAACATGATTCGCAATGTATACAAACTCGTATGTTTTAAATACCTCTTCTCACGCTGATCAACGACTTCATGAAATGTTTGTGTCACGAAATGCGGATGCAATCGGTCAACATCCGTCTTCGTGCAGGCTGCGGCGTTCCCTTGTCGTAGGGGATCGTTGGCGGATAACCGCGGGAGGCGCGAGAGGCCGAGTGGCGGGTTGATAGTCCATCGCTCAGACGCGCGCGGGGACGCGCTCACGCCAGGGCGCCGACCGCGGCTCCATGCTGCCCCGGGCGAGGGCAGTGGCGCGGCGCGGCGGCCGCCTCGAGAAGATGCAGAGACTCAGGTGAATCGCCTTTATTTAATACTGTTTCGCTATTGACTGTTATTGCCTTCAATGCGGAGATGGATAAACACTGTATAACTTGCCTGAATTGAGAGGATCGCGGTTACATACAACTTATTGAAGAGATGAAGTTTAAACAGTTTTCATTGTGGTGAATGGTCCAAATAGTATGAGGAGCTGTACGAAAACGTAAGGTTCAAAGAAATCACTTTCGGTTTCATTAAACGCAGAATTTATTTCTCTATACCTTTTTTATTGAGACATCAAAATATCTCAAGATATTTAATAATAAATTAAAATATGTTGATGACTTTCGAATAGAAAACTAAATAATTTCGAGTAAATATCAGGAGGGACGTGAAGTTGGGGAATTAGAAGTTGTGAAGAATTAAATAGAATTAATTTCTATGGAGTATTTAAAATAATTGAAAAACATTTTAAATAAACAAATAATAAGAAGAAGGCTTAGACCAGGCATGTCAGTGTCGCGGGTAAGACTACTTACTAAAGCTCGCGGGAAGTACGTCCAGAGAAATTGGCGCGATGTTTAAAAGGAAAGCTACAAATTATTCCGGAGTGGCGTTACGTCACTGGATACCTGGCCTATGACAGTCTTTGGGAGAAGTTACTTGACAGTTACTGTCACAAATTTAGTTACATTAGTTCCCATTTTCATTTTAAGGCAAATAAATAATCAATTAAAATGAAATAATACATTAGTCCGATGTCAAATTCTCTATTGGGAGTAAAATTTAAAAAAAAAGAATTCAATCAAAATAGTCTTGATTTTGTAATCCTGTTTTCTTAAGAGTGATATAAAAGCATGAACTTTCTATGTTCAAGTTTGGTTTAAGAGACATATATATCCTCGTCCGTTAAAAGCTGTGTCCGTCCATAAGCGAGAAGTGTTATCTTAATGAGTGTTGTTAGTTCACTCCTAAACAAAGCGTTCTAGGGCCTTAAAAACTAAAATTTTGAGGCCCAAGGCCTCAAAGAAACATTTCTCACACTGTATTCTACATGAGAAGATCTTTTTGAACATTCTGTAACATTTTTGCGGGTCCGGCGCTTCTCAATATTCCCCCACCTAATCAAAGATGTGCAGAATCGAAGTAAATAAAACAAAATCGGGTTAATTAAATCACTTATAACTCAAGAATTATTACCTCCGATTTGATTATCTCCGATCTGTTGAATTCATCTCCGCCCCGAATAGCAGAATAACTATTTCCAAAATATTGGAAAATTTGACGAAAAATAATTATACAAAAAAATTAATATAATATATATGAATCAATGTTTGTTGGTTCGTGCTTAATACGCTGCCGTGCCAGGCATCCAATTGCGATAAAAATGTGTCAACCTATTACTTGCATTTGCGGGAAGAAAATAGGCAAAGTACAAGTATTGTAACTCCACTAGATGGGGCTAGAGCACATGATGGCGCTTCAGTTAAATGCAATTCCAAATTCTCGTGACCTTCATTGTTGCTGGGCGTTGCCGTGTGCCGTGGAGATGGTTGAAGAGAACACGAGGAGCAGGACGGAGAACGGCGCAAGTTGATGAGAGGAGAGGGAAAAAGAGACAGGGACAAAGAGAGAGGAAAAAAGTGAGAGAGAGAAAATAGAGAGAGGGAAAGTGAAAGGAAAAATAAAAGAGGGAAATAGAGAGGGAGAAAATAGAGAGATGTGGAAATAGAGAGGGGAAATGGAAAGACAATGAAATGTGAGAGAGGGAAACCAGAGAGCGGGAAAACAGAATCAGAGAGTGAGGGAAAAGATACACAGAGGAAAATAAGATACACAGAGGAGAAGATAAACAAAGGAGAAGAAGAGACACGGAGAGGAAGAAAAGAAACACAGAGAGAAAAGAGGCACAGATGGAAAAAGAGAGACAGATGGAAAAGAGAGAGTGGGGAAAATGAGAGAGCAGGAAAAAGAGAGAGGGGGAGGGAGAGAGGAGAAAAAAGAGGGGAAAAGAGAGTGGGAAAGAAAGAGAAGGGGGAGGAATATTTCCTCAATTATTTCTTCTGCGGCAGCAACGCGCGGGTATCAGTTAGTTGATAAATACAATAAATAACTGAATGATTTAATAACACAACACAAAGCGAAACAAGGGAAGAATTCATCATTCAAACATATTCCTGTCACTTAGCAAAGATGTTTAAATAAGGGAGAATTTTGTAAGAAAATAAACAAAATAATAATAAAAAATTAAAAATATAAACATAATACAATTCTCGGTTATTTGATAGAAAAACTCCGGCAAACATATTTTCGTACGAAGCCACTATTCACCGTCTCGCGTTGATTCAGCTTCCGTTTGTACACCCCTTTCTGGATTATAAGAGAAACTGAGTTCGGGGTCAGGGGAAGTTACGAGCGGTTATTTACAGGCTCACGAACAATAATACAAGGTACTGCGCCTTATAGTGTACACCTGAACTAGCCAAAATTAAATTAAATATAGACGTAATCAGAGTTATAAATTTAATTATAAAAGAATAAGGGGATAACTAGGATTATCTGAATATGAACCACTTTATTTACACATGAGTTAGTTTGGATGGCATTACCAAAAAGGAGAAGTTAAAATAAAAATGTTTCATAATATGAAAATTGTCTGACTTTGACGAGCCCTAGTGTAGGAACGGGCGCTCCACAAAATATGCGTTTGGTCTCATTCAATGCAGAATAAGGCCCTACAACTTTAAACTGAAACATGTTTTCTATGTCGTGAGTCTTTTACGACATGTAAACGTTAAACCGCAAAAATACATCTTTTGGGGGTAAATATTTACCCTCTCCTCCCCCACTTGAGGACAACTTCACCGAGGGGGAAACATACGATACTGACATTGGGCAACAATTGAAGCCATTAAAATAATAAAAAAAACTTAGTAGCAATTATTTGTGATTTGTCTACTTTTTTGGTTTTATTCCTGTGGACTTAAAAGGATTTTCGTATTTATACAATGTTTCTTATAAGAATGTGCTACTAGGAAAAGTATTGAATGACACACTGCCAAGATCACAAATAAAGACTTTTGTCATCTAACTGCGTCCGTTATTTGAATGATATCGGCCTAATATCATTAACAGCTATGCTCTAGTACTATATTACATGTTCAGTCAAGTGAGTGATTATTTTGACACTCATTTCTGCCACATAATTTTGGGGCGTGGTCGGTGTAGAAATGATTTTCCTTTATTTCACAAATGTTGGCTAACTTGAGCTGCTGTTGCCCCTATTATATTTATATTCCGCGAACTGGAGAAGTTTTTCATTAAACCAATGTATTGCAAAAAGAACAATTCTAATTTTATATTTAAATACATTTTACTTACGTGGATAATTCTTTCATTGAGAGTCGGGTCGGTATATTGAAAAATTAGTTAAACACTTATTGAATATACAGGCCTAAAGCGCAAGGTTCTTTGGTATTTCGCGAACTGACCATTAATTATTGACGTGCATGACCTCACCTTGAATTCCTCTACCAAAGAAATTATATTGGTATTCTCATATGATTTTCAACATGATATTTTAGCGGAGATGATCTCCAACAGTTTATTGCTGCTAAAGGCTGCCATCTTCTGGATATTTTTTCAAAACACAATAGATATAAATTAGAATGTAATATCAATTTACAAAATAAAAATATTTTTACTCCTTATAAGCGGATTCCTTTTTTATAAATTCTCAAAACTGCATAGTGAGTTTTGATCCATCCTGTACAGTTTTTCTTAATTTAATAGTATGTAACGCTCATTTCGTTGACACTGAGGTACTTGATAAATCTGTCTTTACCCAACTGACACGCATAAGGAGTCTTTTAATATCAAATGTAAAGGGTAAAAAAGCAAATACTTACGGCGAAGGATACTTTACCTTCTCGCCCTTACGAAGGAACTTCGTAAGAGGAGAAAGTTATGTAATCGTGCACCGGAAAACGGCATTTTGTTTATGTATACCTCACGTAACCTATGGTCAAAATGCGTCTACGTACCGCAATTCATGCATGATTATACAAATGAGTTTGGATCCAGAATCGGAAATAACGATGCATCGCAGCGAATTGGACGTTCTAGCAGAATGATCAAACTTTCTCTTCCTTTTGTTATGATTCTCATAGCCTAAACTACTGTTACGCCACTTCTGACGAATAACTAAGCCCAACACTCCTGTGGCATTTGGTCAAGTGAAAGCACAAGAAAGCATGCGCGGGCAACAATAGAAACTGAATAAAACGTTTTATTGAATAAGCATTTTATTGAATTATTATAGTTATTTCATCAATATGCGTATAATTATTATACGTTTTTCTCTTTGAAGGTTCCGACCCAACCAGCAGCTGCTTCGCGAGCATGTGATGGTATTTTGTGAGAGTACTAGCATCCCTGGAGTAAGATACCTCGCGGAAGAAAGCAGACCACGGCACGAGAGGTGAGCGAAGGGAAAGGGAAATATTTGCGTTTACTAGAAAAAAATAATTATTTTAACGTACCCTCTATAAAATTGTATCTCAGTGCTAGCACAATTTTTGCTTATCGCAAGCGTTTCTAAGCTCCATTGAGTGAAGAAACTTGTGATACAAAATGGCGCTGACTCTCGAGTAAAAGTTAGCATCGTATCTCGTATGTTAAGTTTAACTTTTCGATATTGAACCACCCTCACAGGAACAGTCCCAATTACCATCTGTCGGAATTACCATCTAACACAGGAACAGTCCCAATTACCACCTAAAAGAACTCGCCTTCTTGCTGTATTTCGCTGGGGGCTTTACGAATGAAGAGCATTCTCGCGCTCCCCAAACAATCCTAAAGGCCGTCTCGGTTCTACACTATTGCATATTTGAACATAGAATTATGCCATCTTGGTGCTTGTGCCTTTGTTCTCAGTGTACTGAGTTACTTCCTAATTGAAAACAGAGCAGAGCCGTCAGATCAACGAGCACGCGAATGGCCCTCGCAAAGGTTTGGAGCACGCGGCGATATCATCTTAGCAAAGTCACTCGCGTCACAGGCGGAAGCAGGGGTGAGAAAACTTCGTGCGAATGCGGCGAGTTGTCAAACCCAGGAGTTGGTATATCATAAAGAGTCATTTGTTAAATTTTACGAACTTTTAATGCAAGTTGACATGTAAACAGAAACTGCAGTTATAGAAGCATTGATCATTACACCAAGGAAACATTAACGGTCATTTCTACTAAGAGAATGCAGTAAACGAGATCTATTAAGAGTAATAACAAATAATTTAAATGAATATGTCTAAAAATTTAAACCAAAATATATATTGTATCAAGATAAGTATTAAAGAAGATAATTTCAGAAACACATTCACTATTATTGACAACCAACATTTAAAGAAATACGATATGCATATATTTTTATGGGGAAAATACACGCGATAAAAATACTTAAACAATTATAGCATAATGATGAAACGGAACACTATTTCTGGATTTGTTATAACCTAAAACGCCGACCTAAATTAAAATAATGCTTACTATTTAGAAGTGTCACCACGTTTTTGCCGACCTCCAATAAAATTTTTGTATTATACATGGAAGATTTCGTAACGTTTTTTAACACTGCTCTTTTTGTTATTAAATACTTCCTGCATATTAAACAAACATCATCTCCTCGCATCACCTCCTCGCTCACTACAGAAGAAATAAAGATCCCACTGGGACTGAAGCTTGTTATATGTCTTCTTGCCTCCCGTCACGACCGCCTACTGTGCATCCCTGAGAAATGAGAGCGCGGACTTCCCTTCGCCGCCGGAACTGCATGCCCTTGCAAGCGCAAGCGTGCTCCGAGCACGTAAGTGCTACGTATGACAGCCCTGGCATAGACAGATTACACATGTGTATTACATAGTTCCTGTATATTCAGAGATTATTGAAGTATTATGATTTAGTCAACGTTTCCTTCCGGGCTAGGGGGCCGTGGTCGATTGGAAAATATACTTCCAAACGTTTCGTCCGTAACTGCGACGGACATCCTCAGTGGCGATGTGGTCTCGGACGAAGAATCCACTTCAATGGTTCCCCGATGACTGATAGAGCCGCCCGGTCCGCGACGATATTTGTACCAGCGGGACTGTGGTGGGGGCCGGCTGTTGATAGACTCGGATCGGGCGATGTGGCGGAGACGCTAGCTGCGTGTTCGTGACTTATGTTTTCGCGTGCCTACCCGACTACTGTCACTTGTTTGTTTGTAAATAGGTTTTGGTTTTGTCTGGCGGATAACGGGGATCCAAACCCGGAAGGAAACGTTGACTACAACTCCGGCCGTGAAAGCCTACATTGTTTTTGTATTATGATATAGATATGAGTACATTACACGAGAGTCTCGGAATGCCCTCAATAAAACATGCATTTCTAAAATGTGTTTCAAATCCACAGGCAGAAGGATCCTCTTCGTTTTTTCGTCTTTTTTTCTTTTTTACTTTCCCGTATACGTACTATATACGGAGTAATATATGTAGTATAGGGAATGTTATGTAATGCCGCGTGAAGAAATGGCGAATTTTCGGCAGAAAAAATTCGTTGCCGGGCCATGAGAAAGAAAAAGTGGATAAATCCAGTTGCTAAATTAAGAAAAAATCCCCTAGCGCGTGGTGTAGCCATAATCCCTGTTTCATTATTATTCATTTATTATTTTATTGATACCGAAAAACAATTTAAAGCACAACGTCCGTCCGCGTGTCCTTCTGCCCGTCCGTCCGATGAATGTGAACAATTCAAGCGCCTAAACAATACGTATGATATTTTCCAAATTGAAGAAATCTCTGTCCATCTGGCCTGAGTCGAAGCTCTTAGATTTTGAAAAATGTTCATTAATTTTTGGGGGTACTTTACATGAAGCTCCTCGGCAATTTTTTGAAATTTTCTCAAAAACAGCTCCAAATTTTTTCTTCAAATATCTTGTAAGAATAGAGTAAAATGCACTTGAAGTGGCATATGTCCGATTTTCAAGGTTGACTATGAATTTTCGAAAATTGCAAAAGTTTGAACTTTATTAAAACATTACTGTTTGTTGTACGAAAAAATAATCATTTGTGAAGGAAACATCATTTAAAGGTGTGGCGTCAATTTTAACATTAAACTGGTAGGTTAACCTCTGAATAATTGAGGCACACACTAATTTTTAGATGTATGTTTGTACATTTTTTCCATAGACTCAATATTGATGACTCATTGCTGAAAGGTCAATGTTTGCGTGAACATAAAAGATAATGGAAACATGCAAGACCTTGATGGAGCATTCGAGACACGCACATTCTTTCCAAGGAGTCGGGAACATTGCAAGAGAACGAGCACATTAGCGCACAACCCAGAAAACGAATTTCTTCTCGATCATATTTTTCAAAACTCATACCATTCATTCCTCAACTTTAATAAAATAATCTCAATTGTCGCCTTTCTTGTCATTAAAGAAATCTGATATTCTAATTTCATATCCGTCAAAAAAAATAGCGGGAGATGTGGCTCAGTGCATCAACTGCTGTCACTGCAGTCCCTCTGACCGGGAGGTTCTAGGTTTGAGTCGCGACGGCGCACGGTGTTTCGTTTGAGACATCCAGCTGGCCAAAACCCATTTTTCGAAGTTTCAATTTTGGACGATGTTTTTGACCTTTTCTATAGATAAGCATCCAGAGTACATGGCTTCAATGTTTACAAGGTGCTGATTCACGAGGGTCAGTCAGATGGGAGTCACTCTCAAGTGTACTTTTCACCATTTGCTTTTCTTTCTTATTATGAAATAGATTTTGAGAACAAAATCTTGTTTTCCATCTTGAAATGTCCTGCGTGAGTTTTCAAGTGGTCTTGAATGATATTGACAATTTTGCGGTCCTTGATTTATTCAGTAATTGGTGTCATCCGCATTAAACGATGTCCACCTGCCAGGATCGTTAATTATATTATCTTGATCAACAAAATTTTGAATTACTGGATTATCATTGTTACCAACAATAAGCACTTCATCCTGGATTTCTTACATTGTTTGCTCCTCTTCCAATCGTCCACACTATCAGGAACAGGTGATGCAGGTTGAAAAAACTAAGTTTATTTGGGAAATTTCTTAATGATTTCCTCATCTTTCTCTCTCTGTTCCTCAGCTAGTTTTCGTTTTTGACATCCACTTGGATAATTTCTCTTCATATTAAATTTTGATTAGAGCAAATAAATCACCTACAATAAAATTATTTATGTTATGGATTGACATTTGCAATGGGTGTGAAATTTTGTAAAAATGATTTAAGTTAGTAAAAATGATTTTCATTCAAAGAATTAGTATATTGGCCAAAAGATAAAATGTAACACTGTAATCGTTATATATATGTTTCATTTTTTATTTGGAGTGTAGCTTCAGTTCATGACACTTGGGGAAAAAATCAATGGTATCCCTCCCCATCAATTCAAAATAAAAATATCTATTAGTGGATAGGTTATATAATATTTTATTAAATATACAAGTATATTTGCATTTCAACATACCAGTACAAGTATACTTATAATTCATTAACAACTATAAGTAATTAAGAATCTTACTATTTCTTGATGAAACTTGACAAACATACTTTCTAGTGGATTTTAAGCGATCATATATACCATATACAAGACTCCGATGATTTTTCTCAAACATTGTACTCAAATGTTGTTAAAAATTCGAAGGGTTGCGAAAACATTGCACGTTATTAGGTAATCGTCTAATATATATATATATATATATATATATATATATAGTGACGAACGTGAGTTTAGAGGTTCGTCACAGGTGCCCACGCACCATAAAACACCATAAAAGAACGGGGAAGAGAGCGCGGCGCAGTTTTAAAAAGGGCGCGCTCGCGGACGAGGAAATTGTCGCCCGCGGCATCCGCCGAACGTCGCGAGGAAATGACGCGCATTAGCTGGAGAGGAGAGGAGGAGTCGCCGCGTTACCCCTACAGGCAAGAAGGCATAAAACGCCAAGAAGGTAACGGTCGCCGATTGTAACGTACTATTCGTAAGAACATCATTAGTTAGGAGTGTTCGGCGTCTGAAAGGCGTCTAGTTAGTCGTCGGCGAATTTGTTCGGCGAAGATCGGCGAAGGAGGTCGCCTGTTAAATTGCGACACAAGTTGATGCTCAGATTAAACCACAAAATCTGCAGCTGGAGTGAGAGAGAAAACTAGTACGCGGCGAGAACCACACATCACGCCGGCGTATGAAAACACTAGGCACGAGCAAAGGACGCGCTGAATGAAATTTGGAGCTGGGCGAGTACCCTTCGAAATTGGACGAAGGAGACGGAGCCGGGAGCAGAAGATAGAAGACGGGGGGAGCCGGGAGAAGAAGACAGAGGAAAAGGGACGGAGCCGGGAGCGGAAGAGAGAGAAGACGGGGGTGCGAAGGCAGCGAGTCGCCAAACACGAGGCCGCGACTTGCGTTGCACCTACCGGCAGCGTTCGTGCGGCAGCCAGCGACCAGACGCAAGGCCAGCTCAACGCGAGGGGCGAGGTAACGGTGCAAGCAAAATCTAGATCACGTTCGCGCCGCGTTGAAAGAAAAATGTTAAGAGAAGTTATACGGGGAGGTACTGGACTGTGAAGGCGAGATAACTTTCAGTCGCAATTAGAAATGCACTATCCATTTTGACACCTGATTACCTGTTAGATTTGTCAATGAATTGAAGTAAATTTATGTAGTAATAATTGCATTGAAGTGTGGAGGAAGTCGTGCCACAGCACGTTAATTGTTCATGTAATTTTAGGAAAAACAAATGTAAATAAGAATGGTAAAGAGTACGCAGTTATTGAGTTAAGAGTGGAAGTAGATTTAATCAGTTTCATTTCAAAGGAATTCCTTAATTCATTGAACAGTAATTCAGTGTGTAGAATTTTGAAGAATCTTTGGTCATTTTTGATTTAACGAGAATATTGTGTGTGTTGATGGTACTTTGAAAATTCCAAAGAGGATGATGATGATTTGTGTGTAGTGGATTTGGTTATTATTTTTTGAAGTCATTAAACTTTGTTTTACTGTTATTTGTGTTCCTGTGTTTTGGATTGCTCTCTACACCCCAAAAGATCTCACTGCCCTGAGATAAAGTAAGCTCGCAAGAGCAGATACCTACGCACCCGCCCAGACGCTCAACGATTGTTGAGAGTAAGTTAAATTAAATTAGGGTGTTCAGGGCGGGTTTGCGTCAGAAAATACATCTATCTATCTATCTCTCTCTCTATATATATATATATTCTCTCTCTATATATTTTATATATATATATATATATATATATATATATATATATATATAAAACCCGCCCCGAACACCCTAATTTAATTTAACTTACTCTCAACAAGAAATCCAGAGAGCCTAAAAATTACAATATTTTATTAATGTTATTTGGTACACTGTTGTATCATCAGAGTCCAATCTGTACATTAAATATAACATGTATTTATAGCAAAAAAATATTTAAAAATTACAAACATTAAATTTTTATTTATTTTAGACTTTTTAAGTAGCTTGTCGTTATAAATACATGTTATATTTTGTGTGCAGATTCGACGCTGACATTATAACAGTGTACAAAATCACTAACTACTTGGACTTGTGTATTTCAATAATAAACAAACGTTTTTTATTCTTTATCTATAATGAAAAACTGTAGGTATATAAATAGGTATATGAATACTTACTTCAACAGATACAGTTATATAATAAACACAGACACAGAGACTTAAAGCACTACAACACCTTCAATTTTGTTTTTTATATGTTATTGTTCCATCAAGTTTAAACATGAAATTCGCAGGATATGGGTAGCAGCGACATAAGTCAATAATGAACTTGAACTTAAACAAAAGGCCGGTTGCTTTGAATAATCATACTTTTGGATAGAAAAATTTAATCCCCCAACGTTTCAAAGATTGAAAAATTGATTATTTGAACTCATAAATATTAATAATATTATAAGTGTATATAAACAACCTTATACACACTTTCAAATATTTTCAAATTTAATTATTTAAATAATATTGCTAATTTTTTTAAATGTTAACAAACATCAATAAATCTCTTCTTTTGAAGGGGCCCCAATTTGACGGGGGCCCTAAGCAATTGGTTAGTCTACTTTTGCGGTAACCGGGCACTGCGTAAGTGTAATGTAAATTGTAATATTTCAGGAGGTGGGTTGAGTTGGCTCTGAGCCAATGTCGCTCTCTGCTGCGACTCTCACTGGGAAATCGTAGGGTTCGAATTCTAACGGCGGTGTAATTTTCGACACCAGCATAATTTAGTTAGGTTCAATTGAGCCGCTATCTCGAGGACAATTCTAGCCGCCATCTGCTCAGATCAAAACCAGGCGAATGCGTGGGCATTACTTTGCCAAACGGACCACGCTCCGCATACAACTTTCCTTCCTTTTGATTGATTGATTGTTAGTGATTCCGGGCGCGCCAACAACTAAGGTCATTAGTCTCGTGAGTGTAGTAAATGGCTTCCTCGGGAGGCGACTGTGATCTTCCCCCGCTGGAAGGCGAGATATGGCGCCGACCTACCGTCCGCTAGTGGGGTTTTCACAACCAGGTATCTCAGCGGGCCACCGCTCCAGCAGGACAAACTCAAACACTGTGCTCTCCACCGGTCTCCCGGCATACGAGTTAGTGTATTGCATGAAGTGTAATTTTATGTAAGTGAGGAGTGACGATAGCGCAAGGAAGAGGAAGGAAAGATCGCGCGCGGTCCGAGGAGAATTCTAGCAGCCGGCTGCTCTGATCGGTAGTTTTCTTGGTTTCTCCGATCAATACTAGGCGAATGCCGGAGCAGTGCCCTAACAAACGGGCCATGAATCGCGCGCAATCTTTCCTTCTTCTTTCGTGTCCTGTCCTATCCCTTACTTACACACAATTATAATTACATGCACTACACTACCACACATGCCGGAAGACCGCGCGGGTGCTTAGAGATTGTCCCGTCTAGGGGGGACGCGCTGGGGGAGAAAACCTGGTAGGGAAAACCCTGCTAGTCGACGGTAGGTTGGCGCCTGATCTTACCATCCAAGAAGGAAGATCACCAGAACCTTTGTAAAACGCATGCACTACACGTATAGGATTAGCAATTGACGCGCCAGGAATCACAATCAATCAATCGTTAATAGGAACAAACTCCAGACTCTGACTGATCTCCTGAGGTATAATAGTCCTGAGGTCTTGCTGTGCGTGAAAGAGTGTGTATTTAAGGGAAAGGATGGGAAACAAAAGATAATGCGCGATCAGTCGCCCGTTTTTTACGTACAACTGCGGCATTCGCCTGGTACTGATCGGAGAAATCATAAAAAACTATAATCCAGAAAACCAGACCATTGTAATTCTTTCCCAACCAACGACAGAACTCGACCTAGATAGAATACGTCTGCTGACGAAAATACGCCACCGTTGAGACTCGACTCTAGGACCTTCCGGCCAGAAACGCTGCGGTGTCCATACTTGTTCTTCTGAGCCATCTCAGCGGAAAAAATCACAATGATTTTCCCCCCCAAACCTGTATGATTCTACTGAATTACCGGTATTTTCTCATGGAAAACTACCGGTATAATACCTTTAAATGCAGACATTTTACTGGTATAAACGTCGAATAAAAGGAAAATATCTCTACAAATACCGGTATTTCACCTCTTTTACCGATTTTTAAGGGTATTTTGAATAAAGTTATAATAGAGGTAAAGGCATTTGTATACCGGTATAAATACCTTTTCGGCTATTATTTCGGTATTTGGTCCCTGATATGTACCAATTAATTCTACGGCCTTACCACCAATTTGAATTTACTAGCACGGTCTTAGCAGCAGGTGAAAATTAAAATAGTTGGATTTATTTCACATCACACATCAACACATCACAAACATTTTTGACGCTCCACATCAATCTTCGCTCTGCTGTCGCCAGGTGTCTGTGGGCAGTGGCCATCGTGATGTCGGTGCTGGCTTTCGTGTTCATGTTCTCCAAGATGTGGAGGCGCTGGCGCGATTCGCCAGTGATAATCGCAATGGACGAACGCCAGCGCGCTGTGTGGGACATCCCCTTTCCCGCCATCACCGTCTGCCCCAAAACCAAGATACGCGCCACGCTCTTCAATTTCTCACAAGCTTACGAAAGAGTCAAGAGCGAGCAAAGCGACCCGCACGAGTAAGTTGATATTAGCGCGTCTTTATGGCTAAAAAAGAATTAATCTTTCGCTTCATAAAATGGAAGATTATATTTTAAAAGAAATATTTGCTGATAAGATTTCGAAAAACGGTACATTGGAGAGCTTGAAAGGGGTATGTGAGAACATTGAATGCATTGTCTGTGCTCAAAAACACAACTTTGTAGTAAACTTTGTAGTTACAACATAAATTTAATACTTTGAAAAACTATTGTAAGCACAGAAAACCATTGCAGGTATTGCTTTGAGCAACAAAACTTTAAGAACAAATATCAGATACCATCTTTCCAATGTTTATTTTTTATCTTTGAGATTAAAAACAAGTGCTTAAAAAGGCCGTACATGATACAGCTTTTCTACTCTTTTTGGCACTTAATCAAGGAGAATTAGAAAGCATCATTGTGAGACTCAGAAATTAAATATATGGCACTATTTTGGCAGAAATAACTGAGTGAACTTCTGTAGTTAAAATTTAGAAGTGGCTTCGATACTACTGTGCTTCGGTCGGATTCCACACTGTAACAAAAAATGATGTTGCACGGTGCCACTGATTTCATTTTTTTGATTATATCGAGTATTTTGTTAGTACTCGATTAACTTTTTCAGTACAATAGTTTTTGTATTCTTTTTTCCTTTGAATCATATTCCTTGCAATTTTTGGATATATCTCCTTTTCTGTTTTTATCCTGAAGATGGGAAAATATTCCTCTAAACGTCGCTGTGTGAACTCATATCTTTCTACCTGAAAATATGACTAAACATTTTTGTCTGTTGTAAAAGTATGAGGCCATATTCTTTTAATAAGATGGACTAGTGAAACAGACAATATTCTGATTGAAGTGTTATAAAAGAAAATACTGCAGAAAGCAGACAAATCTGTACTGTACTTGTAACACTGTTCATAATGATTATAGATCAATCTGCATAATAATAAATTTAACTTGTTTGTACATACCATCTAGATCTTTTACTAACATGTTTAAAATAGCATTTACAGTACTACTAGTTTTCCTACTCCTAGTTCCTACTCCTATACTCCTAGTTTTCTCGCAAATGCTTCAACTTGTTTTCTGCAAATTGTTTTGCAAATGCAATACCATGACTCAACATGTTGCCTTGAAAATTTGACGGAATCACTGTTGATAAAGAAAATACTGGCACAGGTAAAACACAGACCAAACCGGTTGATCTCGGGTTTACGGTGCAATTTAGTTTTGGCCTCCTCCACTATTATAGGAGTAAGATATATCACTTGCCTTGTCATGATCCGATTCTCTTCAATTCGGTGCACCGGAATTTTATCGTTCACGGGACGGGAATCGTTAATATTATACTGTTTTTATTGCCAAACCTGACAAGATAGTCTTTATTCTTCACTGTACAGAATCGTCCATTCTTTGGCAATATTGTTTCTTTCTTCTTTTTGACGAAGAACATCAAAAGGTGAAAGAAAACTGTCTCTCTTTCTCTCTCTCTCTCTCTCTCTCTCTCTCTAATGCAGCATACATACGTAAGTTTGACTTAGTTCACGGCCTCCAGCGTTAAGGCCTGTGATGTAGGTGGCTGTGGTAAAATTGACAAGCGCCGGAATAGCAAAAATGTAAAAGAATGTCTAGTAATATCTCATTCTATAGATTACAATATGAGGAAAGTTTCTTTGAGGCCTTCTGTCTCAAAAGTTCAAGTTTTAAGGCCCCAAAATGCTTTATTTAGGAGTTATTTAACTATTCTCCGTTCACCCTTAGAAAAAAGTAGATGTAAAAAATAGCACGTGCTTTGAGATGCTTGCCATTGGTTAGTTGACGCCATACGGCCTCAGGTGTGTTCGTGTGCAGAAGAAAATTGTTTTAGATGTAATGGCTAATTTATCTCACTATGTTAAAATTCCAGAGGAAACTTACAATCTGTAACTCAGATTCCAAAATAATGAGACCACTGTTCCCACGTCGGCCCTTCCGGAAGAGAAGATATCGATGTCGGTGACAGTTATGTGTCCAGCGCCTTCTTGGTATCAGCTCTAGCGGAAAAAATGAATATGTGAGAGTCACGAGGCTAACTTATCCCCCCGCACGTGCAGCAGTAACTGGAGCTGTTGATTTCTTACTAACTGATGACAGACGCAGGTTGGGTCACACACGGTGGGAGGCGATATACTCATGCGACGCGAAGCAGATCAGTTAAGTTTTTGTCAAGCAATTCGAAACGTTTGCGTGAAGATTTTCGGAGAGCGGTGCGAGTCCTTCCTTAGTGAAACACCACAACGGTAAACTGTTACAGAGTGGTGAAAAGCGAGAGTTATTGATAGTTTTTAATACATTTTTAACACTTTTTAGAACTTCTCGAGCAAGGTTTTTCTAAAGTGATGCCAGAACACTGGTGTAGTGCAGTTATGCATAGTATTAAAGAGGAACAGAGGATTTGGGAGGTAGATGGCTTCAGTGACAGTGTCGTGGACGAGATAGTCATCACCGAAGGTTCCTCTTTCAGCAACGAATCATCTGCTTCAGACATGAAAGGAATTGAACCTCTTTCTGAAGTACAGTGATCGTAAGTAAATTGTTTGCATGAGATTAAAGGGTGAATATTAGTTAATACACTCGAAATATTAATGTAAATTGAATATTGACTTTCGCTTGCTCACTTCATTCTCGTAAAGATTTTTTAAAATATAACTTTGCAAACTGGTAGTTAAGAGTGATTTGATTAGTTCTATTATCAAGTAGTTTCGGTTAATGTGTGTAAAGATGCGTTCATGGCGCTATTAGAAATGTTAATATTCCCCTACTGCTCTACAGAAGTCGGGTTCTCGTTTGGAGCGATCACTGACTAAACCGAGCGCGCGTGGCCGAAAGTAGCGCGAGCGGAGTCCGCGATTGAGAATCGAAGCATGGCGGATGAATACCTCGCGTTTGTTTACATCAGCTTCTTTCTAAGGGCGAACGAAGAATACATAGATTTTGACAATGCTGTCGAGTGCTGCGGGTTGCATTTGGCTGCGTTTTTTAACAAATCCTTCCTATTTTTAAAGTCAAAGTGCAATTAATCACGTGTCCATGAAATTCTCTTTCTTTCGAGACCTCATTGCCGCAAAGGAAACGCATACTACTGAAATAATAAAGAAGACGATACTTATGCCTTATGCTGAGAGTGAGCACACCGGTTACTTCTTTCGCATGGCACAATATCTGGCTTTGAGGATACAAATCAGAAAAACAGTTTCTTTCAACCTTTTATAGTATTTAATTAATATGCCTCCGTTCATCACTCGCGGCTTGATCACGTGAGGGAAAAATAAGGAGTCATTCACTGTGTCTCGCTATCCTGAACTAATGATTTGTTTGTGAAACCATCGTTAAGATTCTAAGAAATTGCTTCAAAAACATGAATGTTTGCGTTTTTTGTTAGGGAAAGAGCTAGAAAGAGTTTTGAGCGATTTACAACACCCACAGGGGTGATCAATTGCTCATTTAATTTATTTCAATCGGGTAAATTGATTTGCATTTTTTTCAGGCAGATCCTTTAAGTATATTATGAAAGAAGAGGTTCTACCACAGCACGCACGTTACAACGTTATTTCTAACTTTTGCAGTTTTCGAAAATCCAGAGAGTTTAATGCAAATTAGACCGGTGCCATTCCTTAAAGAATTGTTTCTCTTATACGTGGAGAAAAGTAAAGATAAAATTTGGAACTTTTTTGAAATATGTTTTTTCTTTTTATAATTTGCGTTACTAGTCGAGTCAAAATCTGATCTGGAAAAGAAGTAAATTAAAGAGTTTATTAGTGAGCATTATGATAAAGTTTTAAAGTATACATTATTTTTTTCTTTCAGATTATCCGTTTTTGAAGATTTATCATTGATATGCGACACATCAATAATAGCAAATGGCACAGATTTCAGAAATATATCAACTATTCAACGAATAGAAGAGGTAAATATATGCAAGATTTTAAAATAGATTACGTATTACTTGAAAGTATAGTCACAAAACACATAAAGAACTGAATTGATAATAGAAATATATAAATATGATAATAGAAATAATAATTATCATGTATATTATTATTCTTATTCTTATTATTATTGTAAGATGAAAATATTTCGTATTGAACGGTATTTTACAAAACTTTCATTAATTGTAACAAAGAAACCAAGAAAAGTTACGACAACAAGAATAACAAAATTACTGATAAAACTGATTGTATGTTTTCTTATTATTCGCGATTATTTCTTATTCTCTGGCTTCATTATTTATCGGGTCCATGAAGGGAGTGGAAATAATACACGACAATTACTATTATTATTATTATTATTATTATTATTATTATTATTATTATTATTATTATTATTGCTGTTGTTGTTAATGATAATTTTAATAAATTGAGTCTTATTGTTATTACTGTTACTATTATAATCATTCATTGTTACTGTTTACAGTAAGATTATTATTATTGTAATATCAGTTTTTTCTAATAATTTTTGTTTTAATACCGCTACGTCAAGTATGCACTGCCAAAAGATCCGATGATATATTATCCATCATTTGGACAAGATGACATTCAGGAGGATGAATTTCAACCCCTTCTGACAGGGGAAGGACTCTGCTATTCTTACAATATGATTCCAGGAAAATTATTTTTCGCCGAAAACACGTAAGAAAAAATCAGTGCTATTTCTTTTTCACATTTACGACGAATTTTTCTACGATTTTTGTAACTATTGAGTACATGATTTATTTAGTAAATGTCAAGAAACACTATTAACGGTACAGTAGGTTATATATCTGCTCCTAAAATATTTTTTTAAAGCAAGTAAATTTTTCCTAGATTAATTGTGCGCTTATTAGTGAGTTACATTTATATTTATATTGATATTTGCAGTTTCCATCGCTTAAGAAATTATTTAAATTATCCACACGTGGAAGTGAAATGGACTCTGGATGGCGGGTATGACTCAACGGCGGAAATCGACAGCTATCCTCATCGAGCTTTGGGATCTGGAAGACCTACAGGCATAAGCTTTATGGTACGAGTTCAAAAGACCGACCTGGATGACTTGTGCACAGAAACCATACAAGGGTTTAAGGTACATTTTTTTTCATGTTAGTAGTCTAATGAACTAGAATGCATTACTGGTGATTAACTGGTCATTTACTGGTCATTACTAGTCATTACTGGTCATTACTGGTCATTTTCTATTATTATCATCTATTGTATTTCTATCATCTCTGTTTAATTTTGCGATCAAAATTAAATATTGTTGTTTTCGGCTACTCCATTTGATGGGTCTAGTCGTCGCTTCTCCTAAGGACACTGACACTGTTCCCCCACTCCCACTCTTCGTGCACAGCCGTAATGAGGTAGAGGGGTCTCTAATCAGCTTTCAGGCTGAGTTCAGGGACAGCTTGAGGCAAGTTCCGTGGATAGTTAGCTCAGGGTGTGTTACTGGGTAGAACTTGCGTTGTAACATGCAAGAACCTAAGTCGGTCAGTATTCTCAGTAAAGATTTAATGACTACTTTCGGAAGATTTCAGAGACTGTTTCGGAGGCAATTCTTACCATACCATTCCTTGCAAGTCCTATTACTATATGGTTGAGACGATTACATTTAGCATCCTTAGACTATTCACTGGTCCCAAGGGGAATGTGTAGAGTTCTTATGTCTCACTGTATTCGGGAATGTATTTTGTGTGAGAGTGTCACTTATGTCGTCACAGCTTGATAGAAATGTATATGTTTTACCTCAGTGCTCTTGAAGATTTGTTTTCTTTAAAGATTTACTCGGCAATTCTCGTTTAGACCAATTCTGCGAGAAACCTGTTCTACGTGTAATTTACTGAAACTATTTTTAAATAATTTACTCTGCATGAGATTCAAATAACTTATATATTATTTACTCTGTAACATGTCATCAAAGTATGCACGAGTATTGTGTTAACGTGGTTGAGTGTTAGGAGTAAATTATATATGCAATCTGCTATGTTCATTTTCTTGCTACAGCCACATTTTCATTGCCTTACTGGTAATAATAAATTGTTCAATACTGTAAAAAAATTAATCAAGTAAGTTATATTATTATTGTTCATTAGTTTGTTTTCAAGAATCTATTACAAAATTTTCTCACATGAATTGTTTTATAGGTATTTAATTCTTTTTTAAATGAATTATTGCGTTTTATGAGGGTTCTGGTGGTTAAAGCCTAGTATTTAGTAAGATTATACTTGAAATAGTTACAATGTGACCTGTTTTAGATTTAAAACTGTCAAAGATTTTTGTTTCAAATAACCCTCAAAATCTTCTGGACACAATTAATGCAAAATAGAATATGAGCATGAATTGTACTATTCCTATGACAGATATTTCAAGGTATTTTCTTTATTAAACTGGCTTTGTTTCCTTGGTATGATTAAATCAGAGAAATGCAAAAGTGATTTTCTTTGTTTCGTGGCAACAAATGTCCGCTCTTTCTCCCTAATTCACTAATATTGTCCTTACCCAATCGAAATGTGTGGTGCGGTAAAAAAGTACCTTTGAATGGCTTATCTCAACTTCAAAAATTCTCTTTCAATTCGAAATTTATAGGATATTGCAGTTTTCATTCCAATTTTAGTTTGCACCGATAAAAAGCTACATACTCCCGTCTAGCTTTAATTGAAGTAAGTTATTTTAAGAAAATGGACTGTATAGCTTGGCGATTCGTGCTTCATTGAATGTACTTTTCACTGCCAAAACAACATATCGGTACATTACTCTGAGTATTTCGTTGTTTGCAAGTATTGAATTGCAACAGTAGTTATGCAATGTTGCCTCATTGATAGTTCTCTCTTGCTCCAGCGTAGATTAGCAGCACGCACAAGACAGAAAGATATTACGCAGAGTATTAATGATTGCAAATGCCTATGAAAGTACTGCATGTAAGTGAATGTCCTACGCCTCCTGCACTAGTTGTCAACATTAGGAATAATTACAGGAATTGCGCATAGTTTTTTATCCGTCTATTTCTATGTCCCCTGATGGTGTACATATGGGTGGAAGTTGTCCACGGCCTGCTCCAAAGCAGGCCATAATGTTCCAATTTGACAATGTGGAAAGAAGTGTTGTTTGATCAGAGCGGGGCGTATAGTTGTCTATAGCTGTCACACAGCTTTCCTAAAACAACAGTATTGGGAAAAGTGTGTACGAAGAATGCACGATGTAGGGTGTAGAGGTATAGAAAATATATAGATGGGGGGGGGGCTCAAAATTGAATTGCGACTGATGCTCGCAACTGCTGCGTGCAATAAAGCATAATGTAACATTAAGACCAGTCTCACGGGAGACTTACGTTGTTGTACCTTACTAAAAGCTCATGGTGTCAGCTGCGTCGACTATCGGACATCGCGAGTTGAAAGCTACAAAAGGCGCATTAGTTTCACTTACGGTGTATCTTGAGGGTCTTGCTCGAGCTGTGGGTACAACACACGTCGCCAAGAGCGTTTACATGCCCTTTCGCATAAGATATACTGTTAATCTACGACGAGACTCGTGTGTACATGCATCGATGCAGCTGACGTCATCAGCTTTACGTGAAGGGCGTCAACGCAACGGTTGTGTAAAACATACCTAATACGGAGCGCAATCTAAAAGCTCTACTTTTTACCTTCCCGTATACGTACATATACACGTAGTATAGGAAAAGTTATGTAATGCTGCGCGAAAAAATGGCCAATTTTCGGCGGTAAAAAATTAATTGCCGGGCCGTGAAAACGAATAAGTGGATAAAACCAGTTGCTAAATTAAGAAAAAAAATCCCCTAACACGAGGTGTAGCCAGAAACCCAGTTTTCTAGGTCCTTGATACCGAAAACCCAATTGAAAGGAAAACGTCCGTCCGTCCGTCTGTCCGTCCGTCTGTCCGTCCGTCTGTCCGTCCGTCTGTCCGTCCGTCTGTCCGTCCGTCTGTCCGTCCGTCTGTCCGTCCGTCTGTCCGTCCGTCTGTCCGTCCGTCTGTCCGTCCGTCTGTCCGTCCGTCTGTCCGTCCGTCTGTCCGTCCGTCTGTCCGTCCGTCTGTCCGTCCGTCTGTCCGTCCGTCTGTCCGTCCGTCCGTCTGTCCGTCTGTCCGTCCGTCCGTCCGTCCGTCCGTCTGTCTGTCCGTCCGTCTGTGAACACTGCTAGCGCCTAAACCATACGTACGATTTCTTCCAAAATGAATATTCCCCAATCGATCTGCTTCTAGTCGAAGCTTTGAGATTTTGAGAAAGATTCTTCAAAATTTGGGGGTACTTTATATGAAGCCCCCCGGGGATTTTCAAAATTTTCTCAAAAACGGCTCCAAATTTTTTCTTTAAATTTCTTGTATGAATAGAGTAAAATACACTTATTAACATGCCATAGGTCCAATTTTCACGGATAAGTCTGAAATTTCGAAAATTTTGAAAGTTTGAATTTTTTTCGACGTCTTTCTCCAGCTACAAAATAGAAGATAGAGAATTTTTCATCATTTAAAGATCAGAAGAAAGATCAGAATTTCTTCATCAGAAAAGAAGATCAGAATTTCTTCAATTAAAATTTGTTCTGCATATTAAGTTCTTTCATAAAGGTCATGTAAATGTTTCTCAAAATTTTAGTAGTTTTCGTGCAATATGCATGTGCAACATTAAAAAAATTACAAAAACAAGATTTTATCAAAAACTGCTCCAGATTTTTTCTTTAAACGTTTGGTAGGTATAGTGGTAAATTTACTCTATTAGATGACATAAAAGCCATATTGGTCTATGGGTTGGTTTTTCAAAAATTACAAAAATGTAAATTTTTTTACTTGTCTCTCACGTCGTTAATATTTACATTATAGGCGATTTTTTCCCATTATTATATTTACGAGTATATATGCTTTAAATAATGTCAAGTAAAGTTTCTCGAAAACACTACCATTTTCTGTGAAAAGTAGCTCAAAATTCGGCATTTTCAGAAATGCTCAAACGCCATTTTCTCATATATGGCTGCAAATTTTTTCTTGAAACTTTTGTAACAGATAGTGATAATTACACTCTTTGATATGACGTAAAGTTTATTTTGAGTTATTTTTTTGTTTTTCAAAAATTATATAAATGTAAATTTGAAAGATCTCTCACATCTGTAATATGCACATTATCCGCAATTTGTAAAGATGATTATATTTGTGAGTGTAAGTGCTTCAAATAACTTCAAATAAAGTATTTTGAAAACTCAAAATTTTTCTGTGAAAATGAGCTTCAAATTTCGCATTTTTAGTAGTGCTAAAACGCCATTTTCTCTTAAACGGCACATAATTTTTAAAAGAAAATTGCCATTTACGGCTAGGTTTTTGTGTTCTTTAATATTCTAAAATAAATATTTTCGTTCTACCAATAGGAAACCGAAAAATGAAGAAAATGACAAAAAAATGTACTTTTGGCGGTGATAGATGGTAGCTGGCAAGAAGGAGTATGTGGCAGTTCCGAATAGCTAGCAAAGATCCAAGAAAAAAGAAAGCTAATACGGGAAAGTGTGTGCCATTCTGTAGCACCACTAGTTTAAAAAATTGTTTCGAAAATAGCTGATCGTTTGGAGAATAGTGGTGTAAATATAGTTCTATCGGAAGTCGTAGTTATCTGCAAATGAACTCTAAGAATGGTTGTCCATCTTTGGAAGCCAGATCTATGTTGAAGTCCCTGCTCAATACGATTTTGCTTCTTGAACTATCCACAGCGTCTAACAATTTCTAAACAGTATCTTTTGGGCTATAAGACACCAGTTCGAACTCACTGAGCATCTAAAGACTGAAGAGCCTTATGTAAAATACCCTGCACTCTGTGACCATTCACGACCATTTCCATAAACCATGTATTAGCCAAAACGTCATGCGTTGTGAACATTCAACGTACTCGCACTACATTTGCGTCATATTTTATTATCTGGCGATTTAACAGTATATTATTACTTGTTCTCGTAGAATTCGATACCACCTGTGAGAACGGCATTTCGATTGAATTATGAAATAGGATCGTATCCTGGTAAGTCCTTGTTTACCAAGATCTCTATTTGAGCAATAAACTTCACAGTGTACAGAGAAATACCGGTAAAGAGATCTTCTGATTACGATTTCAAACTTCGGATGTTTGAAAAAAACAAGCCTCAGAGAGTTCGGTGGGTCACACTGTAAGCTTTTACATTTGGGTTCCCACGTTTCCGACACGATTTTAAAACTCCAGACGATAGTATAACTCCCCGATTCAAAGACTATATCTTGGGTAGACTATACCTTGGTTAGACTACTTCCTGAACTGATCTAAGGAAACAGGATCGTGTAAGTCTTTCTCAAACCATTGGCAATGACAAACGGAATGCGGCAAATAGTTAAATTCTAACTTTGATGCGAGGGTAGTGACAAGTTGCACAAATCGGTCTGATCATATCGAACGAACACCCAGTTTCTAAGATCACCAGATTCATTGGTGAAGCCTCCTATAACTCATAGGTGATCACAAATTCGCATCTCTTTCGCACAAACGCTTGTCAAATTCAGCATCCGATTATAGAACAGCACACTTGATTTCGCTTTCAATGATTTGTTTCTACACGATATTTACTACCTACATCAACGTTTGAGACTTTTATCGGGGACTAAGATACGATTGGCATTGTGTGATCGCACTTGCGCTTATTGTTTTTGTGATTCTTGCTTGTTCAGAGCTGGTTAATAGTGTAATAAATGTGGGTACAAACACAGCAGATATTGCATAGCTTCTTTTTTGCAGTACGTTTTGAAGAATTCAGCAACGGTGACTGATTTCTGTGGCACAACGAAATTCGACGAATATAACGAATTAACTCCTTATTTTAGCCACTTCACCTGCAATTTATCAAATCTGGGCAACTCAAGTCCTTCCTCTGAAGTATTGTGATAGTAACACAACACCCAAAGTGACATTCATTGTTATTTATTCCTTCTCTTCTGCCGTGCACTTCAGTCAAAAAAGAGTTGAGTTTGCCGCCTTCCTACTACTGAGTGTATGCAATCCATTGTTCACAGGCGTATTGTGTGGATAGTGACATTGTCACCTTTCCATGATTTTTAGATGTGTCGCGATTTTTATTGACTGATGTTTCCAAGCACTACAACTACTATTGTCATTAGCCCCTTTATTGTAGTGATTTTTTAATTTATTTTACCCGTGCATAAATACGGAGTAATATACGTAGAAAGGTATGTAATGCTGCTGAAAATCATTTTCGAGATTTCAATGGGAAAACACGTTCTGAGGTTCTTGGTACCGCAGAAGTGTTTTTTTTTTCAAAACGTAAATCAGTGCGTCCGTCTGTCCGTCCGTCCGTCCGTCCGTCCGTCAGTCCGTCCGTCAGCCCGTCCGTCAGCCCGTCCGTCCGTCCGTCCGTCCATGAGTCCGACAGTCCGTCCGTCCTTCAGTCTGTCCGTAAGCCCGTCCGTCCGTCAGTCCGTTGGTCCGTCAGTCCGTCAGTCCGTCAGTCCGTCAGTCCGTCAGTCCGTCAGTCCGTCAGTCCGACAGTCCGTCAGTCCGACAGTCCGACAGTCCGACAGTCCGACAGTCCGACAGTCCGACAGTCCGACAGTCCGACAGTCCGACAGTCCGACAGTCCGACAGTCCGTTCGTCAGTCTGTCTCTCAGTCCGCTCGTCCGTCTGTGAACACCAATATCGACTAAATCATACGTAGGATTTTTTCCAAAATGAATATTCCACAGTCGATCTCATTCGAATCAGCGCTGCGATTTTGAAAAACATTCTTTAAAATTTGTTGATACTTTACATGAAGTCCATGAGACATTTTCATAATTTTCACAAAAATGGCTGCAAATTTTTTTCTTTAAATTTCTTGTAAGAATAAAGTACATTTATAAAGGTGACATAGATGCAATTTTTACTGTTTACTCTGAATTCTTGAAAATTGCATAACATTGATTTTCTCTGTAATTTTTAAGGAATTTAAAAACACACTGTTCGCTTATTACTTAATTACTTCACACTGTTCGCTTATTACTTAATTATTATTGCTTATTATTATTACTGGCATTACACGAATAAAGCAGCTTTCATTGGTTTAGCTGTCACCTTCAACCGTCTGCAATAGAACTGGGGCTTCCAGTCGGCTGATCAGTATACGATGACTAAGCAATCGAATGGTGCTTCATGTGTAAATAAAAAAGTTGGAATAGATTACATGGTTCATTTGTAATCATAGTACACGAATGTTCATGAATCCTGATTTCATGTTTGAGTACTACCGGCAAGAATGTTCTTTCCTGCAGTTTCTGCTGCACGCGCCTCACGAGTTCCCGCGCACAGCTGAGAAGGCCTTCCTGGCGCCCCTGGACAGCGTGATGCAGGTGCGTGTTTCTGCGAAGGCTATACGGAGAGGGAGCGATACGTTGGCAAGTCGGCTCTTTCCTCATTTCTAGGGAAATACACCTAATAAATTACTGTTTGCACATGTTTCCCATGGGAAGGGATAGAACCTCGATTCTAAAACTGGTGAAAGATTAGAAACGTCCGTGTTTTATGACTTTCTCGGAGTTATTCACGTCGTTAGTACCAAAGAGTGTGCAGTGAGGAGGCGAGTGTGGGTCCTGGGCCCCGCCATTTGATGCGGGACTCCCCGTCCGCCAGCGAACTTCCCGTCGCTATGACGGTGTTCGACAGAACCGCATTTCACAATAATTCGCGCCACTCCACTCAACGTACAGATTTGTTACGAATGTTTTGCTGACAAAATTGCGGTATTTAGAATTGGTTTTACTTATATTTCTAAAAAGTAACAAAAGTATGTTGAAGATTATAATTTAAATTTGTACTGAATGGCTTTATAAAGTCATTTCACAACAGGAACGAAGAACTTGCACGGAATTAATGGGAGGTAAGGTTCCATAACATTAATGTTTTGTGTGGCCACACGGCTTTAAGCAGTCAGATGTTACCCGTTTCACTCTCAAATACTTCACCGGTTATTAAAAACGTGTTACGTTGGAGGGGAGAGATGTATTATCTGTAATATATTATATCTGTCTTTTTAACAAAAGTACCATTTCATTGGAAATAACTGGTGAGAGCAGTTCGCCCCTTTAAAAAAATGTAAGTATAAAGTAAAATCTTATAATGATGTTTAACACATCTACTTTTGTGCATGCATTCCAGTGTTATATGAATTATAAGGACGTATTCAATTCACAGCGTTTTAGCACAAATTTCAACGCTAACCTGATCAGATACTTTTGGCGTGCAGGTGTCTGTGCTGCCGAGCGAGGTGCTGACGCGGCCGGACATGAAGCGGTACACGGTGCAGCAGCGCCAGTGCTACTTCCCCGAGGAGCGGCGCCTCGCCTTCTTCCAGCACTACACGCAGAACAACTGCCAGGTGGAGTGCCTCGCCAACGTCACGCTCACAATGTGCGAATGCGTCGCCTATTACATGCCGCGTAAGTCATCTCCGTTTCTTGTGTGACGAGCAGAGCTCCAAACTTTATGCAAACTATTTGCCCTAAGATATGGATGGAAATGTGCCATGAATTGATTTTTATATTAGCCCAGAAATGTTTATAGTAAGCAGCGTTTCGTTACAAAAATATGCAGTTTGCAGTGATGATAACAACTTGTTGCAACATAGCGAAAGATTGTATGTGCAAATCAAAAACAGAGTATCTACTTCTGCACTATCTAAAATGTATTTCAAAAGTTAGTTTACCGAGTGTGACAACTACAAAGTAAGAACACTTGCATAACTTATTCAAAAATATATTCAATTTACAAACGGGGAGGCAAAGTTTTAAACATCACCTGTTGAAACCACCTCCTATCAACTTTCAAACATTTTTCTCAGCGATATTTGACACTTGTACCAACATTTCCACACCTTGTACCATTGATTCGTGAATCATTATTATTATTTAACACTTCGAATTTGTATCCGATGACTGCTCTCGATTACTGTAAGTCTGAAGGTTTTTGAGCAAAAACATTATTTTGCATACTTTCACAAGCTGAAAAGTCTAACAGTATTAGATCACATGATCTAGAGAGCTAATCAGATGTTTTGATTGAGATCATAAATGATCGTTAAAAATTTGTCAAGATTTTCTTTCCTGAAGAAAATTAGACCTGAGCAATTTTGGGGTGCCTTTTGCTTTATCAGCGCAAAACGTTTAATAAAAAATCTGGAGTCATTTTAACTGTTAGATTACCTTATTTTAGGAGCACTGAAACCAGAAACAATTATTTCCGGAGTGTTCTGACAACGTTCGTATTATTTCTTTCCACTGAGGCGCCAAGCATAGCAGCGCCTGAGCTGCCTAGCAGGCAGCATGCTCACGCTCAGCAACGCATGGTCAGAAAGTACGCAAAGCTCATGCTCAGCAAAGCATGTACAGGCTGGGCGTGAGGAGAAAGGACATTGTCCCAATGTACGTAAGCCATTGATTTCTAGAGTAAACGACTGTACAAGTGCGCGATACTACAATATTGCAGCCGATTTTTAAATTAATTTTGCCAGGTCACTGTAGTGATGACTAATAATTAATCAAGTAGTAAGTAAGACATCTTTTTTGTATAAATACTGAGTCTAATTAGTAAACATTCTACAGTCATGACTGTATAAGAAAGAAAACATTCATAATGGTATTTTTTCTCATGAGCTTTCACTCATTCTATGATGTGTTTTTTCAGGAGTTGCCGATACTCCTATCTGTGGTGGAGGAAAAATGAAATGCATACAAATGGCTATACGTGAGTAAATAAATAATTTTGAAAAAGGATTTCAACTTTCTTTAATAAATTCTTTTAATCGCAAAATAAAATATTTTAACACATTTCTCCAATATTTCTTAATATAATGAATTTTCAACTTATTAGATAAATAGTTCTTTCAGAAGGAAATTCACAATACCCGGTCTCTAAAACAAACTACTTTTTTACTGATAAATCATGGACTATTGACAAATACTTAAGAAGTAAAGTAATATATGTTCAAAAGGCAGAATCAAATAAATATATAATGATCTCAGTTAGACTTGTAGCTAGAAACAAAATTTTGAAGTGACCTAAAAATGTGAGGGTGACTCATTTATTTCTTTAAATTTTATAGATTCCTATTACAATATATGTATACGCAGTAAGATACTTCGACGCCACATTAATATTTCTGGCTCCTAGGTTATATTGTAAAAATATTATTTTAGACTCTTTCCAAAAGGAAATATTATATTTTCAACAATTCGATTCTTTCAAATGTGGATATAAACTTTAAACATATAGAAAACAGACGTTCTTAAAATTAATTTTAAACTATTAAAAAGGTTTACATTAATGTAGAAAATAAATGCAATCTTCTTTCTTATTAAATAGTCTAGAACCAAAAACCAAGCATGGATTTAAGATATAGACAGGGCAGTCGTGCCAATTTCAGTAACCAGTTTTAAAATATCCGAAATATCCTCAGGAAAACGTTTATGTTTTATTTTCCACGCAAATAAAATCGCACAAAATAAATACAAATTTTCTAATACTTGATACTACACATTTACATTCTTCTTTGTAGGGCGATTGGAGCGTCTTAATTCCGGTTTGGATAAAGCGGAAACAATCCGTACGTGCAATTGCTTGCAGAGTTGTTCTCATATCGAATACGTGAGTCAGAGGTCAAGAACAGGACTAAACCTTGACAAATACTCTAGAACCGTGGCTGACAGGTATGCTGAAAGGAGTGTAAACACATTTATCTATAGCACTGCAACTTTTATGCATTCTACTTAATCATGTATGCTATTGTTTAGTAGTAATTGCTCTATTTTTCCTATTTTTCTTTGCGTTCTTTATTTATCCTGTAAAGAAAAAATATTTTTTGGTTTCAGGGATAAAAAGTGGGAGAAATGGCGAGGTCTCCTGATATCAATTTACTTTCGAGAAACATATTTTATCGCCACTCGCAGAATGGAATTATTTGACGTATACGACTTACTAGGTATGTCAAACTTTTTCGTTTCTATTCGTCAATTAAGAGCTTTCAATTCGAGTAAATAGTAAAACATACAGATGATAAAGGTTTACAATATTTGATGTTTAATCAAATACTTGCACATTTTTTCTTACATATACATAATTTGAGTAACTTAGTTTTCTCAATTATATAGCCTTAAAAAGATGTAAAAACATAAAATAGGAGGCATAGGTTCGAATTTCACGGTTAACTCTGAATTTTTGAAAATTACAAAAGTTTGAATTTTCTTCGGCCTCTTCCTACAACTACAAAAGTAAAGATAGAGATTTTCCCTTCAAATAAAACTTGTTCTCCAAAGTAAATTCTTTCATTAAGATCATATACATTTTTTGAGCATTTTAGTAGATTTCCTGCAATATTGCGTGCAATATGTGCTATTTAAAAAATGTACAAAAACAAGATTTTCCCAAGAACGGCTCAAATTTTTTTCTTTAAACTTTTGGTAAGTATAGTGCCTAATGCATTCTATGAGCTGAATTAAACGCTATATTGCTCTATGCTCTTTTTTTTCAAAAATTACAAAAATGTAATTTTTTCTTGTCTCTCACGTCGGTAATATTCACATTAGCAGTAATTTGTTTACAGTATTACATTTACGAGTACATGTGCTTTAAATAATATCTTGTAAAGTTTCTCGAGAACTCTACCGTTTTCTGCAAAAACTACCTCAAAATTTCGAATTTTCAGAGACGCTCAAACGGCATTTTCTGCCATAAATAGCTCCAAGTTTTTTCTTCAAACTTTTCGAATGGATAATGCTAATTGAACTCTTTAATATGACGTAAAGATAATTTTGGGGTATTTTTTGTTTTTGCAAAAATTACAGAAATGTAATTCTTTTCAAAGATCTCTCACCTGTAATATGCACATTACTAGTAATTTGTAAACACTATTGTATTTGTAAGTTAAAGTGTTCCAAATGACTTCGAAAACTCAAAAATATTCTATGGAAAGGAGCTTCAAATGTCGCTCAAGAGCTCATTTCGCTCTTCAAGAGCTCAAAATTTTTAGTAGTGCTTAAACGCCATTTTGTAAAAAACGGCTACAATTTTTTCAATGAAAATGGCCATTTAGAACTAGGTTTTGCTGTTCTTTAATATTCTTAAATTAATATTACCACTCTACCATTAGGAAACAAAAATAATAAAAAAATGTACTTCAGATGGCAGTTGGCACGAGTATGTGGCAATTCCGAATAGCTAGCCCAGACCCAAGGAAATAGAAAACTAATACGGGAAAGTCTGTGCCATTCTGTAGCACCACTAGTTTTTTTCCCTTAATTTAGCAACTGGATTTACCCACTTTTTCGTTATCAGAGCTCGGCAATGAATTTTTTTCTCCCGAAAATCCGCCGTTTTTTCGCGCAGCTTTACATAACTTTCCGTATAGTAGGTATATTACTCCGCATATACGTACGTATACGGGAGAGTAAAAAGAAGTTGAACTGTGTAAATTGGCATGGTGCGTTGCAGCCAACGCCGGCGGCCTGCTGGGTCTGTGCCTGGGCATGAGCGTGCTCAGCCTCTTCGAGCTCTTCTATTGGCTGCTGGTGCGGCCGTGCGTCGTGCGGCGGCGCGTGGCGCCCCGAGAAGCCTCCGTCCAGGGGGAGTTCCGCGCCAAGCCCACGTTCGACCACCTCTCCCCCCTCCCGCTCTACCGGAAGTATTAACACTCCGCTCCTTCTTATTTTGATTGCCGTATTCCTTTATTTATTCCTTTCCATTCATCAAGTGTTATGATAACACAAAAATGTTATCTTGAACAAAATAATACAATGAAAATAAATTATGTATGAACTTTAATTTTATATTTTTAAATCAATACAGGCAATCATTACAGTATTGATGATGAAAACGATATACTTCTCGAAACGTTGCAAATAAAGCCATTGAAAAATAATATCTACGTAGTTAAATTATCGTTTTTACTAAAAACATAATTATCAATAAATGAAAGAGATAATATATTGAAATTTGTTAATTATTAATAGTTGCAAACTAAGAAGAGTAAGAAGTCACTGTTTCATCGTCTAGGACTTATATTATTAGAACTTTTCCTGCCCCTAAGTGACAGCTTCATCTTTCAACGCTTAGGAGATTACTACAAAACAATTTGAATCCGGCACCATTCGTAATTCTTTCGTGGATCTTCGGCGCTCCCTTACAGACATACCTCCAGTTAACGCGTTGCTACCTTATTTTAGTATCAGATACTAAATTTCAATTTCATATGCTAGCCCAGTTTTGTGTAATGTAGCCTCCACTCATTTAACAAAATTACGAATAGCACAAAATACATTTTTTAAGAAAAATTACCAATACCCCATGGTTTATTAGTAACGCACAATTACATAGAGAATTCAAATTAGAACCAATTGTAAAATATTTAGAAAAAAAATTCAATTTTTTTTAAAATTCTTCCTGAAGTTCCTTGTTCTCCACATTTTACTTTAGGCCAATCATACAATGCACCAAAGAGAATTAATCTCGTTTCCTTTGAGATATATTTAAACCTCCGTAAATCATAAATATTTAAAATATTTTAAATAACTAATAAACTTCATTACTTTATTTGCTATTTTCAAGTAAAGATAATAAAAATTGCAAAATACATCAAAATCGTTAGCCAAACAAGGCAGTTGCGCTAAGAGTGACTGACTCTAAAAGTTCTTATCTATCCATTGTAATTCACTTCCTTGGAAGGCAGTAATGCCGAACAAGTAGAACACTAAATAAAAAAACATACTAAATTCAGATCGCAAGTGTTAACTTTGTCAATGTCTGTTGTGCATTCGTGGCAACATAATCCATTTTCAACTTGTTCTTCAAAAAAAAAAATCTACGTAGTGCCATCTTTGTGTGCCATCTTTGTCCCAGCTGAAGCGACCACACGAACAGAAAACGTTCCAAACACGTATGTCCTAGCCGTACCTTAAAATACTAGAAATACTAGAATATTTCAATACAATCTTGCAAAAATGAGTATAACACATTGCTAAATAATGTACGAAAACATTACTTTCTAAATATAGAAAATTTTCTTCAAGTACATTGCAATTTATTGTTGATCCCCTCCAATATTTGGTGATCTCCAGGTACAGGTATGGCATTGGTATGTGACGGTAAGTCTCCAGTGGCCGACGGAGCAAAATTATTCTATTCCCAAAGAAAAAAGGTTTAGTAGAACACATTTTATAATCTAATCTTTAGCTTCAAAACATTATAAAAACTGCAATCAGTTCACACAAGTCAAGTTTGAATATAAGTATTCCTTCAAGAAATTTCCTCACATGGGTTTTAAATGTCATTTTGTTAAATGATTAAGGTTGTTAATTGAAATAAATTCATTTATAACATTCATTAATGCATTCATTGAACACTTTCAATTGAAATCAAGGTTTATATCCTAGAGAAGACACCTGGTAAAGGTAAATTTGAAAACAAAGAGATATGCGGAAACTTCGTTGGATATTATGATTGCAATAACGTATATCGTACCTGGATACCACATGAACGCGCAATTCGTATATCACGCGATGTAATATTCCTAGACAAATTTGATTGCAAATCGTCCAAAGAAGATTTCTTTCCTGGAGAAAACGCGTTTAAAAAATACACCAGGAACTACAAAAACATTCGCCGAACATAGTTCAAATAGATCCAAATCCAAATTCAGAATGTTTAAACGGCAGTGATATTGGATCTACTACTCTTGAATGTGAAAATACAAATTCCTCTCAACCTCTCGAAGATAATAATGACGTTGCTACAACAAGCCGACTATGCGGAAGACCAAGAAAGGTCAAAACTGAAAAAAGAGGACGTCCACCCAAATGGGAAAATTCACAAAACTAATTTTGTCGAAGATCATACAGAATGTGAGCATCCCATATTTTCAATTGTGAACTTATCTCCTATCAGTTACAAAAATAAAAATGACGTTAGTGAAGAAAAAGCATTGAAAACAAAGTTATTACTTTGTGATGAATCAACAGAAATAAATATGCACAATGCTATAAACGGTCCCGACAAATCCGAGTGGCTTGATGCAATATACTCGGAAATCAAGTGTCTAATAGCCAATGGCACGTGGGAATTAGTCAACAGACCCAGCAGTAATATTGTCATCGACTGCCGAACTGTGCTCCGTAACACGATGAATCCGGATAGATCCATCCACAGACGAAAGGCCAGAGTAGTCGCCCGAGGTTTCGCTCAAAGACTCGGAATCGACTTTATTGATACATTCTCTCCGGTCGCCAGAATTGAGTCATTTAGATTCCTCATGGCGTTATCTGTCAAACTTGATCTGAATATTTCACAACTCGACATGACCACCGCCTATTTGAATGGTGATGTCGACACGTTACTGTTCATGGAAAAACCATCATACTTGACTGAGTCATTAAAAAGAATAATTAAGACTGAAGTAGACATCCATTTAATCAAAAAGGCTCAAAATATGCTTCAACTCTTAAAATCCGGTGACAAAGTCTGTAAATTAAAGAACGCTATTTACGGTCTTCGTCAAGCAGGTCGACAATGGCATACGAAGTTGAAGACCAATCTAGAAGATTTTGGTCTTCGAGCTACAAATTCGGATCCATGCGTGTTCGTTGATACTAGAGAACCTCAAACGTATCTAATTGTCTATGTTGATGATATGTTAATTGCATCGAAAAATAATGCAAGGATCAATCAGATCAAAAGAGAACTTGCTTCTCATTTTGACGTCAAGGACCAAGGAAGAGATAATTTTTGTCTGGGGATTGAAAGAGAGCAAGATGATAAGAAGATACCACTTTGTCAAAGTGGTTACATTAAAGACATCTTGAAATGACACAACATGGAAGATTGTAAGCCCGTGAAAACTCCCATCGCTACAGGAATAAAACTTTCGTCCGACACCACTTCAGAAAAAGAGAAAGATGAACGACCATTCCGTGAGCTCATTGGTTCTCTTATGTATGTAGCGGGAGCCACACGTCCGGACATCGCTTACGATGTTAAATGTCACAATGAAAGTCACTGGTAGGCTGCCAAACGTATAATTCGGTACCTGCAAGGAACAATTAATAAAAAAAATAGTTTATGTTCACGATGACACAGAATTACAAGGTTATGCCGACACCGACTGGGCAAATTTCTCAAATGATAGAAAATCGCATTCCGGATGTTTTCTTGATGTAGGGAGCAGCAAAGAACCATCGCGCGATATTCAACGGAAGCAGAATACATTAGCGTTTCCGAAACTGCTAAAGAAGAAATACACATCCTTACTTTTGCCCAAGAACTGGGACTTAATCATTCTAACAAAATAATTATTTACAATAGTAACCAATCAGCTGGAAAATTAGTATACAATTCAGTGTTCTGCGCTCGGTCTAAACATATCGACGGGAGATATCATTTCCTTCGTCAAGCAGTACAAGAACATAAATTGAAAATAGAACATACTGAAGAAATGATTGCCGACGTATTTACTAAGCCACTACCCAATAATAAACATGAAAGTTGCGCTATCAGATGTGGATTACGTGCCTGATTATTAAATTGCCTTGAAATTGAGAGAGGGTGTTAGTATGTACAATTTCCATGCTAATTGTAATTGCAAATGGCTTTGCGTCGCCTTGAGTATGTCCTAAAATGTATGTCTTTTGTCAAACAAACTTGAAATGTTTTGTATGTATTACCAAAATACATGTTCTCATTAGAAAAGTCATTCGTGCGTCGTTACACATCAATAGTTATTTCTAATAAGTTAAGTAAATTATTCTTTTAAAATTAAATAGTAAGTAATTAACAACAAGGCCTGAAATAATAAAAATTGTTGACTGAGGTGGTTAATTCCTTTTTCAAATTTTCCCACGGAAGTTGTTTACGTACCCCCAACAATCTTACCGTATATTCCTGGGGGATACGCTATGACACTCTGAGAAATGAAGGAATACAGAATCCTGATTTGGAACGTTTATAGTAGGTATGTAGGTTATGTTAACCTCATTCTCGATAGGAATTTTTATATTGATTTCAGAAATGCATGAATGGAACAGTGATAAATTTCCAGTTATTTGTCTTGCAATATGAATGTTTGCTTTAAGCAATATTCTTTCAATATGTATTCAGCCTTTGCAATATGTGTGTTTCCTTAAAAAATCATTGTTGCTTGCAACAAAACATACAACTGATGAAATTGTGGCGACTCTGTTAGAGAATTCGGATGTATATGAAAATGCTGATAGCTTTGACGAATTTTTTGCACCTTCTGTCGTTAGGGTAAAGACAGAAGATCTGGCTGATGAAGATATCGGTGGAACATACAACAATTTGACAGGTACATAAACAGCTAACCACAGAAGAAGAATTGATAAGACAGGATATAGAACATATAGAAATATCTGAGTATTTTTATGTAAGTAAAACACCATCTTGTCCACAAAATGAAAATGAAGGAAGAACTATTGGTGCTACTGAATGGCACAGACATACTCATATTAGTTAGGTTTCTGATTTTTATTTCCTGGCGTACGTACGTATATCTCGACCCAGTTGAGAATGATGTTTACAGGAGCGCGCCCCCGTCTGTGTTTACAGCCGAAACGACAGAAACGGAGATATAAGGATACTCGATTCAAAATTAAAATGAAATCGCGCCAAACTGTTGCGAAAAAAAGCCCGATTTATTTCGTTGCAAATCTAGTATCTTCCCAATTAATATTTTAACTGTATTTGGACATGTCTGCAACCCATATTGGAAGAAATAAAAGTATACTTTTCTCTGCAAAACGATTGAAAAGTTTTAAACTAATTCTTTCGATGAACATTAACATTCATACAAATCGTTTATTTTAATTTAAGAAGTTTCTGAGAATATACACCAAATAAAATTCTTTTTATGGAAGAAGTAACTACTATCATAATGAAGAATATTGTTGATACTTATGACAGTAAAGTTAATATTTTGGTACTTTATTGCATACCTAACAAACCGCCTAAAGCCTATGAAAAAAGATGAATGAAGAAGAATACTAAATGTTTAAATTCAATGAATAAGTTTTAAAAATTTAATATAAATAGAACTTTTTATTACATTCTTGTACTAGAACGGGAAAAGTAAAAAAAACTTAAAGGGACAAAAATAAAACAGTCAGTGCAAATCTTGCATGATGTGTCTCTGAAGTTATATTTTATCAGATGATTCACAATCTCTGTGGTGGTCATGGTAGCAGTCTCTAAACTCGCTTCACGCTCCTAGAGACTTTTGTTAGCGAAACTGACTGTACAGACTCGTGTTTACACTGTTAGTTTCACGACTCGCCGCTACCGCATCCATCATTCTTCGCTTGGTCGATTTATATATAAGACGTCATGTACTTGGTATAGAGAAATATGTAATTCTGCAGAAAATAGATTTCAAGATTTCAACGAAAATACACGTTTTGGGGGTCCCCTTACACCGAAAAAGTGTTTTCTTTCAAAACATCTGTCGTCTGTGAAAAACACTAGCTCCTAAACAATGCGTAGGATTATTTTTAAACTGAATAAATCCCTGCTGATATGGTCTCACTCGAAGCCCTGAGATTTTGAATAATTTTCTTTAATTCTGGGGAATACCTTACATGAATCCTCTGCAACATTTAAAAACTTTCTCAAAAATGACTCCAACATTTTTTCTTTAAATTTCTAGTAAGAATTGAGTGAAATACCATACACAAAGATGCCGAACGTCCGAGTTTCACTGTGAACTCCGAAACTTCGGAAACTTCTGAAGTTTGATTTTTTATTCGGTATCTTCCTACAACCAGAAAATTGATGATATTTATTTTTCCTCCAAGTGAAATTTGTTCTCCTTAATTAATTCTTTCATTAATGACATATGCACATTGTTTTAAAAAATGTAATTTTTGCGAAATATTGCATGTAATATGTGCAATATTAAAAAATATCAAAGACTTTTTTAAAAAACGTTCCGATTATTTTCTTTAAATTTTGGTAGAAATAGTGCTAAATGTACTGCGTATGATTACGTAAACATTTTGCTCTATTTTGTTTTCAAAAATTACACAAATGTAATTTTTTGGCTTGTTTCTGACGTAGTTAACACGTACATTAACTGCAGAAAACTTTTGAGTTTTCGAGAAATATTATAAGACATTTAAAAGCACACGTTTTCAAAAATGCAATAACTTTAAGAACAGTAATTGTAGAAAAGGCAAAAGAGTGGAGTGAAATGGCGTTTAAGTTATCTATACACTTAGCATTATCCCTAAAAACATTTAAAGAAAAATTTGGAACAGTTAGAAATTGTTTTTCCAGTTTTTTAATATTGCAAATATTCCACTCAATTTTTCGCGAAAACTACTAAGATTATCAAACAAATGTCCATTACTTGAAATAAATAATGATGGAAAACAAATTTTATTTACAGAAAAAATATCCATCTCCCTAGCAAATATCTAGCAATTTCGCCAAATTTCGAAACTTTTGCAATTTTCAAAAATTTGGATTTGACAGTAAAAATAGGAACAATGCCATCATTATAAGTGTACATTGCTCTATTCTTACAAATAATTTAAAGAAAAGAATATGCAGACATTTTTGGATAATTTTCAAAATGCTCAAGGGCTTCATGTAGAGTAAATTTAAAGAATGTTTCTGGAAATCGCAAAGTATCATGTCAAAGCAGATCTTTGAGAAAATGTTCATTTGGGAAAAATCTAGGAATAGATTAGACGCTAATGTTGTTCAGAGACAAAATAACAGACGGACAGATAGTCTGACATGCGTTTCCAACAGAGATATTGGAAAGATTGTAGAGATTTTCAACAGCACATACTTCTTCGGATTATTAAAAATAGTTACCTAATATTGAAATATTGTAATTTCTGCCCTCTAAAACTTTTGTATTACTTAAAAAAAGGCCAATTCAACCAATTCAAAAGAATCGCCTGTGGTTTATATATGGGTCTAATTCGATAGCCAAAAACAGTAGTCGTTTCTAATTTTTACGAATGTAACAAACATTTATAAATTTAACTTTTAAAGTATAGCAAAGTCACTAAACAGCACAGTTTGTTAGTGATGGCACATGGAACACAGTTTGCAGTAGCCATAGCAATGTGTAGTCATGAAACATTAATACGAATTTAACACGTAGCCGCATAACGTATGAAGAAATTACTCACTGTCACATGTATCAAGACGTGGAGTAGTAGTAGCGTCGCACTTAACAACTGTTGTGGCACGACGAACAATGTTTAAACGTGCATTTGCAATGTTGCACGGAGCATACACGGAGCCGAGATAATCACGGAGCCGAGAGAATAAACCAATGGAGACATTGCAAAACCGCTTAAATGGTAGAGTAGTGAGGTAAGTGAAAAATAATTGTCTGCCCAGAATAGGGGACTTGTCATAAGGTGCTAATTTCCTGTAAACAATTAAATATCATGAATACGAGAACTGATAGCGCCAATCGGATTGCGAATGATTCAACTCGTTTAAAGGCCGTTCAGATGATACAATAAAATAATTTGCAAAATCTGCAAATTTATAAACAATTTTCAAATCTAATGGGTTCTCCGGTGTGCCAGAGTCGAAAACTGTGAAAACAATTTTACAACTAATACAATTTTACAAACAATTCCAAAAAGTACGCTATACAAACATTGAGTGTCCCAAATTGTCTCTGAGATAAGAATATCAAAATAACTTTAACAAGAGACGTAAATTGATTGCTAAATATCTCATTTAATTTTTGCTAAAATGTTAAATTTGATAAACCCTGATCTTTAAAGACTAATTACTTCTCTAACACTTCCTGTTTACAATACTTTTTCGATCCTGGTTCCGTCTTGACACATTCCATTTCTATTTCTCGATTTCTTAATATTTGTTCACATTCTAGCCAGCCTTGTGCCGTTTTTAAGATCGAACATGGGTGGCGCTGTATCAGCCACCGTAAGCCCTCTGGAGACCGACGTTCCACGGGTGTGAGTCGACGCCTCTTGGGAGCCCCCGGCCGTCCCGGGACAATGGGGCGGACTCGCACAACTATGGCTAAGGTCAGCTAATACAGCGCCAGGGAATGTTCGAGTTGAAAAACGGCACATGCCTAGCAAGTAATATAATCTAGTTGCCGATAGGGCACACTGATCTGTTGAATATGAATTTCTGTTCACATGTTTAAGTTGTTTAGCGTTAAAAGGGGGGATGCTATCGACTGAATTTTCGCCTGTAAATCTGGATTACGTGAAAATATAATTTAACTTTTTCAAAACCATTAATTTTATTGCGTATGCTGAACATTTTTATATCAAAATGTATTAAATTATCTTTGATATATTTATTTGTAGAAGTTAATTGTATAATTTTCTCTAGTTTCTTTAATTATGTTCTTTTAGACATGTGAAATTATTTGGTAAGTTTTAGTTTTTTTCTTAAAATATACGTAATTCGGAATGCCGTGCCACTCACTACCAAAGCGGTCGAATGGCTTGAAATAGGCCACGAAGAGACTACCGCCTCAGCCCGATATATTTTGCGCCAGTCCTTTAGGATGAACATTACTCTCGGGAATAAACGCCTGTCGTAGTAAACGTTCATGTTACAGACGATGGATGGAGGAAATCTAGCCTTTCAGATGCTCATACGTTGGTAGTGGGTTAAAAATGTTTTGTAAAGGTAATCTATGAAAGAGCCAGTTAGCGTTATCCTCCAGCAATTAGAATATGCAGACAGCTGAGACAAAATTTATACGTTGCCCATTTTTGTGTCGGCAACTGTAAATGAAGTTGTATTAAATGGAATTCAACTGAAAATATTGAATTCCATTATTAGCGTCCTTTGTTATCTTAAGTCTGTAAACGTAGTAATATTATCAACGTCATCTGAATAACACAATTATCTTTACGCAAAACCTCGATAGTCTCTCATGCAGAAGCTCATATTTCACAGACAGTAGTGCATGCAACTTATATGACAGCTGCACTGGAACGTAGGCTAAAACGCTAACGAGGAACCCATCAGCGAGAAATCAAGAGGGACTGCCAGGCGTTTTCAGAAAAGGACGATTAAGGAATACCTAGAATTTCAGACCACAAAGCTATTAAATAACCACGCAGCAATTAAATAACTGACACTTTCTCTTGCAAGGATCTGAGAGATAGATTGCGAGAACTCCCCGGAGGTAGATTATCTCTTCATTTGATGAACAAATGTAATAGTCCCTCAGGAAAAATCACTTGGCATTGTCTCAATTCCCCCTTGAATTATTATTATCGACTAATTTGTGCATAGGACGCAGTTTTAACGTATCATAGAACCTCATTTGGTCACGCGTTCACATCCAATCGCACATCCATTTAATTTGGTTGAAACAACTGAAGAAGTACAGAAGAATTTTTGGAAAATTTTGTTAGATATCTAAAAGTACCTAATATTTCAAATAATTTGTAGTAAACCATGAAATGGAGCAAATCTTCTGGAGTAATGTCAAAAGGGACTCAAAATTGCAAGAAAAATCTTCTTGACTTCTGTGAAGGCACAAGTATTCATGGACTAAAATACATTACGGAACAACAACGATCTTATTCGGAAAGGTATGCAAAAGGATAAAGCTTGTTAGCTGTGCCCCAGGATCAGAATTGTTTACCATTGATATACTAAAAACATCATAAAATCTAACACAAAATATACAACATTCAAACTAGTCTAAATACAGTCGCCTCGGTTATTGTGAACTTCTGGGTACTAACACTTTTGGATCATTATATCCAAGTTCACTATATCCGATGATGTCGAAATTAAATATAATTCTCCACAATGATTCATTTTATTAATATAGAAAAACAGCAAAATACAATGCACAAAATGAAAATTTCAAAATCTTTTTTGTTTTTAAAAATGAATTATTGTCAATTGTTTGCATTGTAAATTTTTCATTAATAATTTCTCTAGATCCTTCTTCAGAGTTCATAGTCTCCATACTCCATTTTGCATTGTCCAGTGTCTAGTCTTCACTTCCTTCAAAGTTTTTTGCACTGTTGGAAAGCAGACTCACTTTCTGAAGGACCTTTTACCGGGGGTGGTGTATCAGGGCATCAACTGGTGTCACTGCACAGCCTCTGACAGGAAGGTCCTAGGTTCGAGTCCCGACGGTGGCAGGATATTCGACACTAGCTAGCTAGATCGAGTTCTGTCGCTGACTAAATAAGAATTCTAGCGGCCAGCTGCTCCGATCGGTAGTTTGCCAAGGATTCTCCGATCAGTACCAGGCGAATGCCGGAGCAGTGCCCTAACAAACGGGCCACGGACCGCGGGCGATCTTTCATTGTCCTACCTTACTCCTTACACACACTTACTTCTATATGCACTGCACTACCATACATGCTGGGAGACCAGTTGGGAGTTTTAGTACCGGCTAGGGCGGTGTCCCAGTGATGGGAGATACCTTGTTGGGGAAAACTCCGCTCGATAGCCGACGGTAGGTCGGCGTCGGATTACGTCATCTAACGGGGCAAGATAACCACCCGAGCAAAACATTTGCACTACACTTACGGGACTAATCTTCGCGTTGACGCGCTCCGAATCCCTAGTAATCAATCAGTAGGACATTTTAATCACCTGTTAACATAAGAGATTCTTTCGGTAGCAGCACGGAGAAAGCAGCTAATGAAATTGATCCCTTTTCCGTACGGCGCGCGACAGATGTCCCGGCCGTACGGCGCGCGACAGACACCAGGCTGTGGATCTGTGGCTGTATGCGCTCTTCCTGTCGCCCGTAGGACACCAAGCGCCAGCGTCTGGCTGATTTCCAAGCCTTAGTCAAAAGACTTCACATTCCTTGTGCTTCCCACGTTTTAGCTCAACTGTGACTACTTAGATGAGATAACAGCCAAGCGGTAGTGCACCATCTGGGAGATCCTGCTCCCTGCATTAAAAAAAATTCGTACGCAGGGCTCTGTGGTTGGCGGCTTTGCTGGGGCCTGGCGGCGTTCGTGTTCCTCACCTGATCTTCTCTGGATCGCCACAAGGCGTCCCCCGCATCGTGGCCATTGACAAGATGCAGTGCGTCGCCTTGCAGAACACATTACTTGCCTGAAAAAGATTCGTTCGCAGACAAGCGGCATTTTGTGGTTTCCTCTCTGAAGGAGATTCATTCACAGGGCTCTGTGGCTGGTGGAAGTGCTTGGAGCCCTGGCAGCCTCCCTGTTTCTCTTCTGGAAGTCTCTGGAGCGCTACTAAGCGTCCTCTATCATCGTGGCCAAGGAGAAGCGACAGTGCGCTCTCTGGGAAATCCCATTCCCTGCCTTAAAGAGATTCGTTCGCAGGACTCTGTGAGCGGTGGCCGTGCTGGGGGCGCTGGCTTCATTCCTGTTCCTCTTCTGGAAGTCGCTGGAACGCTACCAAGCGTCCTCTATCATCGTGGCCAAGGAGAAGCGACAGTGCGCTCTCTGGGAAATCCCATTCCATGCCTTAAAGAGATTCGTTCGCAGGGCTTTGTGGCTGGTGGCCGTACTGGGGGCGCTGGCAGCCTTCTTGTGCCTCTTCTGGACGTCGCTGGAGCGCTACCAAGCGTCCCCTGTCATACTGGCCAAGGACAAGCGGCAGCGGGCCGTCTGGAATATCCCGTTCCCTGCAGTCACAATCTGCCCATTGACAAAGATAAATGCGTCGCTCTTCAACTACCCAGATGTCTACCGGCGCCTTGAGAAAAACAGCCAAAACGTCTCAGACGAGGAGTAAGATAAGTCATTGGCCAGTTTTCAGTCATTGGCCAGTTATGTAATGCTGCGCGAAAAAATGGCAAATTTTCAAAAGAAAAATTTCTTTGCCGGGCCGTGATAACTAAAAATTGGATAAATCCATTTGCAAAATGAAGAAAACAAATCCCCTAATACGTGGTGTAGCCAGAATACCTGTTTTGTGTGTCCTTGAGACCGAAAGATCAATTGAATGCAAACGTCCATCAGTCCGTCGATGTGTGAATACTACTAGCGTCTAAACCATTCGTAGGATTTTTTTTCAAATTGAAGAAGCGCCTGCCAATTTGTCTCTAGTCGAAGATTTGAGATTTTGAAAAAATTTCTTCAAAATTTCGGGATACTTTACACGAAGACCCTCGGACATTTTCAAAATTTTCTCAAAAACGGCTCCAAAGGTTTTCTTTAAAGTTTTTGTAAGAATACAGAAAAATAGACTTATATAGGTGGCATAGGCCCTAATTTCACGGTTAACTTTGAATTTTCGAAAATTGCAAATGTTTGAATTTTTTCGGCATCTTCCTCCAACTATAAAATCGAAGATAGAGATTTTCCCTTCAAATAAAAATGTGTTCTGCATACTGAGTTCTTTCTTTAAGATCGTACACATTTTCTTGAAAATTTAAGTAGCAATATTGCGTGCAATATGTGCAATTTTAAAAAATTAAAAAAAAAAGATTTTCTCAAAACCGGCTTCAAAAGTTTTCTTTAAACTTTTAGTAAGGATAGTGCTAAATGTATTCTATGAGATGACATAAACGCCATATTGCTATTGTAACCAGCCGTATAGGTCGGTTGTGGGGAATTCGTGGGAAAGTGGCTCTTTTCTTGAAACTTAGAAAAATAAACACAAATCCGTTAACACAGAACAACATTTAACTGAATACGCTTTGACGGCAAAACACAAAATTTACAGAATGACAAAAGCATTGGCCATAAAAAAAACAAACAAACATAAACCCTTGAATATTACCAAAAAATGAAGAGGATAATTAAATTCATAATTTTTGCAGTTAAAGTAGGCACTAATTAGAATCCTAGTAATGTCTTCTGAGACAAAAAGAATGAATTGAAAATCATTAAATCGAATAAAAGATATCTCTAGTGAGATGAGTGCACATAAAGTTACTTCACAGGAAATAGCACAGGTATTTCGGATGACAAAATTTCGTAATGCTTTCAGTTTACAGAAATTGCAGTTAACCTTCCATCCCCATACACTGCATAATCACTCATTAGTAAATTCTTTGCAAAGAATTCATTGCAATTACCCGGATAAATTTCACATACAATTGAAATGAATAAATAGTTTTGAGAACACAGAATATTACCCAAAGTTGCTTGAAAAACAAACTAAACGTGTTCGTTTATTACATAAATGCAATAAATTAACATTATTTACAACCTACACCCTTGGGTTGAAATTGAAAAGAAAATGTTTTATTTCTACTCCACAAGCATCCAAGTTTCAATAAATATTTAGAGACATTTAAGTTCATTTAACATCTTCAACCGTTTATAGCAAATATATTTCATACCCTTCGAATTATTCACAAACAGCACAAGTTGTTTTTATAACGACTTGAATTTAAACGCTATCATCAAAAGTTTGAAGGCAACAGCTGCACTAGCATTTCATTAACATAAGATACTTTCGCAAATCAGTGTCGTTCTCTTCTACGAAAGACGCATTACTGTTCACTTAAATTCTTCAACAGTTCATAGCTATTATATTTTTATACCCATTTAATTATTCACAAATAACACAGTGTGTTTTATAACTTGACTTGAATTTAACACTATTATCAAAGTTTTCTTTTAAAAACAGAAACTGCACTTGCATTTTATTAACAAAACAAGTTTCTTCCACAAATCAATGAGGTTCTCCTCTAAGAAAGACACATTACTTCAAATATCTTTTGAAAAGCAGTTCACAATGACTATGGAAATACTAATGGAACGGGTATGCCAGGCATTAAGCAAGAATGTTAATGGCAATAAATCTGATAGTGAACTACAGGAACAACACACCAACCTGCATTCTATAGTCAATTGCTTCCAACTTCTTACTACTTTTTATAGCGTCATATTTAAAATTATATTATCTTGAACACCGACCTTAATCCGGTGGCCGTGGCGTTCGCCACTGGCGCAAAACTCCCAGCGAAGAAAAGGCGGCGGCCGACGCGCTATCGTAGGCCTAGGCACGTGCTCTCTCAGTAGCCCTGTCGTACTCCAAGACCAGACGCCTCCGCCGATCGTGCCTCAGCCGTGTGTTTCTAGCCACCACAGGCACGAGCCTCTCCTATCTCGCTTACTTGAGTTCGCGGCCACACCATCGGCTTCCAACCTACTGCTTCAGGTTCTAGAAACGTTCTCTTCGACCTCCGCTCGGACCGTTACAACGAGCCTCCTCGCCGCGGAGGGGCGGCGACTCCCCCCCCCCGCCTCCCCCCCCCAGCGACCGCTGATAAGGCGACGAGGTCGCCGTCGCGACAGCGCGAGTGCGCGGCGAATCTCGCAGACGATGTCTACCTCTGCCAAATTGTTAGCGAGCCTGAGCAAGTTCAGGACCGCTACACTATATTCTTTTGTTTTCTCAAAAATTGCAAAAATGTAATTTATTTTACTTGTATCTCACGTCGTTAATATTTATATTAGCGGCGATTTGTTCACATTATTATATTTATGAGTTCATGTGTTTTAAACAATTTCCAGTAAGTTTTGTCGAAAACTCAACTGTTATCTGTGAAAACTAGCTCAAAAGTCCGCATTTTCAGGAACTCTCAAACGCCATTTTCTCAAAAATGGATCCAAACTTTTTCTTCAAGCTTTTCGAACTGATAGTGCTAATTGCACTCTCTAATACGACGTAAAATTCATTTTCGGGTGTTTGATTTTTTTAAAAATTACACAAAAGTATGCTTTTAAATATCCCTCAGCGTTTCAGCAATTTCCAGCAATTTGTAAACACTATTTTATTTGTGATTTAATGATGTCTTTAATTGATGTTTTTCGAAAACACAAAATTTTTTTTTGTTAAAAAGAGCTTCAAATTTTGCATTTACAGTTGCGCTTAAACGCCATTTTCATAAAAACGGCTCCATATTTTTCAAAGAAAATTCCCATTTACGACAAGATTATTCTGTTCTTTAATATACTTAAAATATTATTTCTGTTGTATTATTAGAAAACCGAAAATAAATAAAATGTCAAAAAAGTGTACATTGGGCGGTGATAGATGGCAGCTGGCAATAGAATGTGGGAATTCCTTATAGCTAGCCATGACCAAATGAAATAGAAAACGAATACAGGAAAGTTAGTGCCATTCGGTAGCACCACTAGTTGCTTTTAAGTTCTTGTAAGAATATAATAAATTGCACTTGCAGTGGGTGACCATTAAATTAGGAATTTTCTTTCAATTTTACAAATGTCCTGTTCTGAATCACTTAATGGATATACAAATGCTCAAAACTTTCATAATAAGTTAGGATAGCATTCTTCCAATACTGTAAAATATTTTTTTGGTAACTTTTGTCCTTTTAGTTACCAAATCAACAAATACTTCTCAGACATTACGCAATTGCCCGCTTCTAGCGCATTTCTACGTTTCAGTTGTTAAAGAGTTGCTCGATCTGACATGTGGCAAGTTTCGTATATATCTTTTAATTTATGTTTGTGATAGTGAAAAGTGCTGTTGTAGCTTAGATTCGTCATTTTAGAGGGCAATACATGGGTGGTTTTAAAGGTAAATGTGATTAGGAGTCATAGGGAAGAAAAGTGACATTTCTCCGCAAAAGAGTAGGGAAATTGAGGTTACTACAAAATTGAAAAATTGACAAAGGTTTTGCCTGAAAGTGTGGGAAGAATAAAGAGGAGACTTGATTTAGGATTGAGTGGAAATTCCACTAATCGTCAAAACTGCAAATGACTTAGGAAATCTTCCAAAAAAACAAGACTGCATGGTAAAAATGCTTGTGATAAAAAACAGAAAGGCAACAAAAAAGGAACTACAAGTCATGATACGAGATCTTGGATGTGAAATTAGTACGCAAACATTACAACGCCGAATCAAAGCAATGGATTTCAGAACTTGTTCGCCAGTGAAACTCTCAAAGATAACTACTGTTGTGAAAAAGAAATGAATTGCTTGGGCACGTCGAAACAAACGATGGACATTGAATGAACGGTCCAAAGTATGCACTATGAATATGATTTCACTTATTTAATTTACTTTAGATTGTTATTTATAGAGTTAGATCGATTGTGAAAAATTTCGTAAGTTGTAACAAAATTACAAATTTCTCTTTGCTGTAATTTTTACCGGTGTGATTTTCTGACAAAACCACCATTGAAATTCTAGAAGACAGTCATCAGTTTGTCAGAAGACGACCTGCCGAGAAACTTCTTGCCGAATGTATGAAGGAACAAAATAAAACATCCTACAAAAGTGATGATACGGGGTATTATTTCGCAGAAAGGATTTGGTAGACTATGCCTTCTGATGGGATAATGAACAAAGAACATTATCTTAAAGTGTTAAAAAAGTGTGCAGTTCCTCAATTAAAGAAGTGGATTCCACGAGGTGGTTGTATTTTCCAACAGGATGAAACTCCATGCCACACTGCCAGAAGTGTGAAAATTTATTTCCAACAAAACAAAAATTAAGGTATTAGAATGGCCAGGAAATAGTCCTCAAACCAACCCAATTGAAAATATTTGGAAGATACTTAAAGAAAAAGACAATGAAGTGAACTGTAGAACAAAAATTGAGGTCATAAAGAGAATAGAGAAAGTATGGTATCGAGACAAATAACAGGAATTGACATGCCATTGAAGCTGTTTACACCATGCCAAGGAGAATTCAAGCTATTATAAAAGTAAAAGGATGCGCTACAAAATACTAAGAGACAAATTGGATCTAAAATAATATTCTAAGTGAAAGGGGAATCTCATATACGTAATTTTGTAAACATAACTTCCTTTAAAATGATATGATACAATATGATAAAATTATACAATAAATGAAAATAAAAAATTTCGAATTTAATGGCCACCCACTGTATAAATGTGGCATGAAGCGTATTCGGAAAATAAGTACAGTTTCATTCTAGCGCCTCCGCAGCGTGAACTGTAGCGCCGTACTGTAGAGAGTGAAGTGTACATTTTCAGTTTTTGTTTGTGTTTTTTGCGGCGTAGTATGTTGTTAATGAGTTCTGTGTTGTAACCGTTTGACCTAGCAATGTGTTGTATAGTGTTAAGTTCTTCCAGAAAATGAGATTTTGTCAGAGGCAGGCTTGGTAATCTGTGTATCATGTAGTGGAAGGCAGCGTGTTTGTGTTGAATAAGATGTTGTGAAGAGTTGTGGATGACAGTGTCTGTGTACGTTGATTTTCTGAAAATATTGAAAGTATGTTTGTTTCCCGATATGCTTATTTTTTAGGTCTAAGAAATTGATTGATTTGTCTTCGTTCTGTGGTGAACTATATAGTGGGATGTAGGTTGTTGAGATAGTTAGTAAACAGATCAATTTGTCTAGTTGTACCGGTCCAGAGAACAAGGATGTCATCTACGTAACGGTGCCAATATGTAATATTTCTGAGAAGTGGATAGTTTGAAAGGAAGATGGTCTGTTCCAAAGAATTCATAAAAATATCCGCAAGAAGAGGAGAGAGAGGTGGGCCCATAGGAAGTCCTGAAGTTTGTCTGTACAATTTGTTGTCAAAAGTGAAGTAATTTTGATCCATGCATAGGTTGAGGAGATTTTGGAATTCATCACAAACGGGTATGGGACATGCCGATTTGTCTAGTAAATTACGTAGAAGTAATTTGCAATCTGAAGTCGGGGTACTAGGAAAAAGATTCTTTATATCAAAAGAAACCAGTTTTGCATAATGGAATGTGGAATGGGAAACTGTTGAGTTTTTTGCACAAGATCTAGACTGTTTCTTACAGTGTGAGAAGGTTTAAACTGAGTATGTTTGTGAAAGAGGCTGTTTAATTTCTGGGTGAGTTTGTGAGTTAAAGTGTTTGTGTAAGAGACTACGAGTCAGATGGGTGTATTTTGTTTACGTAATTTCGGAAGACCAAAGAGTCTTGGAGGAGAAGGGTTGGAAGGTATGTATTGCCTGGGATATGGAAACAGAGCATGTGAATTATTAAATTCTTGCCTGATATGGCTAAGATATTTCTTGGTGGGGTCATTGGGAAGTTGTTTGACCTGGTTGTCGTTCAGAAAGTCATAGATTTTGTCGTCGTAGTCCTTTTTGTCAAGAATCACTACTGTGTTGCCTTTATCTGCTTTAACTATGATTAGGTCTTCTGTTAGCTTTGTGGCAAGTTGTTTTGCGTGTGAAAATCAGAATTCAAGTAATTCAAGTACCAAGTAAATTCTGATTAACCCTCCTCCTCCACCACCCCACAGCCCGGTATTTGAGCCGCTTCGCCCATCCAAATCCGCGTAGTCGTTTTGTGGCTTCCAGATAGCAGGTAAGGAACGGCTCAACTTACATTTCATGTTTCTGTTACAAAAATGTTTTTTACAAGTTCTATTCAACTCTATCCACTTTCTTGCGTAGATTGAAATTACTGTAATATAAAAATGCTTTAACACCCGCTATTTCTTTTCCTTTGTTTCATTTCACAAAATGTTAATTCTGCTTTTTAAATTATTAGTAATCTGCCATTCGTAATGTTAATCTCTTGTTTTAATTGTTTGATTAATTGTTTGCTATTTTCTTGTACTATAAAACTGATGACGATGGCTAAGCCATCGAAAGCTGCTCTTGTTGAAATAAATAACATTGTTGGCAATGACAACATCTGTGATCATTTAATGACATACAAAACAAACGAAGAGGAATGTTCTAAAGGAATTGTGTAGTTCTATGACAATGCTCGGCCTCTTACCGCTGGTGTCAATTGCTTATTCAAGTTTCATTGGAGGCAGCTCGATATCTCGCTGTACGTGCGAGAGAAATTGTTACTACTTATTTAGAGTCAGTAATAAAATTATGTGTGATTCATAGAAAAACACATAATTTTATTTCTGATGATTTTTCATTATTGACCAGTGTTATTGATTAATTATAGGAAAGAAATTTTCGATGATCTCTTACTTCAATGTGACGACATATTTCAAATCAGCGATTTTAAAAACTCTTCCGCTATAGACAGAATAGAAAAGGTAAGAAGGAAAATATAATTATTAATTTAATCAAATTTTGAAAAATTTTGCTTGGTTTTGCACCATATGCGAGACGTTATGTTTTTATTTTTCATGTCATAAAACTTTGAAATACGTTTTTTATATCTCAATTTTAATAACAGTTAATAAAAAAATGTAAGTTTACGAAGGGGAGATTGTTGTGTCTTTGACATACTCTTAGTGCACCGTTGAAAACGTCATTTTTTATTAGAACCATGGGCATAGTAGGACACGTCTGTGCCATTTTGTAGTTGGTCATGTAAGTATGTCAAGCACAGCTATATGGAACTAATGTTCTAGTATTCTAATACAAAATTGTTGAAAAACCTTGTTTAGATCCATGCAGCCAATTTTGTTTTTGGACACTAAAACTAGCATTATTTATTTATTTAGTGACAGGTTTTACAATAGTTATCAAGATTTACGCATGTGTCGTTACTTCGCAAGGTAAACCTGAGTGCTAAACGTGAAGAAGAAGAAGAAGAAGGATAAAAATAATTTCCTAGTGTAACCGTACGTGTCCAGTCGGTTGTGTGGAATTTTAGTGGGAACTTGGCTCCTTTTGAAATTTTGAGAAAAAACAGTCTTAACCACAAGCATCAATTTAATTGAATACTCACAGAAAAACCAAACCACAAATTGCAGAATGACAATAACATAAAAAAACAAATGAATGAATAACATTTAACAACATAAAAAAAGCATCAGAAAGAAAATCAACTGCAAAATTATCCCAAATAATTTTTTTCCAAGTTGACACGAATTAGAATCACAGTAATATCTTCTGTGACTAAATGAAATTGAAATTCAACGAATTGAACAAATGAGATCTCTGATGAGCTAAGAAGTGCTGATAATGTAATGTCATATTTATTTATTTATTTATTTGTCAAAAAACAGTAAAAACTGTATATGACGTGTGGGGAAAGAAATTTATCTGCGCACATTTTCTTGAGGGCCAGAATAAAAAAAACGAAAAAATGAATTTAGAAAATAATTATTTTAGAAAAATAAAAATATTTGAAAAATGTTTTTTCCCGAGTTATAGAAAATCAATTTCAACTGTAAATGAACTACAAGCAAAAGGAGTGCTCAACAAAACGTGCGCACAGTGAAGCTACATTTACGTCCAGAAGCAAAACAAGGGGCCATCTCAGCATTTGCTCAATGGATCAGGGAAACTGGACAAAAACCTGATCGAGATGGGGGTCATTGAACCGGAAGCTGAAGTACATTACTTGTTACAGGCGTATTAAGTATTTTTTTTAAATGTATACAATGCAAATGTAAACTAATTCATTATATATCTTTGTTTTGTTACATTCATAGGGAGGATCACATGCCTTTCACATGACAGAGTGTCATAGTTCCTTCTGCTTATGAAAATTGCAGTTAATTCGTCCCTCAGCACTTATGTATAATTTCTTGCACGAAATTCTCTGGAATTACAAAAGAATACCTTTTGAACAATTTCACTCAATTCCAAAACACAAAATTAACATGAATCATATTTAAAATTGGTACAAATTAGAATCACATCAATATTCTTTGTGACCAAAATTAAATTGAAATTCAAACGAATTGATGCAAAAAAATCTCCAGTGAGATGAAACATACCCATGAAGTTACATCAGAAAGAAGAACACATGCATTTTGCTTAACGGAATATCATAGTCCCTTCTGCCTACAATCATTGAGTGTAACTGTCCATCAACAATACTGCAAAAACATTCATATGTAATTTTCTTGCACACAATTCCCTGAAATTACAAAGAAATTATCTTTTGCACAACTTCACTCAACACCAAAACACAAAACTATCATGAATCATTTTTAAAATTGGCACAAATTAAAATCACATCAATATTCTCTGTGACCAAAATTAAACTAAAATTCAAACAAATTGGATTAAATATAGTTTTGAAGAAAGCACAGAAGTATTCAAGATAAGTTGCATGAAGCTACTATCGAAAATTAACATTTATTACAGCACACCCCTTTGGTTGAAATTGAAATTATGCCTAATTTCTTCTCAACAGGCATCCAAACTTCAATATGTTTGAAATGTTTAAGTTCACTTGGATTCTTCAACAGTTCATAGCAAATATAATCGTCGTGAAAGATTTAGGTGGATAGTAATAATATAGGCAACGGCGCGAGAGCCCTAGATCTTTGCAGCAGACTCGGAGGCCAGCGCAAGAAGACGGCAAATGATTGTACAGAAAGGTTTCGTTCTGAGCATAGGAAAGAGCTGTGTTAGCGCAATTTTGTGCGAAGTCTAGAAATGAGAACTGGGAAGAGGAATAAGTTATAACGCTTTCAGTGTAAGTAAAAAGTACTTCCTGAAATTTGAGTATCGAACCAGAGAAGCCAAAAATCAAAGGTTAAGCTTTGGATTACATCTAATGTATTTCTTTTAAATTGATAATAATCATTTGTTGTAAACTAGGGTTAGAAAATTTGGATTGGGATTTAGTGAATGTAACCCTCACATGGTGACGTGAAAATTATTGAGCATAGATAATGATGTGTTGTCAATAATGACACCTCACGTTTTAAAACAAAAAAGGAAGCTTTATTACAAAATTTGTAGCACAACTTTTTTATTGGTGTTTAAAACAGTTTCTGCACATACTACTAAGGAAATCTATTGTCAATTCATACAGATTGTTGAGATAAGTCACTTTATTTAGTTTGAGTACTCATTTTTTGAGTTCTTTTGCAAGCTTTATTTTGAACTTCATTGCTGATATAAGAAATGCAGATATCATAATAAGTTGCAGTCGAAAATGGACAGGAAGCTAATAAATATTAATAAACATGAACATAACCTAATTATTGAACTATTTCACAATTTTTACAATGTCTAAAAATTAGCTTCACTACATTCCTGACAAACAAGATATCTACAGGTTTGACACACTGGATGATGACAGGAAACACAGAATAAAGAAATTTCTTTTGGCCTTGCACACAAGGCACACCTCTTTATTTTTAAATTTGAAGTATGTTGTCGGCCTGTATTTGCTTCTTTATCATTCTTGCTACCCGAAGCCGCAGCTTTACTGGTAAATGTTCATTTAAAAGCCTTTCATTTAGACAGAGCTACTTCTCCAGCAAGTGTGGAATTTTTTATAAATTTTTTAGGTGCCTACGTATGTATGTATCTATTATATACGATCAAAATGTTCACTGGAAGGTTTGAAAGTAGAATGAGCGATCGTGTCATACCTGGGACGTTAATGGTGATGTGAGGTCAATAATGGCACCAGACCGTAAACGTAGTAGTTTGTCTAATAATCAATACAGAAATCAAAACGACTGCTGCGGCAGGAAGGCTCTTAGAAACTGGCAAGAAGGTATAGAAGCTGCCAGCTTTCGCGGATATCATTTTATACTGTATTTTAAAGGGAATATAATCATCGGTGTCAAAAATGACCCGTGTCACCATTTGAGGGTTTAGCATACTAAAGGAGATTATTGTGTAAATAATTGATCTTGAGAGTGACTTGAATGTTACAGAAAAATTTAAGAGTAAAATCTAAATGAGAAGTATTGCGCGATAGAGTAATACTTGGGATTCCATTTAGGAGCAAATGTAATCAGTTTCTTACAATAAGATTTCGAACGGTAGTCGATATCATATCCATATTCAGTGAATATGAAAATGCCTTTTCTGTACTATTAAAGGACTAAATCCGCATTTTATCAAAATTTGGTCATCTATTTCATTCGCATACGATCATTTCACCAACGTGTCTCCCTACCACGATCCCTGCGCCTTCAGGTTAATTGAATAAGAACATTATTAATACTGTGGCGTGGTTACGGCACAGTAATTATTTTCATTTTTAGAAAACTGTTAACGTAGTAGTACGAAATTTTCTGACACACAGATCAGCTTTCCTCACCTGTTTTACGAAACCCGTGAACACTGAAGTACTCGACGTTTCAAAAACAAATATTCTGATTGTGTTTAAGAAGTTACAATCCTGTAAGACAGCAGCTATGAAATGATGTAAAGTTGTCATATATTTTGTAGGAATTTGACACGTTGGTGGTGTATCATGAATGTAAATTAAAGTTGGTTACTCCCTGTTTTTCAGTTTTAAAGCAATGATGATTACACAAGAGAAATGATTGAAAGGAGGGTCAAAACGTAACAGCAAATATACAATATTACACGATCTGAACACTTCAAGCATTTCAAACATCCGCAAAACAAGCTATGTGCATTGGGATGGCGTTGACATGTATCATAAGTAAAGACCAGATTCATGTGTAATTGGATCTTTTCATTGCTAACTTAAAACTGAATGAAACGTTCACAGAAATTTGAATTATGAAACTGACGTTACTTTAGTACTTGTTTTATTTTGCACAAAATTGCACGTTTTGGGTATCGCTGCCTGAAAATTGCACATTTTGGGATATTACTGGACGAATTTGCAAGATTCATTATTTATTGCATAAAATATATTTTTTATGTTATCAACATGTTTTAATTGACCTTTTATAAATGTTTCATTTACTAAAAAAGTTTTAATGACAACCAATAATGCATTCGGATGGTCTGTGAAACCGTTTAATATGTATTAATTCCGCGTTTTGTTGGCCTGTGAACTGAGCGTCTATACATTTCATGATGCCTATTGTCTAATTAAAATTTCTGAAAGTAAGTTAGTGCAGAACGGATATGCGGTGTTACCATATCTAGGTCCGCGGTCCTTGGTTGCGGCCGCTCCGCCAACGCTATGTTTGGGGTCGCCAATCGGATCATATATCGATGGTGTCAGTCTTCCCTGAACCTACCCATGACGCGACCCAGTGTTCGATTCCCGGTCGGGCAAGTTTATAGTATGTGCTTTCCTTGCAATGTCCCAGTATATGTTGCTGTATAACGATGAGAAAATTCACTTCTCAGGTAGAAAAGCCCAGAATAAGGCGTGGGGATATCTTAATGCTAACCATTTGTACCCCTTTAACCCATAGCCGAGAGGCCGGGTCGCTGCTGATAGGTCATGGCCCGTACGTTGACTGGCGCGCCAAAAACCAAGAAACAAACATAATTGTAAATTATAATGAAAACAATTTTGAACATTTCTTCTGTAATTTAATTATTTTTAATTTCTGAAGAAATATTTGTATTTTTAAATTTTTACTTTCCTGTATACGTAAGTATATACGTAGTATAGGGAAAGTTATGTAATGCTGCGGAAAATCGATTTCGATATTTCAACGGAAATACACGTTTTGGGGTCCCCTGATACTGAAAAAGTGGGTCTTTTCAAAACGTCCGTCCGACCGTCTATTTGTCTGTTTGTCCGTCAATCTGTGAACAATACTAGCGCGTAAACCATACGTGCGATTTCTTCCAAAATCGGTATTCCCCGTTCGACCTGCTTCCACTCGAGGCGTTTAGATTTTGAAAACTTTAATCAAAATTTGGGGGTACTTTACATGATGCCTCCCAGACATTTTCGAAATTTTCTCAAAAACAGTTCCAAATTTTTTCTTTAAATTTCTTGTAAGAATAGAGGAAAATACACTTATTAACGTGGCATTAGTCCGAGTTTCACGGTTAACTCTGAATTTTCGAAAATTGCAGATGTTTGCAATTTTTTCGGCGTCTTCCTAGAACTACAAAATTGAAAATAGATACTTTTACTTCACTCAAAATAGATACTACTACCTCACTTTTTTTGTAATTTTAAAAAATTACAAAAAACTCACACCGTTTTCTCAAAAACGGCTTCAAATGTTTTCTTTAAACTTTTTGTTGGTATAGTTCTAAATGTGCTCTACGAGATGACATTAACGACTAATTAGGAGATAAAGGTTCTTGAAAATTAAATAGTTTTCAGTGAAAACTAGCTCAACATTGCGCATTTTCAAAAACGCTCAAACGCCATTTTCTCAAAAATGGCTTCAAATTTTTTGTTAAAACTTATCAAATGGGTAGTGTTAATTGCACTATTTAATGTGGCGTAAAGTTAGTTTGGGGGTATTTTTTGTTTTTTCAAAAATTAGAAAAATGTAATTTTTTTAAAGATCTCTCGTACGGTTAAAATGCACATTTCCAGCAATTTGTAAACACTATTGGATTTGTGAGCACGGGTTCTATTCCCGTGCCGGCCATCCTGACCGAGGGTTTAGTAATCTCCTTCGGCCATAGACGCGAATGCTGGAATTGACCTACTGAAAGGCCACGGCCGCAAAACCCGTAGACTTCACGGGTTCGTGATTGGGAGACCGACTACGAACCCCGGGATCGAACGGCGCAAAGGCCAATTGCTCTTTACGGGACTATAATGGCTAAATACATATCAAAACTATTTTGAAAGGTAAATAAGCAGTTTTAGATTATAACCCTTAGTGCTTCACGATACGTGAAGGAATCGACTGTGGCAATAAAATGAAAAGCGATAATTCGAATAACTACATTCCCGAAAGAGCTCAAAGAAACGTGCACAGATAGTAAAGCTACATTTTTGTCCAGAAGCAAAACATCTCACTATTTTCTCAAAGGAAATACAAAAAAAACTTACTCAAGACGGAGGTCATTAACTCAGAAGCTGAGAGACAATGCTTGTTACAGGCTTCTTGAGGGGAATTTCAGCAACTGACCGAAATACAATATGAAATAAATGTTTAAAACAAGTAACAAAAAGTATGTTTTAATTTCATTAACCCTGCTGCGTCGTTCGGGTTCTTTTTGACCCAACGTCGTTTTTAAATTTATCCTAAACATTTCGGTTTGGGTTTAGCAACAAGGGATTTCTTGACTTTGATTTTCTCAAAATTACCTTTCATATTTTGTATGAATGCAATAAAAATGTATTATAGTTTTTGAGAATCATAAAAGTGCACACATAAGGTGTTTGGGTCCTTTTTGTCCTTTAGCGTCCCATAACAGAAATTTATCGTATTTCACAGTGGTGATTACGAAGCGAGGCGGCAATGCTGCGATATCTTTCTAGGAAATGTATTTATTTATCTTCGGAATGGAGAAACTTATTATCGCTTTTTAGATTATCTTGAGTTACGGAATGAATTCCTTCTGCTCTCAGACGTCTTGGAAAAGAAAACATAATGTACCCTTTCATTGTTGTTAGTCGTATTCTGTAGTGTGCAGTGACAAGGAGAGTATTCAAGAAGGAATCGTTAGATTTGACGATAAAGAAACAAGAAATGAAAGAAGAATTCTGGAAAAATTTGCTGCCATTAGAGATGTATGGAATATATGGATTGAAATTTTGCCAACGCTTTACAACCCAGAAGCAATGGTACGTAACTGTTGATAAGAGTTAGTGGCATTCAGGGGCAGATGCCCGTTTAGGCAATATATGCCAAACACACCTGCTCGCTATGGCATCAAATTTTGGGTTTTATGCGATAACAATACGTCATAAGTGTGGAATATTCAGCCCTATCTAGGAAAGCCACCTGGGGAAGGAAGAGTAAAAATCAGGGTTTGAGGGTCGTCATGGATTTGACCTATGGACCAAAGGGTCACAATATAACATGCAATAATTTTTTTACTTCTTATGACTTAGGGCAAGAGTTACTCAAACGCAATATTACTATGATTGGTACAATGAAAAGGAACAAAGGTTCAGTTCCACCAGAATTACTTCAAAAAATGTACCAAATATATCTTCAACATTTGCTTTTACTTCTGATATTTGTTTGGTGTCTTATCTTCCAGAAAAATCCAATAAATGTGTTATATTACAAAGTACATTGCACCAAGAGAAAGAAGTGTCGTGTGAAAGAAGCAAGAAATCGTCAATTATTATTGATTACAATAAAACTAAAGGTGCTGTCGACACCCTGGACAAAGCACTTACATGCTACACGACCAAAAGTAAAACTAATCGTTGGTCCCTCATTGTTTTTTACAACATTATTGATGTTAGCGCCTACATACGTGCTATTCACAAAAATGCAAAAATTACGTGCTATTCACAAAAGTGATCAATAAACGGAATTCGAATAATTATCGTAAAGGAGGATTGTTTTTAGAAAATTTAAGAATGGTATTAGTTAGAGATCATATAAAAAGAAGAACCGTTCTTCCAAGACCAAATGCTGCAAAAGAAATTGTTCAAAAACTAAAAACTCCAAATCCTGAACATCAAGAGTCCTCAATGTCAACTGACTAGAAAAAGAAGCAGATGTCTTTTTGTGTACAAAAACTGTCAATAAGTCCTCAAACTATGCAAGTGTGGTAAATGTGTTTGCAAGAAACACCTGGTACAAATATGCACACAATGTTACAAATAAAATTGGCTATGCATTGTGTAATATGCTTCGTTAAGAATTCGAGAATATAAAACCAAATAGTGTGTTCATTCTCATAAATAATTTCACTTTTGGTTTTCTTTTGTATTGTTTGCACATTTAATATTCAAAATAAATGTTTCATGTGATATTAAGTGTATATTTTCATTTATATGCAATTTACGAGCGGTATAAACCCAACGGGTCGTTTTAGACCCGAACGCCTTATGTGTGCAGGCAACATGAACGTCGCAGCAGGATTAAAATGAAGGTCACTAATCACAGCGAGAAGATACAGTACTTATTTACTTACATTTTAAGTGAGTTATTAAAATTAAACAATTTTCCTTAAGCTTCCATCAAATTCACAAAAAAGACGTGTTCACTGGTACACGAGGTTGTGCTCAAAGGTACAAAAAGTAACTAAACACATTCCCGGATTTGAATTTTTCGTTTAAAATGGAAAATGGCTTGTATGTAAATAAAAGAAACGGTTCAATATTAAATATATTTTTTATATAATTAAATGAATTTTGAAAACATGAAAAATAAATTAAAAATAAGTTGCATGTAACATGAATTGAAATGTTCAAAGGTACAATAGCCTCCCTTTCTAATTATTAAAAATGCAATTGTCTTCATTTCTTTACGTTTTAATATTGTTTCAATATTATTTTAATACAATACTTGAAAACATGTCAAAGTAGTTTACTTTTTTTTGCTCATAAGTATTCAAAATGTAATATAATGTAAACAAATGCTTGCAATGGTTGAAACATAAAACGTAAACAATTTTTCAGTATGCTCTAAATGTACAAGACACAGTTCCTATTCTCAATTTTGGTACAAATAAAAAAAAAGCATTCCAGCCCATTCTAGTAAATGATGGCAGATGTTTTTCTTTCAACATGCTCCCCAAAGAACTGCTTTTCCCTAAAGACACGTAAGTAAAGCTATTTTATTTATATTAGAAATCTTTCTAAGAAGTTCAGGGGGGGTTAAACTATCATTATTGTTTTAGATTCCACGCAACCAGGGACTATCTAAATTACGAGGATGTCAAAGTTCAATGGAGTGTAATCGACGGATATCATCCCAAAGCCGATTTAGACGCGTATCCCTATAGGGGGGTCGGCGCTGGAAATGATGCTGGCTTTTTTTCCCGCATTATTGTCTCGCATATCGATTATCTCTGCAGGCAAATCGCCAATGGATTCAAGGTACTTATTGAATAATCATTTATATTTTTACCAAAAGTATTTTTACCTACTGAAGTGACGTCTTTCACATTTCATTTGAATTGCAAGTATGAGCGACTGTATTTACTTACAATATATACAAAAAATTCTCCATTGAAAAATCACAACGGTTCTTAGAGGCGAAAGAGAGCGAACAAATAAAATCGTTATTACTAATATTCAATGATTTTAACAAACAATGAGAAATTTGGAAATGCATATTACATTTGTAGCAACAAAGCAAACTGAATGTCACACGTTATTATAATTTTTCCAAACAAAATGTGGGAGACTAATATTCTTAATTTCCAATTAGAAGGCAAGTTTAGAAAAAAGGATCTGAAGACTTCGAAAACAGCGTGATAGAGTCGGAAGAGCATTTTGAGTCATATACTATTGTAAAAGGTCGACATGCAAAGGCGGCAATCTTGTTAGTAGAAACTTAATCTCACGGATAGCAGCACGCAGAATTTGGCGCCTTAATGCAATAAGAATAATTTGGCGCCTTAATGCAATTAATATCAGTGTATATGGGCATATTTTAATTATTATTGTCATGAACACTAAAAATTTTTAAAATTTGGATCAGATATCATCTATCTGTAGTTCATTTATTTCTTGAGTTTTTAATTTCAGGCGAGGCAACGGTTGCTCGCTCCATACTGAGTTCTTGCGGCAGTCCTGAATAGGACAGAGAGTACAACACCGTGACTTTGTCTTTTATAACTCACACACCTAGATTGAACTCAGTTCTTTGTAAGTGAAGTTGCGATATTTTGGGAGAATCTTGAAAGCGCCCAAGTGAAAAAAGCTCGAAAATTCGTTTAGGTCAAAGGAGGCATATAACACAGGTCTGCGACCAAAAAACTGCATAGGATTTTTTTACATTTTCTTACAGATTTTGACCTCCCAAAATCATAAAAAATATTCAAATTATTATATCACATAAGGTTTTATGTATATTGCAGTATCTACGTTCATTATAATTATAATTATAGTAATAAACCCATATGATTTTTATTTGATAATGGAGAAAAACAACCTGAGCTGTTGGTAAGACTGGGAATGTTTTAACAGGTTGAGACAAGTCAATTGACGTATATCGCTTGAAACAAAGAAAAGCTCTCAGTAGACATACTGATATTGAAGTGAACAGTGCTGTTGTCTGTTAATCATGGCTACAAGGGGTTGTGTTATTTCTCCAAACAGTTTTTGTTATATCTGTGGTGAATTCACTATTAAAAGTCAACAGAGAAATATAAGTGATTTTATAAGGAAAGTTTATTTTGCCTACTTTAAATTAAAAGTTGGTGATCAAGATAAACCATGGGCCCCGCATAAGGTGTGTAGAAGATGCGAAGAAGATCTTCGTTTGTGGTTTAAGGGAAAGAAAAAATCATTTCGATTTGGAATTCCTATGATATGGCGTGAGCAGAAAAATCACACCTCTGACTGCTACTTCTGCTCAGTTGACGTAAAGGGATTCAATTCAAAAAACAAAAGAAACATAAGTTATCCTAATCTTGACTCAGCTATACGTCCAGTGCCCCATAGCTCCGAGATATCTATCCCGCAGCCACCTTCCAGTTTGGATGAATATCCTAGTGAGTTGGAGGACGAAGCTACTTTACCTCCTCCCGGTGAATCAAGCTCAGATTCATCTTTTGACGAAGATGGAAGGCCTCAACTATTTTCTCAAGGTGAGCTCAATGATTTAGTAAGAGATTTAGGTCTTTCAAAAGATGCAGCCGAACTGTTAGGTTCTAGATTAAAAAATAAAAACCTTTTATCACCTGGCACTTCTTTCTACTGGTACAGACACCGAGAAAAAGAATTCACCCAGTTTTTTTCAAAAGAAGGAAATTTAGTTTTCTGCAATAATGTGGAAGAACTCATACATTGCTTTGATATAAAGTATGACTCATCTGAATGGCGCCTATTCATTGACTCATCTAAGACTAGCCTTAAAGTAGTATTATTGCACAATGGAAATAAATTTGCCTCGATTCCGATTGGACATTCCGTGCATATGAAAGAAGATTATAACGATTTGGCCATTATCCTGGAAAAAATCAAGTATCAAGACCATCAATGGATGATTTGTGGGGACTTCAAAATACTGACAATGCTTTTGGGTCAGCAGGCAGGCTATACTAAATACCCATGCTTCTTATGCTTGTGGGATAGTAGAGCCAGAGAACAGCACTGGAAAAAAAGTGATTGGCCATCCCGAGAAACTTTAAAACCTGGAGAGAAAAATGTTATAAACACTACCTTGGTACCACCAGAAAAGGTTTTGTTGCCCCCTCTCCATATCAAATTGGGGTTGATGAAACAATTTGTAAAATCGCTGCAAAAGGATGGAGACTGTTTCAAATATTTATGTACAAAATTTCCGAAGCTGTCAGAAGCAAAGTTGAAAGAGGGAGTTTTCACCGGCCCCGACATAAGAAAACTTTTAACGGACCCTTCATTTGTGGAAACTATGAATGAGAAGGAAAAAGAAGCTTGGGTATCGTTCAAGGACGTAGTGCGAAAGTTTTTAGGAAATACCAGGAATCCTAACTATAAAACCATTGTGCAACGGATGTTAGCAGCATATGAAGCTCAAGGCTGCAAGATGAGCTTGAAGGTCCATTTTTTACACTCTCACATAGACTATTTTCCTGAAAACCTGGGAGCTTACAGTGAAGAGCAGGGGGAGCGATTTCACCAGGATGTGCGTGATATCGAGAGAAGGTACCAAGGGCGATGGGATGTCACTATGCTTGCTGACTACTGTTGGCTGCTTAAGCGAGAAACTGAAAATAAAAATCGGAAAAGGACTCGTCAAAGTATCAAGGAAAAGAAGAAGACGTTTCATAAAGAACATGAATAAGTACATGTATCAAAATAATGTTTCGTTTGCTTTAAAAAAAACAACTTATTGTTTGAAAATTTTGAATAAAGGACTGCTTTAACCAATATTTTGTGTTGGAATTTGCAAAAAATCCTTATGTGATAGAAAAAAATGGCCATAACTTTTGAAATCAGCGCACTTTAAAACATATAATTCAGTAAAAATATCTAATGCAGCTAACAAAATTTTTTTTTTCGCAGACCTGTGAATCGGCGGACAAGGGACCTGGCGCCAAATTTAAACTGAAAAATTATTTTATTTGATGAGAAAAAATTCCAACGAGAACAAAGGGCACATTTCTTATCCAACAGCAAGGCAAGCACACATCAACACACATCAACGGGTTCAGACCCGTAGCTTTCTCAAAAGTAAAAAGTTAATATTTTTGTGACTATCACGAAAAGCTATAAGCTAACTTTCAAAGAATATTGAATAATTACTTCAAATATCTTTAAGGAAGTGTTGTGAATTGGGGACAATAGCTTTTCGTGATAGTCACAAAAATATTAGCTTTTTACTTTTGAGACAGCTACGTGTCTGAACCCGTTGACTTGAAATTTTCTGAATTGAAAAAAAACTCTCTATGATTCTAAATAAATCTTTATTGAAAATTTCTTTAAACATCAATTGGATTGCTTTTTTTATTTGATATAGTGTTAGTACATTGCAAGTTACCTTCATACATGTTTAAGCAAATAAACACGTTTCGTTAACAACTTTTCTTCTTATAATGGAAATAGAAGATAGGGATGAGAGTGGGGTTAACATGCAAGAGTTCTCGCACGGTTACGTGGAGGTAGTAGGAGAAAAAGTGTGCTACGGCACAACACAAAGAACAAACTCTGTAAATTAGCTAAAGTAAAATAGCTTGAAATAAATGAAAAACAAAAATCAAAACGCACAAGCCTACAATACCTGAATAAATTTAAAATTATAGAATGAATAGTGCAAGTCACTCGACAACTACAAACGATCTCAGCCCAAACGCACGATTTAAATGTTGACGGTATCTGGAAGTATGTACCCTCGGTCTCACAAAATATGGGCGATGTCCTGAGCCGAACTTTACCTCCGTTTGCATACCCCTGCCCCGCCCTACGGGATGGAGCTGACCAATCCGCTTTAGTTTATTTCAGAAGGGCGGGACTATTCATCGTGAACATTACAAAATGGCGGCAATAGCGAGTTATATTATGGTAAATATTTGAAAGTAAATATTGAAGCAACGGACAGTTTTACGTAAGTTATAGTATATACATTTAATTACATAAATAAAGGCATGCAATTTCCTAGTATACACACATTTCAAAACCAATTTTAATACGCTTTTTTCGCAAAAAATATAACACTCGACAATGAGTAATAGGTTCCGTATCTACATTTCATCGTTTGTTATAGTAATATTTAATAAAAATTGTAAATAATTTGTCACAGAAACCTGCCTAATCTAGTTATTTTATAAGAAAACATAAATAAATTTAAAAAATACGTTTTAGAGTCAGTTGCAAAACACGTCTCCGAGATAGCAGCTTTCAGTTGTGAATTACTTCTTCGTTCGTTTTTCAGAAGACCAAATGCAAAAATTCTGTGTTGTTGCGGAACATGACTATTTTTATGAAAAATAATTTGATATGTATAATAATATATTTATAAATAAGAGTATTTAAAGTTCATTTAGTCACAATCTAAGTTTTTAACTGCAGACATTATTAGGAAGTGCAGCTCTAAGCAAACGAATAAGGTCTGATCGTTTATTTTGGGGATCAGAATTATTTCACCTCAGAATAACGTAAGAGTGATTGCATTTTACATGTTTTTTTAGAGAGAACATTACATATCATATGTCATACCTCATCATTGAGTAATTTTACGTGAGAACAAGGAACGAGATATGATTCTTATAAAATATTTTTAAATCGGAATGTTCGCAAAGCAAGAAACGCCAACTTTAGTCTATTGTGTAATCACTTGGGATATACACACATCAATATAATGTGTAAGTTACACGTAATTTATGTTTTATTTACAACCCAAAGCAATGGACTTAAAGTACAACAATTTGTATTTTCACGTTGCGATATTTTTATTTTCGGAAGACGAGCAATCCACACAATGTTTTTCTCATGATATTGGAATTAAATCGTGTTACACTCACTTCTTCTAGATAAGCAAACCTACGCAAACACTCTTTTCCCTAATTCATAAAAGATCACTAAAGAACCACATAAGACAAAACATTTCAACATTGTAATTGTCAATATTGTTTCTAAATTTTGTAAAATTTGGAAAGTTAATATAATCTATGGAATACAAATAGGGATCCTCTTCTGTAAAATATCGTTGCAAAATTGAATTTTGCTCTTTTTATATTTTTTATATTTTTTACATTTTTTACTTTTTATAGAAAAATGCTAATTCTGTTATTGGATATGTCCACTAACGTATTTTTAGTGATATTGCATTGCATATTTATAATTTTTGTTTTTTTGAATTTTTAATAAATATTGTAAACAATATAACCTATTACATTTTTAAACTATTTTGAGTTGGGGAAAATATCAAACAAGTTAAATGTATTTATAAAATAATTTAAGTAAAGTACTATAAAATAAATTCAACATGATTCTTTAAATTATAACGAAAAGATGTCTTATGGTTGAAATGGGATGCCACTATATACAATGCAACGCTCTAAAATGAACTCCCTATTGATTGATAGTTTATGTTCATATGTAGTGTATTTCACGCAGAGACAATTTTGCAAAGAAAATCTAAATAACACAATGGTCTTAAATTCATTATTCATTTACGTTCGGTCGCACATTTCGGTGACATTTAATACGCAAGTCGGCGTTGAAGGCCTGGAAGAAGGAAAACTGTGTGTTATCGCTGTTGGCTTTGCGACCAAGTCTTCAGGGTTACCAATGCATTTCTCTTATGTCTGCGGGTTCCGGAACTGATAGTTCAACATTAACTTGAGAACACATTTTGCAAATCAAGAGATAGAAATGATGAAATGACTGGAGTTTTCAAACGCTGTCTCTTGAATACTCATCAATAGTCCTACTGACAATTGTCATTAGATTTTCGGTCATTCGTCGATAAAATGCCGTTCTCTGACTAGAGAATTATGTGATTCCTAATGCGAAAGACATTATTTAGGATTGTTATTGGTGGGTCTAAAATATGTTTAAATCGCGGAATTCACATAATTCATTGGTGCAACTTACAACCTTTACAAATGTGAAGGGTACCCCTGGTAATAATGATAAAATGTTCCCCCCAAAACCAAAAGACATAGGAATACACACACAGTAATTCTGATACAAAAATAATATTTTTGAAAAGTTTCTTAGTCTCCGTCTCACCATTCACACGCCTCTTCAGCCTAAAACGTGTTTTTAATTTTAAATTTTTCGTCAACTGTTTTATCTGAGTGAAAAATATGAAAAATAAGAAAATAATTTCTATAATCAGAAAAACATTTTTTGATACTTTCTAAGATCGAATTCAAATACAAAAACATTTTTTTAAAGGGAAAAAGTAATTTTTACTGTGTCTTAGAACCCTGAACAGGCTCCAGAAAATCTTAAAAGTTCCTCTTAAAACGCAAATTGTTGTGATTTTTTTCAGATTTTTTCAACTGCTGGGCTGCAATTAAAAAAAATAAAAACCTGACCCACCACATTTAATCTCCTTGACTATAAATATACTTTGAAAATGACTGAAACACTTCTGTGTATTTATTTTGGAGTTTATTATAAATTTGCATACATTTTGGTAGCACCCAGTAATATTCTGACCTTGAATGTAGTTACAAATTATAATTTTTTTTAACTTTCTAGTTCTGTGTATAAGTATGTCACACGCTAAGGAAAGACAATGGTTTTGGCAGTTTAAAAGAAACCATCGACACAGAACCTCGTAAGTGTGATGCTGGTGGATAGAGAATTACACCTCATCCTAAATCGTACAGATTTTTGAAGTTTGCCGATTATGACGTACAAAACAAAGATTATTGTAACACATGGGAATATCTTCAAAGCGATGTTTCCTAAGTCTTTTAAACCAGGTTTGCGTGTCTTACGAGGACACGGCCTTCTTTGAAGACAAGTACATTCTTACAGATGACGTGTTTTGGGGACGGGTAGATGACAAAAGGGGAAATGATGAGGGACAGTTTGGGTGCATATGAATGATAGATGAAAGACGAGGAAATGAAGGAAAACAAATTGGATCCGGATTATGTTCTTAGGCAGTATTTTACAAAATACGACTTTTATGATAATTCTTCTTTACAATTTTGCATATTTAGTTCTTTTGGGTTCCCCCTATCCACAGCATGAGTGGACAGGAAAGAAGCCGAAATCAATGAAAAATTAAATTGAAGGAAAATACCAAAATAATCTTTCACAATAAAATGAAAGGTACTATTTTATTTTCTGTGCATTTTTATCTCAACCTTCAGCAATATTGGAATGGGCTCTCGCGCACAGTACCGGGTCTATAAATATTTATAATTTATAATTCAAAATATAAATATTTTTTAATAAGATGATGGAAGATATATTGGCAGAGAATTGTGAATTTAATTTTTGTTTGTTTTTTATGAATTGGCTTAATTTTTGCTATTTTGAAAATATATGAATATATTCGTGTGCATAAAAAATCATTGAAAATGTGAGTTAACGGGTGCAGGTGCATAGTTTCCAATGAATAATCGGAAAAATCATAAAAAAAATATCGAACACTTGTTATTTAAACTATTCTCAGAATTTCACCGGAAGAAGTTTCGGAAACAAACATTTATCGAAAAATTTTCGAGAAAAGTATGGCGTTGACTTTTCTGGTTTTAGACCCTTATTTTGATCAAACCCAAATCTGGAAAAGTGTTGGTTGTAAACTCTGAGGCCAAAACCGATCTCTAAATATTCTCGAAATGGATAATCTCTCTTTCATCAGTTCACACTAAACAAAAGAACCCCTTTAATTTTGAGCAATACTTATATGAAAATATCGAAATGTTCTCCAAAATATTGTTTTAATTTTTTTTGATCGATTAAAGCGAAGTTTGCTTACAAAATGAGTACTTTTGCACATACAGACTCAATAAAGCCATAACAATTTGAAACTAGTGGTGCTACAGAATGGCACAGACATTCCATATTAGTATTCTATTTCTTTTGGTAGGTATTCGGAGTTGCGATATACTCTTGCCAGCTGCCATCTATAGCCGCACAAATTGCTTTTTTAAACATTTTCTTAATTTATTGGTTTTTAAACAGTAGAACGGAAATACTATATTAAGACTATTGAAGAACGGTAAAAGCTCGTCCTAAATTGGAATTTTCTTTGAAAAATGTGAAGCCGTTTTTAAGAAAATGGCGTTTCAACGCTACTATAAATGCAAAATTTGAAGCTCTTTTTCACAGAAATTTTTTAGGTTTTCGAAAACTTCATTAGAAGTGATTTAAAGCACATTTACTCACAAATACAATAGTGTTTACAAATTGTGGGAAACGTGCATAATAACGGTGTGAGAAATCTTTCAAAACAATTACATTTGTGTCATTTTTGAAAGAAAACTCCAAAATGAACTTTATTTCTCATTAAAGAGCTTAATTAGCACTATCCGTTCGAAAATTTTGAAGAAAAAATTGGAGACGTTTTTGAGAAAATGGAGTTTGAGCGTTTATCGAAATGCGGAATTTTGAGCTACTTTTTTCACAGAAAACGGTTGAGTTTTCGAGAAACTTTATAGGACATTAATTGAAGCAAATATTCTCGTAAATATAATAACGTCAACAAATTGTCTACAATGAAAATATTAACGACGTGAGAGACTTGTCAAAAAATTACATTTTTGTAAACTCTGAAGAAAAAAGAATAGAGCAACATGACGTTTATGTCATCACATTCCTGCCAAATTTAAAAGAAAAAATTTGAAGCCGTTTTGAGAAAATCTTGTTTTTGTATTTTTTAATTGCACATATTTCGCGCAATATTGCTAGAAAACTACTTAAATTTTCAAAAAATGTACAGGACCTAAATGAAAGAACTCACTTTGGAGAACAAATTTTAATTGAAGGTAAAATCTCTATCTTCAATTTTGTTGTTGGAGCAAGATTTTCAGTATCAATGACTCACAAAGCTGTAATTCTAACCACACCACGTGCTAGGGGACTTTTTTCTTAATTTAGCAACTTATTTTACCCACTTTTACCTTCCCGTTTATATACGTGTATACAAAGTAATATACGTAGGACAGGGAAAGTTATGAAATGCTGCCCGACAAAATGGCAAATTTTCCGCAGAACAAAATTCATTGCCGAACCCTAATAACGAAAAAGTGCATAAAATCAGTTGCTAAATTAAGAAAAAATATCCCCTAACACGTGGTGTATCCAGAATCCCTGTTTTGTAAGTCCTTGATACCAAAAAAACAATTGAAAGCAAAACGTCCGTCTGTCCGTCTGTCAGTCTGTCTGTACGTCTGTCTGTTCGTCCGTCCCTCTAGCGCCTAAACCAAGCGTAGGATTTTTCCAAATTGACAAACCCCCTATCTATCTGGCTCTAGTCGAAGCTTAGAGGATTTGAAAAACGTTCTAAAATTTGGGGGCACTTTACATGAAGCCCTCCACACATTTTCAAATTCTTCTCAAAATCGGAACAAACTTTTTTCTTTAAATTTCTTGTAAGTATAGAGTAAAATACACTTATTAAGTATGCGTAAGTTCGATTTCCACGGTTAACTCTGAGTTTTCGAAAACTGAAAAAGTTTGAATTTTTTTCAGTATCTTCCTCCAAATACAAAATTGAAGATTGAGACTTTTCCTTCAAATAAAATTTGTTCTTCAAAGTCAGTTCTTTCTTTAAGAAACGTTTTTGACACTTTACGAAACACTTCTTAGAAACGTTTAGTAGTTTTCACGCAATATTGCGGGCAATGTGTGTAATTTGAAAAAATTACAAAAACAAGATTTTCTCAAAAACGGCTCCAAAATTGTTTCTTTCAACTTTTAGTAGTGATAGTACCTAATGTACTCTACGAGATGACTTATACGTCATGTTGCTCTTTTATTTTATTTTCTCATAACTTACAAAAATGAAATCTCTTTGACTTGTCTCCCACGTTGTTAATATTTACATTAACGGCAATTTGTTAACATTATATTTATCAGTACATGTGCTTTAAATAATGTCAAATAAAGTGTGTCGAAAACTCAACCATTTTCTGTGAAAACTAGCCCAAAATTCTGCATCTTCAGAAACGCTAAAAAACTATTTTCTCAAATATGTCCCCAAATTTTTTTTTCCAAACTTTTCGAACGGATAGTGGTATTTGCACTCTTTAATATTACGTAAAGTTTATTTTGGGGTATTTATTTATTTTTTCAAAAATTACACAAACGTAATTTTTTGAAAGATCTCACACCGTTAATATACACCATAATTTGTAAACACTATTTCTTTGTGACTTAATGTGCTTTAAATGACTTCAAGTAATGTTTTTCGAAAACACAAATGATTCCTGTGAAAAAGAGCTTCAAATTTTGAATTTGCAGTAACACTTAAACGCCATTCTCTTAAAAACCGCTTCAAATTTTTCAAAGAAAATTGCCATTAAGGACGAGCTTTCACTGTTCTTGAATATTCGAAAAATAGTATTTCCGTTCTATTATTAAGGAAGCGAAAAATTAAGAAAATGTTAAAAAAGTAATTTGGGCGGCGATAGATGGCAACTGGCAAGAATATATATGTCAAGTCCGAACAGTTAGCCAACATCAAAGGAAATAGAAAACTAATACGGGAAGGTCTGTGCCATTATGTTGCATCACTAGTTCGTTATCAGGCCCCGGCCATGAATGTTTTCTGCCTAAAATCCGCCATTTTATCGCGCTGCATTACATAACTTTTCCTATACTACGTGTATTACTCCGTATATACGTATGTATACGGGAAAGTAAAAATGCAATTTTCTTATTGCCTACGCCATAGTTTTTATTAACTCTTTCCGCGAGTAGAACTTCGCTTCACCTTATGGCAGAAGGTCCGATTTTCAATAAAACCTTTGGGATTTCGACCATTGAAAAGTTTAAAATTTTTCCTTATCCTCCCACAACTACACTATTAACTACACTATTAATGAAACATTAAGATTTCTTTCTTAATGCAATATATTCTTCAATATTATATCTTTAATGTTAGGTTCTTCAAACTTTAGTAGTTTTCCCATCATTTTGAGTTATATGGTGACAATGAAATGTTCTTCAAATCCGATTCTCTTCAATTCACAAGCTAGAGATGTATTTCTTAATGCAATCTGATTCAAAATTGAATTTTGAAATGAATTTAATTTACAAGTTTGTTTTAAAAACACGAGTATCTTTTGCAATTTATAGAGAGAATAGTATGGTGTCACCAACCTCCTAACGTGCAAAATAGTGCCAAAGTGAGTATGGGAAGAGCTAACTCAGTTGGTAGGGTAAGATTAAGAGTTTGATTAAAGGGTTTGATTAAGAGTTTAATGATAAGGATGAAGTATTAAAAGTGTAAAATTTGTAATATATTAATCAACCATCACCAATAATACGAGAAACTAAGAGCTTTTTTATTTGAATGTGTGTAGGTGAAATAATTGCGTGATGATAGGTGTTTTTCTTGAAGTCGATATATGATTTTTAGATCCTGTGGTAACTTGCTGCAAACGAAATAATTTCTGAATTCTTTCCTGAATTTCCGACGCTGTCGAAACTTGTCTACTACATTTACTTCAACCTTATCACGTCTACCAATCTCACATTGGACAGAGGCGAAAGGTGATAAGACCTGAGCGCAACCAAAGGAGCAAAGTGCTTGCTAGCGACAATTCTATTACGTTGAACCCCGATACATTTATAACTAGAATTACCTATTTCATAGGATTGCGTAGATTGTTCTGCATTCTTATTGTCTTTCAGAGGTAGTTTATTTAATATTTTAAGTTACAGAAATAGGGAAAAGCAATGAATGTGAAGACACAAATGCGTATGATTCTAAACTACATCAGTTCGCGGAAATGCATACGTCTGTGTTAGTGGCGCAATAGCCTGGACTCGAGACGGGAGAATAGAGGATTGAGTGTTCAAGTCCGGTAAAACCCTGGCAGTTTTTTTTACTTGACGAGCAATGAAAATAAATTCTAAACAACGATGTCAAGATTCTTGTAAACATTATCTTCTTTTGCGAGAAGAAACAATTTTATTTATTTATTTATTTAATAACCCACAACAGGGCAAAGCCCCAATTACAGTAGGCATTACTAGGAAAAATATACAAAAGATACAAAATAATAAAAATTCAGTTTCAAATGAAAAAACAAAACTAAATTACAAAGTCCAATTACAAGAATAAATCTTTTAGCAAAACTTATAAAACATAACACACCAGTAAGATAAACAAAAATGGAAACATGTCTTCAAAACAGTCATTACAAAAATGGAACAGAAATGAGTATAAAAAATGACAATATTTCAAAAATGGTAAACGCATCTTCAGAATAATCGGAACATAATAGTGAGCAATACTTAACACAATAAATCCACATTCAGTGATCATTCAATATTTTTTTAAAATTCTGTTTATATTTTAGCAAAAAAACAAAACAAAATTCTAAATCCCACACTCTACTGAATTCATTGAATTTTGAAGACTTTCTCAAGAGTGGTTAATATTTGTGAGATGTTGTATTTGATTTATTGAAATATAATAATTCTCGTCATCTTAAATTTGATACTCGTGCATTAAATGACAATTGTGACAGCAATTCACTGCTATCTGATAGACCATTAACTATTTTACATAAGAACAATTGTTCAGCAAGGACTCTTCTATTGGCAAGAGTAGTTAGATTGAATTCTTTAACTAAAATAGTATAAGCAATTTCATAAGCAGATTGATTGAACTTTATCACAATACTTCGGATTTTTTGTACGTACGTTTATGAACTGTTCGTTCACAAGATTAATCACTTTCCCACATTTATAATATCAATCTGCCACGTTTCTGAAAGGATAGGAATATGTCAAAGTGAAAATTCTCAAATTGTATCTAAAGATATAATTCTATCTTGAATATATACTTTAATTTAACACTAGAATACAATTATACATATCCCCATATGAATATTAAAGTTACCCTACGTGCATTTTATGAAGTACTCCCAAAAATTATTTTATCAGATCCAAATTAGACTCTCAACTAGTTCGGTTATGTATTTTCGTCAAGATGATATCAGTGCATTGCAGTGCCGCTGATCGGAAGGTCCTAGGTTCGAGCCCCGACCGTGGCAGGATCATCGACTTTAGCTAGATAGCTAGGACGAGTTCATTCGCTGTGTGGAGGGGAATTCCAGCGGTCGGCTGCTCTTATGGATAGTTTTGCGTGGTTTTTCGGATCAAAAACACGCGATTATCGAATCAGTACGGTCCGCGCGCGTTCTTCCATTCCCTTTCCTTGTTCTGTCGTCACCCTTTATTTACATACATCACATTTACATGTAATACACTGACAGATGTGCCAGGAGACCGGTCGGAATCTTAGAGCTGGTCCCGGCTCTGACGCCGCGCCGTTGCTGGGAGATGTCTGGTTGGGGAAAACACCACTAGCCGAGAGGTAGTTCGGTGCCGGGTCTCACCATCCAGCGGTGAAAGATGAACATCCCTCAAGGGGTAAACATGCACTACACTTACGGGACTAATTACTTAAGCCATTAACGTGCCCGGAAGCACTAATCAATCAATCCATATCAATGTATCACCATATTACTTCCTCTATACAAAGTTCTCGTCCGTCCTCTACCGTATGTCTCTGTCAAATGGTAGAGATCAGAGGCTTCTGGTTGTCCTATTGCGGCCAAAATGGCTCGTTTTATTGTCCTTCCAACGATATTTATTAATCAGAATGAATTCGATAAATTGCTACTTAAATCACATCATAGAAGAAAATTATCTACCAACTCCATTGGAATTCGCAATATCAGGAAGCGGAGATTATCCCACTTATTATATCGGAAGAGAATATAAGGATCCCAGGATCTCTTATTATTCGGCTAACGCAATGTATAACATTAGACATTCACAGACATCATTACTACACAAATACTGTCAATTAATATTTGTAATATTGGAAAATTAAGAATAGATAATGGAAATGAGACTTTGTTTTTAACAGCACTTTCCACCGGCTGCGATAGCCCAGTGACATCATTTGTTGTCCATGCAGCTTTGTTGACATAAAGACCTAAGGGTCTAATCGCAACTGTGGTGGATGTTCGAGTTTAGTTATATGTCTAGGTAGAATTTAGCGACTGGTTGGAGGAGAATTCCAGTTATCGCCTCCTTTGATGCAGTATATTTCCCTGCTTTCTCCGAATAATACCAGAAAAAAACAGACATTAACTTAACAAAAGGATAATGGACCGTATGTAATCTTTCCTTTTTCTTTCTTGCCACACACACACACACAAACTTACAAGCATAACTCAATCACTCATGACGAGAGACCAGTCGGAGTCTTGGATCTTGTCGCGACTGGGGGTGTTGCTATGGTGGGGGAGATACGTGTGTAGGGAATCTCTGCATGTCGAAGTGTAGGTGGACGCCGGATCTACGGCTGCAGCAGAGGCAAAACACCGCCACCTCTCTAAATATACCATGGACCTCACTTATGGCACTAATTAACATTTTAGTGAACGCTCCTTAAAAACTTAATCTATCAATCAAACAATCAATTGCAATTTGCTGTGTTCGTTCACACAAATTGAAAAAAATGTCATTACTCTTACACTATTGCTACTGCTAAAGTGGTATAGAGAAAGTATCGTAATCCTAGGGGAAAACGGGACCTTTCTACAGAAAAACATTTAATTGCCGTACCCTGGTAAAGAAGAAGAGGATAAATCCAAAGCGTTGCTAAATCTAGAAAAAAATTATCTAACACATGCCGCCAGAATTCATGTTTTGCGGATACTTGATACCCAAAAAGTGATTGACGTAAAAACGCCTTTCTGCCCGTCTGTACACAACGCTTGTACCCAAACGGATCAGGCGACTTTCTCCAAAATTGATATTCCCTATTCTAGCTGGATGTTGTGGCGGTCCGTTGAATTTGTAACCGATATTTCAATATCGGTATGTACTTTATATGGAACCTGGAGCCTGGGACATGGAACATTTTAAAAATTATCAAAAAATGGCAACAAAATTGTTGATTAAATTTTGACTTCGGGTAACGTAAAGGTCGCTTAAGAGAAAGATGCAGATCAAATTTTCGATAAAATTCTTGATTTTTCAAAAATTGGAGAAATTCAATTTTTTTCGGTGTCTTTATACAAGTAGAATTATGAACATAAGTGTTTTTCTTAGTGAAATCTGTTAAACAGATCTTCAAAGAAAGTCATGTTTAGTTTTTTGAAAAAAATGAATAGTTTTTCAGTAATTTTGTATTTGATGGGCAATATAAATTTTAAATACTTTTTTTCTCAGAAATGGCGCGAAACGTTATTTTATTCTCCTTTTTATGTACGAAATCACTGAAAACCACTATAAGTGATAAAAACTTCTTAAAGTAAAAAAGTGTGTTTGTTAGTTCTAAGTTAAATTTATTATCTTCCTTCAATATATTATTTCTTTTCATAAGGATATTATTCGCATCATACAATAACCACTGCCGATAACAATAAGATTATTTACGGGAATTATAAAATCACTATGATGAACAGATTTCATTTTTAAACAAATCTTTATAATTGTAGTGATATGAAGACGACGAAAAAAATTGAATTTCTTCAGTTTTTTAAATATCAGGCATTTCAACGAAAATTCGACCTGCATAATTTTCTTAAACGACTTTACTCTAGCCAAAGTCAAAACTTAATCCAAATTTCATGCCATTTTTTGAAATTTTAAAAAATGTCTAATGAGCTTCATATAAAATACCCCCAAAATGTCTTCAATATTGAAGCTTGAGATTTATATTCTAATCCACTCTTTTCTACAATATTAGATTTTAAAATAAATTTAATTCACAGTTTAAAGTAGTTTCAGTTTCGAGTAGTTTCTGAATTTTTTCAAGACAATTTTCTATTGTCAACGACATCCTAATATGCAAAATACTGCATTAGTGAAATCTTGAAGAGCCGTTTCCTAGCCGAAGTGGTAGAGCGTTTTCTTGTGTAGAGCCAGAGGGCTCTAGTTCAAATTCTGACTACTTTTCATTCCCTGAAAACGTTTGTACGTATAGAGCACAAAAAATGCAAACTACCTGTAGAAGCGAGATTTTTATGAAAACTTTTCGATTTTCAATAATTTAAGGTATGATTTTCTACAGTCTCTCGTTCGTCGTCTCGTTAAGAGTTTTAAGAGAAGGATGAAGTGCTATTAGGGTGAAAATGTAATGTATTACTTGTCCGTTACCAATAATACGAGAAAATAAGAGATATTTTTTATTAGATTATAAGGGGTAAACAGTTGGAGAATAAATTGAGTGACTGTAGGTGTTTTTTTTCTTGAAGGCGATAAATATTACATAGATTTCTAGTTATTTCTTGCTGCAAGTGAATTCTGAAGTTTTGAGTGTCGAAACTCGTCTGGGAATTTTTGTTCTTATCACCTCTCCTCATCTCACCTTGCCCGTAGGGCAGGTAAAGATAACGCCTCAGCTCAGCGAGTCTGAGAGCCAAGCGACTGCCAGCGAGAATTAAAATATAAAGCTGAACTGAAATATTTATAAGTATACTGTATTATTCTATAGAGTCACGTAAATTGAACTGCATTCTTATTGTCACATAGGAGTAATTTATTTAATATTTTAAATTGCACAAATGCAAAAGTTCAATAAATTTTCAGATACAATTCGTCCCATAAATAAACCCGTTACAAAAAACGAATATGTCTTAGGCTAACGACTTAGACGAGAGACTTGTGAACTGAGGAACGCGCGATCGAATCTGGCAAAACCTCGCGAATTTTTTTTGTTGATGAGAAATCAAAAACAATTCCAAATAACAACGTCGATAATCTTCTAAACATTCCCTTCTTTTGCGAGAAGAAACCATTTTATCATACTTGCAACACAAAACTTGGAAAGTTTTTTGTATGAACGTTAATCAACTACTCGTTCACAAGATCATTCACTTCCCCTTATTTTCACTTTCATAGGCCTTTTTTGGGGGTTATACCACTACGATCGTTTACTTTCCGATCCTAATATTACTTCCTTGTTATTAATGATTTTTACTTTCCCTTATACGTATGTAACGTAGTAGTTATGATGATTTTGTTTCTGCCTAGCAACAGGAGTTGTTGCTAGAGAGATAAATATTGAGAAGGCTTGGAGAGGTCGAAGTAAAAAGGAGCTGAAAAAGATTCTCGTGTCCACAAGAGTTTATTTAACTTGGCGTCGTTGACGATTGCGACGCTACATGGTGTTATGGTGGAAATATTTGTTATCAAATACATATTATTTATTTTACCTTTGTGTAATAAACAATGATGGAGTTATCTGATCTACATATTTCCCAAATTAAAATCTAACTTGGCGTCGTAGACGATTGCGACGCTACAGTCAGGTGGTAAAATTGGTGGCAGCGGCGGAACGTGCCCAGTATAACGGCATATGAGATGAACTTGACTTTTATTTGAAGAAGAAATTTGTGATACGAGTCCAGAACTTTTTATCGGTGTGCTGTGTGGTGTCGTGCGGCAAACAGAAACAGAGACTTAAAAGACTTGTTATTGAAGACCTAATCGCAAGATTTATAAAATTGTGAAATTTGTCAGGAAGTTTGAAGCTTAAAAAAAGGTAAGTCAGCAGATTTCAAAATTTTAATCTGGCAAGGGTAAAGTTTTTAAATCTATTCAAAGAAAGATTATTATCTTATTAAATAAACCAAAGATGTTGAAGGAAATTTTAATGAAAGCGGCTATTGCTTTGGGCATTGAAAATTTTGAAAGTCTCACTATGCGTAGGCTAGAATTGGCAATAAAAAGCCATGAAGATTATGAAGAGGAATGGTATAATAATTTTGTATTTGCTGAAAAAGAGGAAATGTTAAGAATAGCAGCAAAAGAAAAAGAGGTAGAATTGGCTATAATTAATGCAAATAAAGAATTAGAATTAGCTAAGATACAAGCTAAAGCATCCAATGGACGAATTCAAAATGAGGTGTTTCTAGAATCTGAAACAGAGCATGTTAAGAATATTAAACTTAATTTAATGCGAAATTTAAAAGCTTTTGAACCAGAAAGTCACAATATTGAATTGTATATAAAAAAGTTTGAAATATTTGCAAAGGCAGAAAATTTAGATCGTAAACATTGGGGACGATATTTAATGTCTCTATTGCCATTAGCAGAAGCAGAATATTTAATTCGTGAGCAGAAAGATGATATAAATTACGATCAGGTAGTTCAGTTGTTGAAAGAGAAATTCAAATCAACACCTGAAAAACTAAGACAACAATTTTATTCAGTACGTAAAACTCCGGATAAATAATGGGCAGATTTAGCATATATTTTAAAAGTTAATTTAGATGGCTGGACTGAAGGATTAGGGATAAATTCTTTAGATAACTTAAAAGATCTTCTAGTCACGGAACAAATCAAGAGGTGTGTTCCTATTATTGTCAAAGAACAAATTATTGAGAAATGGGTTACATTTAAAGAAGCTAAAGATTTAGTGAAAGCTTTGGAAAACTTTGACCAAGTTAGAAATAATTTTAAGTTAAAAACTTGCGATGTATATTTGAAAGAACAGTTTAATAGGCGTAGTAATAGAGAGAAAGACACTAAAATAATTGTAGACAGTCCAGATAAAAAGGTTTACGTGCACAAAGAAGGTAAAGTTAAAACTGAAGATTTCGAAAAGCGAAAAGACATCCAATGCTATTATTGTAAAGGTTTTGGACATATTAAGCCTCACTGCCCAGAATTAAATAATGTTAAACCAAAACAATTAGCATGCATAGAATCATCACAAAATGATCAGGGAATTAGTGAAATAAATCCTTATTTATTTAAAGGAAAGCCAATGATTACGATATTAATATATTAAGAGACACAGGATCAGACATTGACTTAGTTCCTAGGAAGTACGTCTCTCAAGAGTGTTATACTGGCGAAAACATATGGGTACAAACACCGATAATGGAACATTTAGTTTGTCTTCCGATTGCGGAAATCAAACTGGAAGGACCTTTTGGACTTTTAGTTACTAAAGCGGCGGTAATATCAAATAATTTTGACTCCGATAAACATTTATTAGGTAATCAAACTGCCAAATTAGTTAATATGAAATTTGATACTTATATACTAAGAGAAGTACAAACTAGAAACATGACCAAACAGGAAAATGTTACTAAAGACAAATTAGATGAAGGCGAAGGTGAATTAGCGGAAGAATATGTTTTACAAAATGCGGTAATTGATGACAATAACGATGATCAGTTTATATCAGATTCTGAAATGCAGAAAATAGAAAGTTTGCATGAAGTAGATCATACATCTATGATAGAAGAACAAGAGAAAGATTTAGATTTACGTGAAATAAAAGTTAATTTGAATCAATCGAACCACAAATTTTTTAAAATGAAACAAAATTTATTAGTGTTTGAAAATCCTAATATGGGAAAACAGGTTAGATCATTAATTGTAATACGTAAATCCATGAGAGAAAATTTAATGAAACTAGCTCATGAAATTTTAGGAGCTCATGTAGGTGTGACCAAAACTAAACGCAATTTAAATCAATATTATTTTTGGCCGAGATGCTACAAAGACATAGAAAATTATGTTAAAACATGCGATACATGTCAAAGAATAGGCTACGGAGGAGACAAAAGACGGAGTAAGCTCCATCTTGTTCCAACTATTGGTGAAGTTTTTAAACGCATTTGCATTGATACTTGCGGGCCCTATAATATTACTACGACTGGAAATAAGTATATTCTGACATCAGTATGTGTTGCAACGAAATTTCCTGAGGCTATACCAGTTCCCGACATAAAATCCAAAACAATTGTACATACTTTATTGGATTTATTCAGTAGGATAGGATTTCCTGAAGAAATTCAAAGCGATTTGGGTACATCATTCGTAAGCGAATTGACGGTACAATTTTTAGAGGATTTAGGAATTAAAATAATTCATAGTTCACCATATCATCCTCAGAGCAATAGTGTAGAAAGATGGCACAGAACCATGAAAAGATTATTAAATGGAATGTGTCTAGAGCAGAAAGGTGATTGGGACAAATATATCCCTAGGGTGTTATTTGCGTTAAGAACAACAGTTCATGAAACAACCGGTTTTTCCCCTGCCGAATTAGTTTATGGGAGAAATTTGAGAACCCCATTGACAATACTGAAGGATAGGTGGGAAGGTACAGAAAAAGAAAATAAAGAAACAGTGGTAGGGTACGTATTTAAAATTATTAACACACTTAGAAAGTATCAGGAAATTGCTAGACAAAATGAAGAACAAAAGAAAATAAAAAATAAAACATATTATGATAGAAAAAGTAAAGAAAGAAAGTATGAGGTTGGGGATAGAGTGTTAATAATGAATCCTAGTGAAGGGAAGTTTTCCATAAAATGGAAAGGTCCAGGGGAAGTAATAAAACAGATATCAGACACTAATTATTTGGTTAGATGTTTCAAAAACAATAACTTTGAAGATAAAGTTTATCATCACAATATGATAAAACTATATTTTCAGAGGGAGAAGGCAGTAAATGAAATTTTAGTAGTACAAAATGTGATAAAAGAAACTAAGCCATTTGAGACTGTGGATGAAATTCTTAAGGCTAGTCAACTTGACAGTATTTTATCACAATCACAGATCAAAGAAATACAAGCAGTGGTTCTTCAATTTAGGGAAATATTTAATAAAAAACCTGGGAAAACTAATTTAGTGTTACATGATATAGAACTGACTAAAGAAGAACCTATTTTCTGCAAACCAGATAGATTTTCCCCACGACAACAAGAAATTTTAAGAAAAGAGATTAATCAGATGCTTGAAGATCATATTATAGAGGAAGGAACTTCAGATTATTTATCACCCATGATACTTGTAGAGGTGGAAGGGAAAGATCCCCGTCCATGTGTAGACTATCGTAAATTAAATAATATTACTAAAACAAAATTTTATCCCATTCCTAATATTGAGGAAAGGATAGAAAGGGTAGCTCAAGCTAAATATATTACAATTTTAGATTTAGCAAAAGGTTATTGGCAGATCGAAATGACTCCAAGGGCAAGTAGATATGCTACCTTTGTGACACCATTTGGAATTTATAGACCTCTACGTATGGCTTTTGGGTTGAGAAATGCCCCATTTGATTTCTGTTCTTTAATGGCAAAGATATTTAAAGACATTCCTTTTGCTTGTCACTATTTGGACGGTATTGCTGTTATTTCTAATACTTGGGAAGAACATGTCAATCAAATCACAATGGTTTTACAAATAATTAAAGATACAGGACTTACGGTAAAGCCGAGTAAGTGCAAATTTTCTCAAGAAAAGGTACAATATCTTGGACACATGGTAGGACAAGGGGAATTGTCACCATTAGAGGCAAAGATAAAGGCGATATTAGATTTTCCACAACCTCAGTCAAAAACTGAAATAAGACGGTTAATAGGAATGATATCGTATTATCGGAAGTATCTGCCTAATATTTCAGAAACGTTAATGCCTTTAACATCTTTGACAAAAGTAAAAGAAAGGAAAGGAAAAATAATTTGGAATGAAAATTGCGAAAATGCTTTCAATGAAATTAAGAAAATGTTAACAACTAAACCAGTTCTAAAAGCACCCAATTTTGACAAACCATTTATCCATTTGACAGACGCTTCTAACTATGGTATAGGAGTAATTCTTTGTCAAGAAGACGAAAAGGGAGAAGAACATCCCATTGTATATCTTAGCAGACAATTAAATAAATCTGAGCAAAATTTTGCTGTTATTGAACGGGAGTGTTTAGCAATTTATTGGGGAATATCTAAATTAAAATATTATTTAGACGGGATGATTCCCTTCAAAATTGTTACGGATCGTAATCCTTTGGTTTATTTAAGAAATAAAATGTGTATTAATTCCAGAATAACCAGATGGATTCTTAGTATCCAAAGTTATGACTTTGAAGTAATACATAGGAAGGGTAAGAAACATACAAATGTCGATTTTTTAAGCAGAGCTTTGCCAGAGTAGAATTTTACTATTCTTGAAAAGCACAGAAATCTGGTGACTAAATAAATCGAAATGTATTGTAAATAATGTAAACAATTTTGTGTAATCTTTTGTGTTAACTACGAACTCTTACTATGTTAACACATAGTTTTGTTGAATCAATATCTCTCCAACAAAACTCTTGAAAGGTTGGGGGAGTCTGTAACGTAGTAGTTAAGATGATTTTGTTTCTGCCTAGCAACAGGAGTTGTTGCTATAGAGATAAATATTGAGAAGGCTTGGAGAGGTCGAAGTAAAAAGGACCTGAAAAAGATTCTCGTGTTCACAAGAGTTTATCTAACTTGGCGTCGTTGACGATTGCGACGCTACATGGTGTTATGGTGGAAATATTTGTTATCAAATACATATTATTTATTTTACCTTTGTGTAATAAACAATGATGGAGTTATCTGATCTACATATTTCCCAAATTAAAATCTAACTTGGCGTCGTTGACGATTGCGACGCTACACGTACGTACACACGGAGTGTTATACGTAGTATAGGGAGAAATATGTAATGCTGCGCGAAAAAATGGCGAGATTTTGGCAGAAAAAATGCATTCCCGGGCCGTGATAACGAAAAAGTGGAAAAAAACAGTTGCTAAATTAAGAGTCGTCCGTCTGTCTGTTCGTCCGTCCGTCAACAATGCTAGCGCCTAAACCATACATACGATTTCTTCCAAAATGGATATTCCCCGCACAATCTGATTCTAGTCGAAGTTTTGAGATTTTGAAAAAGATTCTGTAAAATTTGGGGGTACTTTACGTGAAGCCACCCGGACATTTACAAAACTTTTTCAAAAACGGCTCCAATTTTTTCTTTAAATTTCTTATAAGAATAGAGTAATGTACACTTATTAAGGTGGCATAGGTCCGATTTTCACGGATAACACTGAATTTTCGAATATTGCACAAGTTTGAATTTTATTCGGCGTCTTCCTCCAAATACAAAATTGAAGATAGACATTTTTCATCCAAATAAAATTTGTTCTTCATAGCGAGTATTTTCCTTAAGGTCATGTACACTTTTTTGAAAAATTTAGTAGATTTCGTGCAATATTGCCTGCAATATGTGCAATTTTTGCAAGCCGATTTTCTCAAAAAACGGCTCCAAATTTTTTCTTTAATCTTTTGGTAGGGATAGAGATAAATGTACCCTATAAGATGACATAAACTCCATATCGCTCTATTTTATTGTTTTTTGAAAAGTTGCAAAAATATAATTTTTGACTTGTTTCTCACGTCGTTAATATTTACATTAGTGGCAATTTGTTTATATCATTATATTTACAAGTTAAAGTGCTTTAAATAATGTCAAGTAAAGTTTCTCGAAAACAAAACCGTTTTCTGTAAAAAGTAGCTTAAAATTTCGCTTTTCCACAAACGCTCAAACGCTTTTCTCTCATATATGGCTGCATTTTTTTCTTGAAACGTTTGTAACGGATAGTGCTAATTACACTCTTTAATATGACGTAAAGTTTACTTTGAGTTTTTTTTGTTTTTTCAAAAATTATATAAATGCAATTTTTTTTGAAAGATCTCTCATATCTTTAATATGCATATTATCAGCAATTTGTAAAGATTATTATATTTGTGAGTGTAAGTGCTTCAAATAACTTCAAATAAAGTATTACATAATATTTATTAAGTACTCTTTGTGAAGTACTAATTTCATCTAGAAAACTCCATCTTCCACTTTGTAGGTACACGTCGAAAGAATTCAATCTTTGATAATTTTCGAAAATTGAGAGATATTCATGGAAATAGATCTATGCCATTTTCATCAGTGTATTTCACTGTATTCTTAGAAGAATTATAAAGAAAAACTGTGGAGCCATTTTTGTGAAAACTTGAAAATGCCCGGAAGTTTTTTCAATGAAGCACCCCGAAATTTAAATATTTTTTTAAGAAATTGTAGGTCCTCGATTTTGGTCAGATCGATCAAGGAATGCTCATTTTGGCAAAAATCATACGTAACCTACGAATGGTTTAGGTACTAGTGTTGTTCATTGACAGACAGACAAGACACGCGGACAGGCGGTCGGACATTTGAAAAAACAACTCTTTTTTTATAAAGAAGAACCATGAACGTGCATTTCCGTTGAAATTTCAAAATCTAATTTCCATAACTTTCTATAGACAAGCATACAAGTAATATATCTTGTACTGCGTATATCATTCCGCATATACGTATAACGTATACAAGGAAGTAAAAATAAATTAATGCACTGTTCACTGACAACAGAGTAGGTTACAGGCAAGGTTTCTGCTTTACACAAGACATCTTCAATTTTCGTGCGACGATAATTGCAAGTTCAAACTCACAATTGTGAAATTGTTTCTGATAATTAGTTCTTTCTCGTTTTTACTAGTTTAGAATGCCTCGTAATATCAACATCTCCAAAAATGCGTTTCAAATTTGCCAGTCTCTTTGAACACCAAATACTGCCAAATGTCTGCCCCTCAGGATGCAGTTGCAATATTATATTGTACTGATACTGTAATATGATCTAATAATATAATGTAATATACACAAATATATCAGTATATACGCCAATTTACACATAGGAAACTCAATGTTACATGATTGACGATTAATGAAAGTGAATGTAGTACTCTGTTCAAATAAATAGGGTCTGTGAAGATTTCTGGTAGATGAAATTTCGGAATGTTTTACTTTTCGTGGCGCAATATTCAGCTATATTTAGTTTATTAAACCCAAAAATATCTAAACAATCACTTCCAATTCAATCAAACTCTATAATTCCATTGCCAATAATACTGACCAGACATTTTTTCAATAAATTATAAGGTGTTTGAATAAGTTATCCCTGTTTTTTGTGTGAAAAATAAAGCTTTATTTTTATAGTATAAAGCTTATAGTATAGCACGTCTTATAGGCCAATATCTTTGCTGCCCATCATTTCAAAAGTCTTTGAGAAGTTGCCGTTAAAAAGGTTAAAACCAATAATTGAAAGAAAAAAATTGATCCCAAACCATCAGTTCGGATTCAGAGAGAAACACTCTATAATAGACCAAGTCCATAGAATCATCAATACAATAGAGGAAACATTAGAAGAAAAACTGGTCTGTTCAGCTATCTTCCTTGATGTAGCCCAGGCGTTTGATAAGGTCTTGCATCAGGGGTTGATTTTTAAACTAAATAAGCAATTACCCACACAGTATGTAACACTGTTAAAATTCTACATATCTGATATTGGTATTTGTTTAGTAGTGAAATGTCGTTGGCATTTAAAATTAAAAGATCACAGGTGTTGTCATTGCCAACAATGTTATTTATTTTAAGAGCAGCTTTTGATGGCTTAGCCATCATCAGTTTTCTGCTGTCTGGAAGCCACGAAACGACTACACCTGTGATCTTTTACTTTTAACTACATATCTGAGAGACTCTTTTGGGTCAGAGTAGAATAAGAATACTCAGAGCTAAAAGAGATAAGAGCAGGCGTGCCACAAGGAAGTGTTTTGGGGCCCGTTCTCTACTCATTGTATACCAGTGATATCCCACAAAACGAAAACGTATTTGTGGCGATCTTTGCTGATGATACAGCCCTGATGGTTACGCACCCAGACGTGCAGGAGGCCACAGGCATTTTACAAAATGCTTGTAATCAAATACACTCTTGGACAAACATTTGGAAGATCAAATTAAATGAGTCAAAATCCGTGCACATAAATTTTACAAACAGAATTGTAAGCACCCCTTCTCTCATGTTAAATGGTCTTAAAGTCCCTTACGCAAACACTGCTAAATACTTAGGCATGACATTAGATACTAAACTGCGATGGAAGGAACACGTGAAAAAGAAAAGGAATGAATTAAATCTTAAATATAGACAATTGTACTGGCTTTTGGGACGTGCTTCTCAACTGTCCATACACAACAAAATCTTAATCTACAACCAAATCTTGAAACCGATTTGGCTCTGTAGTGTTCAACTCTGGGGATGCACCAAGGAAAGTAATATGAAATCAATACAAACCTTCCAAAACAAAGTACTGCGAAACATTGTAAATGCTCCGTGCTACATTAGAAATAGGGATCTACATCGTGATCTTGGAGTTCCCTATGTGTCAAGTGAAATTAGAAGATGCGCTGCCAAACATGAAATGAGACTGCATGAACATGTTAACTTAGAAGCCATTCAACTGTTGGATAACCATAACCAGCGGAGGAGACTAAAGAGAACCAAGCCCTTTGAATTAATTTAATATTGACAACAAATTTATTTTGATATTGCAAATTAAATACACACTACACTATTGAGTGAACATGTAAATAATATTTTAACTTAGATTTAAGAATATATGTAAATTGATGGTTGGTCATTTGTGACCAGTTTCAATCTTTGACGCTCTGGCGTAATAAAAAAAAATTATAGTATGTGGTATACAATATACCACTCAAAGTATAGCCCATTACTAGCCACTACTTTTGCCCAATTTTCTGACAGCAAAAGAATTCCGCATTGCAAAAACGATGTCTTTTGGGACTATCCAAGTTTCAACCCGTTTTTTGGTATCTTCATACGAATGGAAGCGCTGCTGCGCTAGACCATGTGCCATTGAACGGAATAGGTGATAATGTGAAGGGGCGATGTCTGGTGAATACAGCGGGTGGGGCAGGGCTTCCCATTTAAATGTTTTCAAGTGGGTTTTCATTGGTTTTGCACCATGTAGCCTAGTGTGACGAAGTCACCTTGTGGTATTTCTGCTCGTAAAGTGGTCGTTTTTTCTTTAGATGTCGGCTCAAGCGCATCAGTTGCAGTCGATAGCGATATTCCATGATAGTTTCGTTTGGTTTGAGAAGCTCCTAATAAATTGCACTCAGCTGATCCCCCTAAAATGCAGTGGAGAAGCTTCAAATCGTGGATATTTGGCTTTGCGCAAGATGTCGATGATACCTACCCCGCAATCTTTTACCCTTAGGTGTATTGTACTGTATCCACTTTTAATCGCCAGTCACGATATGATGCAAAAAACCTTTTCTTCTCTGCTGTTGAAGTAGCATTTCACACGTGAGGTAACGCCGTTCGACATCTCTCGACTTAAACTCATTCGGCACCCAATGCCCTTGCTTCTGGATCATTCCTAATGCTTTCAAACAGGTTTGGGATGTCAGCTAGCGTTTGACATGCGGCTTCATTAAGTAATGCCTCCAACTCTTTGTCTAAAGTTTTCGGTGCGCCAGTGTGTTCTTTATCTCAAAGATCAAAAGCGTTGTTTTTGAAGCGTCGAAATCAATCTCTGCATGTCGCGTGTTCACGGTAAATCACAACATGAATTCTGTGTGCTTCAGCTGCAACTCGACATGTGTAGCACTCAGAAACAAAACTTTGTTTACACTGTGGCGAATAAAGGCACACTGACGTTCAAGCTTACCGGCAGTACTGCCATGCGTTCGCGTCGTTAAAATCGTTAAAAATTATAATAAATCGTGGAATTGATCTCAACCTCTCCCGAAAAATCATGAAAGCTGAAAATTGCTAACTTTAATATTATCCCCTTAATATTAGCATATTATGTGAGTTACTATTATAACACTCACAGATAGTACGAGGAAGTTTGTGCTATATCTAAGCACCACTGATTTTTTAACAGATGATTTTTTTTAAATACACAGTAACATTAATAGAGTAACATGAATAAGTTACTCTTATAATTTACATTAAAAAGTTACATCGTGCATGGAAAAAAGAGTGACAGAATTCTTATTTCAAACTCACGAGGATCAAGAACTCCATAAAAAACTGGCCGTCATGCGTGGCTCAAGGCGCGAGGAAGTAATTTTCATTCGCCTTCGGATCGGGCACTGCCACTTCTTACAAAGACATCTTATCGCGTTGTGTCCCTCTCCGCATTTGCGAGAAATGAACAGACCTTACCGTATAGAATGCTCTCGTGCACTGCAATAATTTAAGCGGTATTCGGAGAAGACATCGCAAGAGATGAGGGTGATTTTTAAAATGCCTTCTATGAACTGATTTTCTATTGTTCATGAAACATTCTCTTTATCAGTTATTTTATTTCATAATTAGTCAGATTTTACTATTTTTTTACTCAATTTATAATAAATAAAAATTATTTTACTGATTGACACGGGCTCCAATGACATGTTGAAGCGCCTTTAAACCCTAATCATCATCATCATCATATGATTTAAAATCAATCTATATATTTGTCATATCTTTTCTGGCAATTTTGCCAATAATGATGCACTACGCAATTGTTAAGGTGATTAAGCACAATTCACGTTTCGTTTATTTTAAGAAACTATGAAGTTGAATTTTGTGTAAATAATAAATAAAGTAGATCAATTGTTTGGATTTGGTGTCTTGCGAGTTCATGAAAACACTGATGATGTAGGTGTCTATCTAAAAGCAAATGAATTATGATATTTGATGCACATTATTGTATTGGGATTCCTCTTCTAGGAAGAAAATATTCCTCATGCGTATACCTCACAAAGGCAAAAATTATTTCACAAAACAATAGAAAACAAGGACGGTGTGATTCGTGTGAATAAAACGGTGCCTTACTTGAATATCGATAACTGTGGTAAAGTGAGTTTCCTGGAGTTTCTTTGGATTGTGATGGAGCTCCTCCAATCAAACATAATACTCCAGACACTGTTCATGGAGGTCACACTAAATCATAATATAAGTTGTGAAAATAGTACCTTTGAGAACACCTGTGTTCCATTTTAACATTTTAACTGGAGAATTGTAACGGCATTGAAATTTCTTAGCTACAAACTCAGTATCTTTCAAGTTTATTCAAACACGTTTTTGTTACTTTCTTAATAGCTTGTTTTAAGAAAATTACATCGAATCGTAACATTTTAGGACTTCATATTTTCTTCTAATTTAATTTATTCTTCTTTTAACAGGTTGTTATTCAAAAATAGTTAATAAAATATTTAACTTGAATGAAGATTTCCACAAATAAAAAATTAACATTTGCTATTTATATTCGCATTTGCTATTTATGTATAAAGAATTCGATAAAAATGCCATTGCTCTTGCCCCATGACCGGCTGGCGCGTGGGTCGTCAGCGTCCGTTTCGCCTGCGTGAACTTACCTGCTCCCCTCCCCGATAGCGAAGCAGCGACGCCGACGTCAATCACCTCAAAAATTGCTCCGCCCCTTTGAGATAACGAGGAGGAAAATCTTCAAGGGGAGGAAGGGAGAAGTGTCTGAATCTTGTCGCAAAAGCCAATGATAAGAGCCGCTTTGCCTGAGCTCCGGGATTGGTCAAGTGCCCAGGCGTGATTGTCCAAGCTGTGGAAAGGCCACATTTGGCCGCACTGGACACAGTGCATATTCTGTGATATGGGGTGTACATCAACGCCCAGCTGCAAACTCATATTGTAAATAATATACCGTTTGATGTTAAACTCAAGGTGTCGGTTCGTTAAGATAATGGAAACACCGTTGAGCAATATTCCCAGGTACCGAAGTGAAGTCTAGACACAATTGTTTCTAATTGTAACAATGGTATTTAGTACTCCAAAGGTGAAAATATTAGTTTGATTATTTTTTGGCTCGGAATTGCTTTTCTTGAGATACGTAACGCAGAAATAATCCAATGCTTTTCAGTATACAATAATTTTTCAATTTCCGTATCCTAGCAAGCTGGCACCCTGACTCTCCAAAGCCCCCTCTGTTCCTCTTAACAAATCAAGGAAAGTTAAATAATATTGCAAAGAATAGGGTTAAACTAGCCCGATCCAGTATTTCGCACTACTTTACTTTCTCAAGTGTCAAACCCTTTTCTAATGTTTTTGTGACTATCAAGGGAAGCGAAAAGCTAGCTCTCAAAGAACACTGAATAATTTCTTCAAATTTTTTTTTTAAAGAAGTATGAATTGTTCCAAGAACATCCCTCTGTAATGCTGAATAACCTTTATTGAAAATTTGTTTCCAACATCAATTGCATTGTTATTTTCGTTTGATATTCTGTAAATAAATTAGAATTAAGTACAAAAGTACATTCGAAGTTACATTTATACATTTTTTAAACAAACACATTTCATTAACAACTTTCCTTCTTAATGAAAAGTATAGACAAATGGATAGGGAAGGAGTGGGGTTTACCATGCGAGAGTTCTCGCACGGGTACGCTAGTTAAATTTATTTTCCGATCTGGATCACCGAGGTATACAAGGTTGAAGAGCCGTAACTGCCTAGTGCCTGAAGGGTTGCGAATTCGAATCCCGCCCGGGGCATGGATGTTTGTGTGTCCGTATACCGTTAGCGTTAATGTTTCTGTTTTCTCCAATGTTACAGTAGTAACTATATGACCTTAACAGTTACAAAACAACCTCAGATAAGTAACAAATATTTTATAGTAGCCGTGATTATTTATAACTAAGATTGGTACCATCAGTTTTATTTTATTTTTAACTTCTATAAAATTTTGAATATGGGACGATGTTCCGAAAACATCAATGTCGCATCCCTACATTCTGTATTATAATTCAACCTACGTCGGCACCATGTTTACTTTCAGGGTAGAAAGAATATAGAAGTACGGGAGTCAACGTCTACATAGGCTATCTAGATTGGAATGAAATTCATCGTTTAGAAAAATACAACTCGGCCGAGCGAATTACATGCACACAATTCAACCACGGAAGTAAAAAATTTCATCCGCAAACCGAAATAGTATTAATTGGAACAGTTTTCCTGTGATAATCTTTGAATCCTTTCCTCAAAACTTGAGCAAATATAAAAATGCAGATTTCACTGAAATTCGAGATGTACGCGCGGAGCACTATTCTAAAACTATCCTTTTAACATGGAATGACTCATTTGTGAATTTCTTGGCTTTTCAGGTGGTAATCCACGGGGTGGCGGACTTCCCCCTCACTGACTTCGCCTATTCCACATTTGTGCCTTGGAATAGCGGTGTGAAAATCATAGTATTCCCTTCCGAGGTAACTATTAGACATGTAACTTAATAATTAACTAACGCTGCTAAAACATTACACACTTTCTTCTGTAATTGAATCCCCAAGTAACATGATAATTTTGTACATTCCATCCTACTAACATGTATGTAACTCGCCGTTACTCCTACTGTTAAAATGGTGGTGCTAGAAAAGCAAATACTTTCTCGCGCCATTTCCAATACTCTGGTATATTCCACTACTACATAAACTTGCAAAAGTCTTATCCACCTGAAACAATTTATTCAAACAAACCACTCCGCGACCGAACTCAGGTCCTCAGAGTTAACTTGCCGATACCCATTCTGCTACGCCACCGTGAGGCAAGAACCTTCGCTAGAGCGAGAAGTAATAATATTCGGAACCGTTAGGGATACCACAGTAAAAGAAACTAGTGGTGAACAGAATGGCACAGACTCTCCCGTATTAGTTTCTGTTTTCGTTTGGTCTCGGCTAGTCATTCGGACTTGCCAATACTCTTGACAGCTGCCAATCTATCGCCGCCCAAACTTCATTTTTTTGACATTTTATTAATTTTTCGGTTTCCCAATAGTAGAACAAAACTATCTGTTTTAAGAATATTAAAAAAACATTTTAAACCTTGCCCTAAATGGCAATTATCGCGTCTGTGATGGGGGTTTTATAGCTTACAGACTAATAAAGTATACTCATGTAGAACTGCTTTGAAGCGAAGAACCTCACTAACTGTATACTAAAAGTGTATGAGTCGCTTTTCATTTTTAATTGGCTTTTCGCAGGACCTCTTGATTAAGTCTTTCATTCTTATTTTACTTACGCTGTAGCGATAGCAAGAAAGATACGTAATGCTGCGCAAAAAAAGAAAAAACGCGGAATTTCCGGTAAACCCTCTTATTACAGGTCCCTGGCAACAAAAAAGTGGATAAATCCATATGCTCAATTATAAACAAATTCTCTAAAACGTGGTGTAGCCAGAATCCGTGTTTTGTGAATCCTTGATACAGAAAAATCAATTGACGGCAAAACATCTGTCCCTCTATAAGCAACGCTAGCGGCTAAACCGTCAGCCGATTTTCTTCAAAATTGATACTCCCTAATCGATCTGACCGATGTCACGTCCACTTGAATTTTAAACCGATATTTTAATTTTGGGGTACTTTATATGATGCCCCTGAGATATTTTCAAAACTTCTAAAACTAGTGGTGCTACAGAATGGCACAGACTTTTCCCGTATTAGTTTTCTATTTCCTTGGGTCTGGGCTATCTATTCGGAATATTGCCACATACTCGTGCCAGCTGCCAACTATCGCCGCACAAAGTACATTTTTTGACATTTTCTGAATTTGCGGTTTCCTAATAGAAGAATAAAATATAATTTAGAACATTAAAGAACTATAAAAGCTCGAACAGGATAAACTCGACCTAAATGGCCATTTTCCTAAAAAAAATTGGAGCCGTTTTAAAGAAAATAGCCACTAAATAACCACTAAAAAATACAACATTTTTAAAGCTCTTTT